>JAJJWX010002237.1:0-600000 GCA_023529315.1 Papaver bracteatum | reverse complement strand
CGTGCGTGCCATTGGCACATGCCAATACGTTACCACTAGCCACTTTCTATTCCAAGCCGCTACCCAGTTGTAGCGACCGCGACTTGGCCAAAGTGGTCATGCGTGCCATTGGCACATGCAACACGTTACCACTAGCCACTTTTTATTCCAAGCCGCTACCCAATTGTAGCGCCCGCAGCTTGACCAAAGTGGTTGTGCGTGCCATTGGCACGTGCCAACACGTTACCATTAGCCACTTTCTATTCCAATCCGCTACCCAAAAGTAGCGCCCGCAACTTGGCCAAAGTGGTCGTGCGTGCCATTGGCACATGCCAACACGTTACCACTAGCCACTTTCTATTCCAAGCCGCTACGCAGTTGTAGCGCCCGCGACTTGGCCAAAGTGGCCGTGCGTGCCATTGGCACATGCCAACACGTTACCACTAGACACTTTCTATTCCAAGCCGCTACCCAGTTGTAGCGCCCGCAACTTGGCCAAAGTGGCCGTGCGTGCTATTGGCACATGCCAACACGCAACCACTAGCCACTTTTATCCCCAACTTTCTAGCCAATTTCCAAGGCATTCAGCACATTCCATTGGCACATGCCACACATGCTCCACTAGCAACTTTGGCAATACCATTCGCACTCAAAGTGCAACTTGTGGCCAAGGCATTCCGCACATGCCATTGGCACATGCCAAATGCTCCACCAAGCGACTTTGGCATTGCCATCCGCGCTCAAAGTACAACTTGCGGTAGAGATATCCCGCACATTCCATTGGCACATGCCGCAATGCTTCACTAGCAACTTTGGCATTGCAACTTACGCCCACTCTCGAGACATCAACACAAATTAGGGGATGCTTTCTTTGGATTTTCGTTTGGCGGTCACAGCGTGCAGCGTACACTATGCTCGCAATAAAGAAAGGCGTGCAAGGAATGAATACGGGCAATTAAATAAGGAAATTTATGATGAAAAAGTTTTTCACCATAAAGCCAACGGTTTCCACCTCCTCTGTTTTAATTGGCACATTTACTCAATTCCTTAATGAGGCCAGGGTACGTTCAGTCTCACTTGTATAAATAGGTTTCACCTATTCTGCCAAAACACACAAGTCTTGGTCAGGCAAGATACAATATTATCAGATAACCACTTTGCAAGCCCTCTCAAAAGATTCCATCACTAGCAATATTCCGTAAGCTTATACACTTTTGATACAAGTCGAGATACTACCTAGCCAGAACTCTCTGGTCTCATCACCCTTCTTCGCTATCCTCCCCAAATTAACCCTTCTCCTCCACTTTGTGACCGAAACAAATATGGAACGGCCATCTTCTTGGTTTAGGCCAGAGTTGTACAGATTGATATCTCGAATCAAAAGTGCTCACGTGCATCACATTTTTTTAAGGGTTTAAACCAGTCTCTCCACAATCAAATTTACCAAATTCGGAAGAGGCGATTTTCTCCCATAAACACATAGCTACCGGATTTGAGTTTACAAAATCAGCAGAAATTTTCGAAACTTCCGCGGGTACACGTACCTAAGGTGACTGGTTTAACAGTTTGCAAACTTACAAACTCATCAGAAATTTTCGGTTCGAAAACTTTTGTTGGTATGCGTACCCAACCTGTCTCCTTCACCAATACCGCATGCACACATATGCACGCACTTGGTTTTCGGCACATGGATTTACATACTAATGTGCGTACACACTATATATGCTTATATCCATAGTTGGTTACGTAATCTGAACTCTACATTTCAATCATTGAAACATTCTTCTATAATGTTATAACAATCGTTATTCACGACTATCGCCATCAAAGCTATTTTCAAAATTGAAGCATCATCATGACTTTCGTCACGGGTAAAGATGAAAATGGTTAAAGCAAAAGCTTACCAACACATATTTGGAGAAAAAGGTAGGCGAGTAAACTGGGCTCGAAATAGCAAATGTGTATGTATGAAAACTATCATACTTATACGACTTTTGTCTCAAGAGTAGGGTATAGAGTAGATAGACTTTTGAGTGATAGATGAGTTCAAGTCTCCACATACCTTTTGGTTGGATGAAGTTCCACTGGTTCCTTGAGTAGTTCTTCGTCTTTGTAAGATAATCTCCATGGAGTCTGGAGCTCAACTATACTTAACTATCCTAGACCGCGACTTAGTCATAAGTAAACTAGAAATAAAGACATGTAGTTTTGATCACTAATATTGACAAACATTCTTGAGATAGCAACGCATGCGAGTTTGACCGAGAAATGCTCTAACAATCTCCCCCTTTGTCAATTTTAGTGACAAAACTATCAATACATATGGATTATAAAATAGATAAAACTTTGTAGCTTCTCGTCCACATACTTGATCTCCTTGGTGCTTCAATATTACTTGAAAACTTCATCTTTTCTAATTACTCCCATGATTCCATAGATGTTCAGTTCAACATCATAGTTGTTGAAGATCCGTAGCCATAACAATGAGAAAACAAAAGTTCTCGATCATTGTTATACAGTGTCATAGTATTATTACACAGTATCAAAGTTCTTATATCACAACTTTGACAATAATACTATGGTGATATGTATCACTCCCCCTTGGTCAATATTTTTGTCTCAACACGAACCCCCCCCCCCCCCTACATAATGATCCGAAAACCATATGTATTGGTAGTGTGAACTACACATTAATTCTCCGCATTTTTGTCAATAAAATTGGCAAAGGTACGAAAACGGGATCCTAATGAAATTTCATGGAGACGCTTCAAGACAAAATAAAAGTACATAGAAACTTTGTTTAGATGCAATCATAAAGCCGAAGCTAAATGCATTCATCAAGGAGTTTATAAAGATACAAGATAACCCCTAAAAATTTCCACAGCCGCACTCCCCACACAGATATGGAAATTAAGTGAAAGTTCAAAAGAACTCTCCCCTGTTTGATGTCATTCCCAAAAGAACAACAAGAGCGACCTTACTTTTACAAGAAAAGAAAGATTTCTTTGGACACCTAAAACCACAAAAAAATGATTTTGTATCCAAAATTCTCAATTAAACTAACCATAAGAGAACACATAATTAATCTAATCCGAATACACAACCAAAATAACCACAAACGAATCTATGATTAGTTTAGCTGGAAATGCTCACACAAGAAGACTTATGGAGTTACACAATATATACAAAAAATATGGATCAGGGAAGATCAATATTGTGAAATATACAGAGATTCATTCTATCTTCATCATTATTTGCATAACGACATATAATAGGCATAATCTTTGTAAACAAAAGATTTTAACCTATCTTCCATCAATGAATTGACATAATAGGCTTAACTTTTATTTGTCAAAAGATCATCGATCTTGTATCAATACTTGCATATCGACATATAAAAAGAGATAACTTTTGACATCATATGGGACAATAATAGTTCATGGACGCAAACACACATATCCCATAACATATTGCAATATATAAATCCATAAAGATTAATACTGCAATCATCATCTTCCAAATCAACTTTAGAATTTAAAAAATAAATCTAAAAACATTGCAAGATGAAAACGTTGGACATAGCTACGTGTACTCACAATACTGGCTATTCCAAACCCTAGTTATTCTTCTTAAACAAAAACAAGAATAAAAATTCTCTTAAGAATTTTTTTTTAGACAAATAAAAACAATCTACTAGAAACCGATCACAAGCTAAGTCAATGTTCACGTTCAGGAGCTTCACGGGTTTCAAAATCTTTAAGCTTGTGATTCATAGTATCAACTGCGGCTTCGGAGAAGATATCCTCATTGAGAAGTTCTTTAACATGTGACTTCATGAGACCAAGGTCATTGGTAACTTTTTTTTGACTCAGTTCTGACCACATCAAGGTCCTTCATAGTATCAACAAGTTGCAGTTTTGCTTCTTCAAAGTATTTAAGAAAGTCGTGAACCACTTCAGTATAAATCATATCCTCATTCTCAACATCTTGGTGTGAGTAGGCGTAGTAGCATGAGGCATTAGGTGCACCATCTTATACAAAGAGTACTTTTGTTCCTCCCTTTTGATTCAAAACCAAAACCTTTCACAAGAAATTCCTTTGGAAAATCACCATAGCGAGATAAAGGAGATGACATTCTTAAGAACCCAGAAAATAACCTAGAGTATGCGTTCGTGACTTGCGTAACTCAATAGGTCGGGTACTTAAAAGGTTTCTTAGGGAAGAAATTTTAGGGTTTTCTTAATTGACTCGCGCCAGTCACACGGGTAACTTGTACGAGATCAATCTCGACCCAAAAAAGAAACAAGAGTCCTATGCACACGACCTTACTGAAAGCTATTGCAAACAGAGGCAACCAGAATGACTCCAAAAATATATGTCTTATAAGAAAAACATTTTTAGAGTACATGAGTGGAACCTTGTTTAACCAAACAAACAAAAAAATGACACAGCAAGTACAAATACTTGTACAACTATTTTTTTCAAAAGATACTCATGCTAAAGACGATAAGAAAATAGCTCGAGAATCCAAAAAACACCATTGTCAACAAGCATACCTGAGCATATCTCTCAACCAGGATTTTGGTGTGAGAGATTTCAACCTTGTGATCAATTGGCACAAGTATGAGCCTTTGGCTCATCAAATGAATATTGTTTTTGGTTAAACCCCTTTCTTATGTACTTTGGAAGAAGATTGTTATGATGTGAAAATTTATCATAAAATTTACTATCATTGTAATATGACACATAGTAAGGATTTTTACCTGAAGAATGTTGTCTAGATGGAGTACACAATTTATTGATGATTTCCTTATATCCCTCAATAATCAATCTTAGGTTATCATCCATCTGCTCATATCTGCATTCTTCACTTGATATATGATTCACATCAGGGTTAGCATTATCTCCATTTTTTATAGGAGAGAGAACACGAGTTCTTCTTAGACGATATTTGTTAAACATTCTATTATGCTTTTGTGCATTTGAGGAATTCACCGAACTGACCTTCTTGGTAGGGAACACATGATGTGTACTGAAAGCAATTGGTTTAGACATGCGGATGTCAGTTACACCTTTGAGAATTAAATCTAAGGTATATTGAAGTTGAACCAACGATTTGTTTTTCAACTTGGATTTATTTTTTTTGCACTATATATGCCCTTTTGAATCACAAAAAAGGCACACTTTCTGATCACGGGAGTGATTAGAGATTTCATACTTAACAATATCGTTTGGAGATTTATTTCTTCCAACTGATGTGTGAATCCCCTGCACATTAGTTTGAGTGGGAAGAGAATCTGAAATTACTTCTGAAACTGGAGCTCTTTCAGTTTGAATAGAAGTAGATGGTATAACAGACTTTTCTGAACATCCTTGAATGAAGATTTTATTCAAGAGATGTTCAACATCTAAAGCATCCTTTTCAAGTTTTGCCTCAAGTAGGATACCGGTTGATCGAACTTCATGATTTTACTTATAAGAATCCTTTTCACTGGAGCCACAATCTTTAACTACACCAAGAAGAACATTGAAATGTTTTCTTAATTTTTTGAATCTATCAGCTTGAATTCTAACAAGATTTAGAATTAGTTTACTCTCTCTAGATGTTTCCACTTGAATAACATAGTTAGATTCATTTTAAAAACATATGTCAGTGTTAGTCTGTTTCGTTTGAACACTGGGTTCGTCTATAACAGAGATTGAGTGATCTTTCTATTTGATAGACTTATTAGAAACAAAACTTTTATTTCTGGTGATGCGTTTATCAGAGATAATACTATTGTCCATAGAGTTAGATTGCTACAAAAACAGACCTGTAAGGTCTTTAAACGTGTTTGCCTGCCCTGTTACCAATTGAAAAAGAGGGGGTCTAACAACCTCACCCAATATTTCGATTAGCAATCTATATGGACTAACTCTAATATAATTTTAAGAGAATCAACTAGACATTCAGACTTAATCTTAATAAAAAGTATATCAAGGAGTTAATATCTTTATCTCTCGATTTGATCTATACTTAAGCAAATAGAAATCTGCTAGTCTTTATCAAATACAAGAAAAATAAACTTGGATGGTACCAAAGACCAATATCCAAGGATCAATCAATTTCCAATCAACAACCAAAGGTTTGATTTCACAATTGATCGATACAGCGCACAACATGTGATATTTCAATTATATAACAAAATATAATGTGGAATAGAAATAACACAAACACCATGTGCAATATAGTTTTGTTAATCCGAGGAAACCGTTGCAAAATATTGAAAAGAAAAAAATAGAAAAGCCGGATATAGGACCTAGTCCCGATTGAACACCACACCGTATTAAGCCGCATTTCTTATTTCCAGTGAGACACTAGCCTACTACAAACTAACCATTGACACCCTAGATCAAATCACATGTGATATTTCAATTAACCTTAATCAATAACAAAACACCATAAGTTTTGTTATTCAAGGTTGACAATTGCGCTCCTTATGTCTCTACAAACTAACGATCCCCTAATCAATATAACACTGATTCAAGGATACTATGTCGCATCCCGATGATTCCCTTAGTTGATGTCACCCACAACCAAGAGTTGCTACGACCCAAAGTCGAAGACTTTAATAAAAAAATCTGTATCACACAGAAAAGTCTACGATAATAGATAAATCTGTCTCCTACAGATAAACCTACGAGTTTTGTTCCATCTTTTGATAAAATCAAGATGAACAGTAACTAATCGATAACCCAGACTTATATTCCCGAAGAACATCCTAGAATTATCAATCACCTCACAATAATCTAAATAGTATGGTAGCGAAACTAGATATTGCGGAATCACAAAGGATGAGACGAAAATGTTTGTGAATTCTTTTTATCTTTGCCCTATCGGAGATATAATCTCAAGCCAATTATTCAATTGAACTCGTACGATAGAAAATGGCAAGATCAGGTCGCTCAACTACAAGAGAAGTAGTTTCTTCTGGCTTCACAATCCCAATGAAGTCTTTAAGTCGTTAACCGATAGGGTCTCGAGAAGAAACCTACGGTTAAAGGAGAATCGACTCTAGCAAAACCAACTAGTATCACACAGGAGGTGTGGGGATTAGTTTTTCCAGTTGCTAGATGTCTCATTTATATAGTTTTCAAATCAAGGTTTGCAATCTAAGTTACCTTGGTAACAAAGCATTCAATATTCACCGTTAAATGAAAAACCTGATTTATCCAAGCTAATATATTTCAACCGTTAGATCAAAACTTAGCTTGTCACAAACACAAATGAAATGTATTTCATTTAGGTTTGAGTAACCGTACCTAAACGTGTACATTTGGTTGGTTCACAAATAGTTAACCAATGGTTAGCCATATGAGTACTTTCATATTAACCGTATTCATCTTTCTCATAACTAGTTCAAATGACTCATAAGAACTAGTTGAAGAGTTGTTCAATTGCTTAGATCTTTATGCATAGACACAATTGAAACAAAATCTGTTTGATTCACTTGAATCAATTCATGAACAATATATCGTTTGCAAAGATTGCATTCCTAATTGATTTATTGTTTTAGTTCATGAACTTCCGATTTGAGAGGGTTCAAGATAGTCTTGTAACGAGTCATCTAACTTATTAAAGAAAGAAAAAAAAATGTACACAAGGGAAATCTCAGACTATCTAATTCATAAATATCTTTAGGGGTGGGATTGGGGGTGGGGAGTTTGTTTTGGGGATATTTTTGAGAAAGTTTATTAATCCGTTCTTTTGCGTGTGCTCTCTTTTTAGTGGAAAAGATGTTTGCTTTGGCTCAGTAAAAGTCGTCTCCATACTCATACTTTCCTAGCTGAATGCATGTGATGCAGTCTTTGGCTCACTAGCTAAAAGCAATTTTTATGACCTTTAATACCTATTTTAACCCATTTTATGGTCTAAGCTTTCTTGAGTCCTTTTCTGTGCTATTGTTTTTGTTGTTTCTTTATAGCTAGTGCTTTGTCTGATGTTTGACAACTGAAGGTCTCTCTCTTTCTTTTGTTAGGTCATGTATAGTGGTTGTCATTTTTTTCTTCTTCTTTTGTTGGTGGGCATGTTTTAATTAATACTATAACTGACTCATTTTTCTGGTTAGTTGAATATAATTAGGTTACAGTTGATTGTTTAGTAATTAACACATAAGCAACTTTATACATAACCATTAAATAATTAGTTGTTGTTTGATTAATTAGAAGTACTAATCTATGCTTCAAAAAAGTTCTGTGAAAAGTCCAAAAGTTTGTGATCAGACGAGTCGATAACGCGTCATTTACTATAAATTAACCGCACCATTACGCATACACGTATCATGCCTTTTGAAGGTGTTGTTTTTTTGTTTCTCCATCTGACGAAGGAAATAAACAGCGTAAAAGAAGTAGAAGTAGAAACTTAACTAAGAAGCTAACAGTAATGAGCATGCCATTTTGTCAACGTTTAGCGCATTATCTAACGAAGAACACTACTTTGGCATTCTTGCAGAGCGGCTCTATGGACTATGCAGGGTTAGAGATCACAAGGTGGTTATTGACTTTATAATACTGCTTCTGTTTCTGGAAAATTGTTACTTTTACTTTTTTAATTTGGCCAAATTTTAGGTTAAAATGAAAAAGTGAAAGTAACATTTTTCCAGAAACGAAGGAGTAGAAAAAACTGAAATTCTCTTTGAACCCAGAATTTGGACCATGGAAAAACCCCGCCCTCACAGTGGGTGGGTCCCAATACCAGCACCTCTGGTTTCTTCAGTTCAAGGACCCATGTATTGTGAGTGGGCGGTTTTCCCATGGTCTAATTTCTCGGTTCATTTAGAACTGTTGTAGAAAAAATTATTGGTTTGGAACTGAAATAACCTGCTCAATTCTCAATAGCTGGATTGGGATTCATACCTCTGAAAACAGTAGGTCCACAGACTACATTCACCCGGATTACCACGTTATATCCCGAGCGCACCTAACCTATTGCATTCATTTAGAATCATATTTTTTTGGGGCTATAGGGGGAGAGTTTTGGGGGCTAAAAAACTAAGTGGAGGCTAAGTGGTATGGGGGAACCAAATCAATAGTAAAGGTCAAATATACCCTTTCCTATAAACATACTATTATATATATATATAAAAAAAAAATCAAAAAAAAAAACAGCGTTAATCTTCTTCTTCTTCTCCTTCATTACATCATGATAAAATCACGATGAAAATGATGATCATCATTTTATCATGATGAAATCGTAATCATTAAAAAACTTAAATCTTTTTCTTTCTCTCTTCTATTTATTCTCCATCACATCGTGATTCTTCATTGCATCGTGATGAAGACGATGATCCTAAAATAAAATAAAAATCTATTATTTTTCTTTCTCTCTTCTTCTTCATCTTCTCCATTGCGTATAGAGATGATAGAAAAATACAAAAACTAAGAAAACCCACCATTTATTTTTACTTTTGATCGACTTAAAAATTCGATTCGATTAAGTTGAGAAAAAAAAAGTTTCTGAAACTGCATAACGGCTGGGAGTTCACGCTTTCCCAACCGTGAACCCTGAACCTACCTGTATGGTTGGGAAAGTAAGAGCTCCCAACCGTAAAAGAGTGTCTGCGGCTAGATTTTCCTAGCCGTAAGCTATTCTGATAATCACATAAAAAAATATATAAACATAGGTCTAATTTCGGTTAGGTTTTCATGAAAAATGCTTTTTTTTTGGGTTCCCAGTAGAACTCAATTTTCTCGCTTGGAAAACCTAGCGAGAATCGCTTCGATACTTACAAAAAATAGTAGGAAAAAATCGGTTGAGAGTTCTTGTCGACCAGCCAGCTAAAGTAATCTACTACTGAAATCTTCAATTAAAGTAGTAAATTACTAATTTAAATCCGGTCGACAAATTTACCCATCTGTAACAACAAAAAATTCTAGATTTTTTTTCTTCAGATCTTTGACGGATTTGAGTTGATGAAATTGTTGCTGGGAGTTGATTATAAGGTTATCTTGAGTTTTGTGATGAAGGGTTTCATCATTTTTCTTCAAAATAAATCAAAAAAATTTCACCAAAATCACCATTTTTCCTTCTTCAAAACTTACAAAGATTAATTTTTAATTACAAAAGCTTAATGCTTTGATTAGTCTAATCATTCACTAAGACTGATTAGTTAGCTTAATCAATTTAATTAGCACTAATCAAATTAAGGGTAGATTCGACATTTCAAAAAATAATGGATAAGGGGTCCTATGGATTGTTATTTCATGACCCCATTTAACCCCCAAAATCCATCCGTTTTCGGCCCAAAAATAGGTTTCTTCGTTTAGCCTACCTAAGCTTGCAAACTTGCTTCTGTCGCAGTATTTGATGAGTTGTGAAATCAACTTTATTGGACTAAGCACGGATGATTTGATTTTGTTGAAGCGTTTGGTTCGGACTTGGGAATCTTGCTTTAGGAAATTATTGAGTCCTGCTGCGACTCCGATCTTTCTTATGGTTGATAACATGTTATTGTTTGATTGATTTGTAAACCATTCTAATTTACTAGAGAGCGTGACAATTTCATAAGAAGCCACCGAGGCCAGTTTAATTAGCCTAGCATATTTAGGGGCCACCCAAAAAGATTTAGGGGCCAACAATAAAACAAAATAGGGTCACCCAAATATAAAACGAAGCCACCCCTTATCTCCCGTAAATCGTAATGGCAAAACTAACCTCTAATAATCGGTTGATAAACAAGGATCGTTATCTACCGAATGATTCGGTAGAAAAAAAAATCACAAACGTCCGATTGTGGACGCTTTAGTGTTAGTAAGTAATGTGTTTCATTTTTTTTTTTTGAGGAGACTGTTTCAATTTTTTTCATTTGTTGTCTGTTATAGTTCTAGAAAAGAAGAAGAATGGTAATAGTGAAAAACCACTTTTTTTAGAAATAGGCAACAAAAATGGATGGATTTGAAGAATTTGTTGAGAATGATCGTGAAGAACTTAATGTTGAAGGATCACGACCGTTTAGAGAAGACGATTTGGGGTATATGTTGAATGATTTAAACTTTTGTGGAGAGGAAACCCTAGACGACGCTTTCATGGAGGAAACTGTAGAATCAACCGAGATCAAAGCTAACGATGCATCTAACACGCAGGTATTGTGTTAAGAAACTCATAACCCACTTTGTATGCGTTTGTATGAGTTTTTAAACGATAAAAATCGATTAATGCATGCATTTAACGCCATGAACTACCCAGAATCGGTAGATAATGTATCCACATATCTACCGAATACAACCTCCTCAGTACCAAATGTTTACAATCGGTAGTTTAAATAATGTATATTACTACCGAATAGTTAAAAAAAACCAAATTGATATTTCAAAATAGCTACATTCGGTAATTATTAAAGTGCATTTAATACCGAATGTCCCAAAAATCGAAATCCTCAAAATTATGAAACTCACTAATTCTTATCTTTTACATTCGGTAGTATTAAAAATTTATATAACTACCGAATATATCTTTGGCCCCCAATTCAAATTCTCGCAATCTCGTAAAAATAGTTATTGTTCTGTGAAATTCGGCTGATTATTTATAACGTTATCTTCCGATTGTACATATTCGGAAGTATTACCAGATATATGTCTTCCGATTATGATTGTTTTTGTACTCAGGAGACTGTCTAAATCTTTCTATTAAAATCGGTAGTTTTGTTGACACAAGATTCATCCGATTATATTAAAATCGGTTGTAAAACGTACATACTGTCTTCCAATTGTGAATGTAAACCATGTTGCTTCATTTTTGCAGAGCGTTGTAGCGGTTTTTGATGATTTCTATTTGAGGCCCGATACTTCGTTACAATATGCAAACGATTTGGTATACGCATTACTATTATTATTATTATTCAAATACTATGTTAAATGGTTATACTTATGATATTAGTTTTGTTTTATTCGTGTTTAGTCATTTGCAAGTAAGAAGGAGGCGAAGGAATGGCTCATGAACAAGGCAAAAGATAACATGTGCGTTGTAGTTCAAAACAATCATGTGGGTGAAACTCGATTTGAAATGATTTGTGAGCGAGGTGGGGATAGAAAGAGTCACGAGGGAAAGAATAGTAAGTACATAAGGAAGACGCAGAGGAAATACCGAGTCAATACAAAGAAAATCGGATGTCCTTTCAAGATTGTCTTCTATAAGCCCGAAGGTAAGGAAGGTTTAGAGTGAAAAATGTATAAAGTTGATAATGGTTCTCATAACCACGATGATCCGGATACTTTACTTGGACATGTAATGGTTGCCAAGATAAAACCAAGAGAAATGGAGACGGTGAAGTCTATGAGGATCCAAAAAGCGAGTGCGATCTTAAGTAGAATAAAGGCGGATGACCCCAACAACTTGTCTTCTTTGTCTACAATTAAGTCATCCCTAGCTACGATCAAAAGAACGGAATGGGATGGTAGAACGGTCATGCAACAATCGGAGTGGTTATCGGATTTACACGACTACACGTTGAGAAGGGAAGAAAAGGATGGTAAAATGGTTCGTATTTTCTTGGCACATTCCGAAATGATCCAATTGGCCCAATGCTTTCATCAAATTTTGTTGATAGATGCCACTTATAAGACAAACAAATATAACATGCCGTTGTTGAATATTGCTTGCCACACTTCGGACAAAAACACATTTACGGTTGCATGGGGTTTAATGGATCATGAGAAGAATGTGAGTTTCATTTGGATGTTGGAGACGTTGAGGGCCATTTATAATGGTGATAATTTTCCCAGGGTTATTGTAACGGATAACGATCAAGCCCTAATGCATGCAATAGCGGTAGTGTTTCCGGAAGCCCAAAACTTGCAATGTACCTGGCACATTCAACAAAACCTCAAATCCAATTGCCATCATCATTTCCAATCTAAAAAACCAAGGAAGGGTACGAAAGATCGAAGGAAGAGGATGAGCGCATTAATAAATTAACCGTGGAAGAACGAGAAGAAGAGAAACAGTTATTTGATGTAAAATGGATGGAGGATGGAATGATTTGGAGAATGTTTTTGAAAGCATGGGACAAGATTGTTTGGTCAATGACCGAGGAAATTTACGAAGAAAACTTGAAGAAATTTGAGGATGAATATGGCATGAACTATCCAAAACCGGTTGAGTATTGTAAAACACAGTGGTTACCGATTAAGGAGAGGTTTGTCTTTGCATGGACATATGAAGTTCATAACTTCAAGAACGAAGCGACAAGCATTGCGGAGGGGGCTCATGGACGATTAAAGACTATACTACTTGGCAGTCAAAATGGAGTTTTGTCGATTCAAGAAGCAATCCATGAATACACCAAACGTGATCTCGTAAAGATTAGAACCAGTATGTAATTTAGTGTACACCAATTCCCAACAGAACATGCTAAGGAAAGATTGCTTCTAAGGGGCATAGTTCATAAAGTTTCGAGATGGGAAATAAATCACATGATGAAACAACTCCATTTTTATAAAGCTTACGATGACGAGAATACGGTTTGTGTTTGCAAGGATATGATGGGTATTGGACTCCCGTGTCGTCATAAGTTGGGTAGGTATGTTGAAGTGATTGACATCAATGATATTCATCCATTTTGGAAGCAATTAAATCTTACTCCAAGCACCCCGGTAGTTGATGGTCCATCTTTCTTTGAGTCTGAATTGTGTGCGCGAATAACACAGCGTTATGCTACATCAAATGGCACCAAAAAGCAAATATTGATGCACAATTTGGAGGAAGCCCTTCACCCTTGTTTACGGGAAGTTGATGAACCTATTAAACAAAAGGGGGCCGGTAGACCCAACACCGAAGTGTCGAGGACCATCCAAAGAAAAGAGTTGAAGGAGTATTTGTCTAATAAAAGAATATTGTGTAGGGCCGAGCGTTTGGAAGCCGAATATGAAGATGAGCCGGAACCTAAGAAAATAGGTCGTCCAAGAAAGGATCAAAGTGGACCCACCGCACGAAAAGTGAAATCAAAGGTCTCTACCGAGCCTTCTCAAGCAAGTCAATCCGAGGTGGTGGAAGAAGTTGTGTTAGTGGAGAGCCAAGCTAGCCGTCTCGTTGTTGATCTACTGAGCGAGTCTCAACAAACACTAATAACAGAAATGGTGACTATAAAAGAGAAGTATGGTAGTCTTCGTTGCCCTAGGGATCTTTATGGAAAACCAAATCGAAGCACATATACAATTATCGAAGAGTATTTGGAACAACTCCCTCCACTCATTGCTCCATTTGTTATATCCACGGACGAGGTTGATGGGGATGGAAATTGTGGATTTCATGTCGCTACGGAACAAATGGGTTACTTCAAAGAGGCCGTAATCGAAGATGTCACCCAATGCCAATATTTAAGAAATAATATGGTGGTACAACTAATGAAGGATAAGGATTTTTATATGGAAATGATGAGGCGAGGATATAGATATGACAAAGAGAGTGAGTTCAAAGATTTAGTTGCGCGTATAAAGTGTTGAAAGGGATTGAAGACAGTCGGATACAAGTATTGGATGACAATGCCTAAATGTGGATATCTCCTAGCGATGGTTTTGAATTGCGTGGTACATTTTTTTGTTCCTCCGAAGTATGGACCCAGTATGACGTTTGCACCCACAAGAACGGTTTGCGATGAGTTGGTTAAAGATAGAAGAATTGTTATGGCGTTTGTGAATGAAATGCATTTTATAGGATTGCGGGTAAAGAAAGATTGTCCCTTACCACCGTTGAGTAAGTGGCACGATTACTTTCCAATGAACCATTGCAAGGATTGGGTGAAACAATATGAGTCCAACATGGTTGATTGGGATCGTGTTGTGAATAACAACTTTCCCGCTGGGTTACTCGAACTGATTGAAGATGATGACGACGATTAGTCTTTCCATTATGTGTAGAAGAGGTATTTTGAACCGTATTTTTTTTACAAGTTTTTTTTTAAATTTCATTGGAGATATGTGATATAATCGGGAGATAATATTACACATAGTATGACCGAATGTAATATTCGGTTGGTTTTGTATTTCACCACATTACCGATTTTAATCATTTTCAATTCAGAACTTGAAGAAATTGGAACCCTCGAGTATTCGTTTGATTATAAAATATAAAAACTTACGATTGTAACTCTGACTTTGGAACTTTCAGAATATTACAGAATCGGTAGATTAAACAACACAATAACTACCGATTATGACACATTCGGTAGATTAAACAACTTACTAGCTACCGAATATAACATATTTCAGACAATAATTTAGGGAAATTGGGCCAAACTCTATACCGTGGCCACGGCCTTCAAGAATTCGTAACTTCCATCATATGTGAATTCTTCACCTTTTTCCTCTAAGTAGTGCATTTTTGCGAGTGTCTCCTACATAAACCAAAAAAAACTATAATAGAATGCGTAGTTTGTATAAACTATAAATGGGATTTGCTCAGTTCGTATTGTTTCGTATGCAAATACTTACAAATTGTTGGATCGACAAGGTTAAGTGGCTAATGTTAAAGATTCTATTTTGTATCGTTATGTAATCGTTCACCCCTTTTTGAATAAGTCGGAACCGATCATGAACTTGTTGGAGGGATCTTTGCTTTGGATTTCCATATTCTCGGACAAATTGGATGTACACTCTCCCCCAAAAGATTTCTGGGGTTAACCTCCCGGCAATGACATCTTCACGTCTGGTTTCTTGGTACCATGTTTTCACAATGGCCAAATCTTCGGCTGCGTCAAAGTTCGACATGATTGTAATATGAAATATTGTGGTTCGACAAAATACTTGACAATGGAATATGGATGTGTGTGGTTTGGTTCCTAAATGAGCAGAGGTTACCCACCTTATATAGGTTAAAGTTCGAACGACTCTTTTGTTGATAATATGGCCGTTAGGTTAGGCACCAAAACAGTAAACAGGTACAACGTGCCAACAATAATACACGACAATCGGAAGTAAAAGTGTCACGTTTTACCACCGAATATAATAATCGGTCGTTATTGTAAATTTCTTACCACCGAATATTCTTTTTGAATTCATAAACCTGTTTTTCTTATTTTACTGAATATTCGGTAGGAAACTTCTATTTAGTGTTACCGATTGTGTGTGCATTTCGAGGCACGACTATTTTTATTAAAAATAAGTATCCTTTGTAGTACAAACGGTATATTATAAAACATAATAGTTTCCGATTCAAACACATTCGGCAGGTTAAATAACTTCCTAACTACCGATTACACAAAATATTTTGAATATCATAATATGATGTAAGGATTACACTTCGACAATTCCATTACAATGACTTGCGCTTAGCTTCATGGACGTGTTTCACGTGCCCTAAACGGATTAAATCTGGCCATCGCCATAAGGATTCTAAAATGAGCTTCAAAATGGAAGTTTGATCTTTTCCATCGCCGCCATTCCTCGAGAGATCGTTCTATCACCTCATCATTAGTTTCACCCCTCAATCGATATTCATTCACAAGATAAGTTAAATGGACGAATTGTTGGACGTGTGCGTTTATTGAACCAATTCGGCAGAAAAGATCAGCCGACTGACGGTTATTTGGGTTTCCGGTGTCGATGCAAAATCTTTCGTGAATTCTAAACAAATAACTCATACTCATTACACCTCCTTGCCTGCGTTCTTCACCCCGTCTCGGATAGAATTGGACATAGCGCCTACATAAAGATAAATCTTCTTCCATCGTGAACTCGGTAGAATTAATGAATGGTTGGGCCATTATGTTAAAGATGGTTTATTTGATGTTGGAGAGAGCAAAATGTATTCTTGGTGCATATATGGTGAGAGATACCCTCCTTATATAGGATATGTAACCCAACGGATATTTTTTTTGTTTGAACTATACAAATTCGGAGGATAATTCAACGTCTTTATCTACCGAATATAACATGGCCTAAAATTCCGAACCAAGGAAAAATGAAGATTTTCTTGGTTTTGAACTTCAAATAATCGGGCGAAGAAAAATATACAAAACCTCCGAATTTTATGGCTAACCCTCTGTTATGCCTGTGGAAACCACCCAGAGCCATGGCGGGGCTGGTTTTGAACTATAC
The DNA here is from genome assembly GCA_023529315.1 of Papaver bracteatum. Classification (NCBI taxonomy): domain Eukaryota; kingdom Viridiplantae; phylum Streptophyta; class Magnoliopsida; order Ranunculales; family Papaveraceae; genus Papaver; species Papaver bracteatum. The sequence goes on along the minus strand of JAJJWX010002237.1, from coordinate 582,951 downwards.
AAATTCGTAGGATAATTCAACGTCTTTATCTACCGAATATAACATGGCCTAAAATTCCGAACCATGGAAAAATGAAGATTTTCTTGGTTTTGAACTTCAAATAATCGGGCGAAGAAAAATATACAAAACCTCCGAATTTTATGGCTAACCCTCTGTTATGCCTGTGGAAACCACCCAAAGCCATGGCGGGGCTGGTTTTGAACTATACAAATTCGGAGGATAATTCAGCGTCTTTATCTACCGAATATAACATGGCCTAAAATTCCGAACCATGGAAAATTGAAGATTTTCTTGGTTTTGAACTTCAAATAATCGGGCGAAGAAAAATATACAAAACCTCCGAATTTTATGGCTAACCCTCTGTTATGCCTGTGGAAACCACCCAGAGCCATGGCGGGGCTGGTTTTGAACTATACAAATTCGGAGGATAATTCAGCGTCTTTATCTACCGAATATAACATGGCCTAAAATTCCGAACCATGGAAAAATGAAGATTTTCTTGGTTTTGAACTTCAAATAATCGGCTAAAAAAATATACAAAACCTCCGAATTTTATGGCTAACCCTCTGTTATGCCTGTGGAACCACCCAGAGCCATGGCGGGGCTGGTTTTGAACTATACAAATTCGGAGGATAATTCAGCGTTTTTATCTACCGAATATAAAATGGCCTAAAATTCCGAAGCTACGAAAAATGAAGATTTTCTTGGTTTTGAACTTCAAATAATCGGGCGAACAAAAATATACAAAACCTCCGAATGGCTCATCATTCCAAAGATACAAAACAATGAAGATTATCTATAATGGCTCATCATTCCAAAGCTACAAAAAAACTAACCATTCATAAACCATCAAACAAACCATCCACATACCATAACGTGTTTTAAGAAGTTCAAATCCGATCCTAACCTTAAAAACAAAACCAATTTAAGAAGCATTCCATAAATAAAACGGAAGATTATCATTCATTGTTTCTTTGATTTTACTTTACGACCGAGACTACCTCCAAGTACACCACGACCACGAGTTTGAGGTCCTTCTACTTCAACACCTTCCGTTCGATTGCTCGTAGAAGATCGAGTTCTTTTACCCGACTTTGATACTGCCATCTTATCTAACTGCCTCTTCGTGGATTTTTCCCCAAATTCTGCTGCATATTATTCATTGTCTATATTGTCAATTAGGTCTCTAGCCTTTTGTATCTTCTCAACTGGCACGGGATCTCCCTTCTTAATGCAAGCAGTTAACATTTTGGAAACACAACTAAACCTATTCACCTATTTTTAAACATAATGACATACCATCAAACGGTTATTACATAAGATTTTTAGCAATAATATCAAGAAAGTTAGAAGAATATGCACCAGTCTATCGTAACCACTTGGTTTGTCTTTGATAATACAATTATAACTAGACCCCGCCGAAGTAGACTTGGATTTAACTTCACGGATAACCAAAGGATGTGATACGCTCCTATACCAAATCATATAGCCTGGAGAATTTTCATCACCTCGGGGGGCTGGTCTTCCAGTGTTGATAATGAACTCAGTCCTCTTATCCCATTTATCAATAACAGTAGGTGGGCCTTTGTGAACGATCGTCATCTTGTCACCACTAGAAGAGCACAACCCCGTCTCCAATTTGTAGTAATCCCTCATTTCCTCCATTGGTTGATGTTGTATATACCCATGTTGTCGCATCACCCTAGAGGGGTTGTACATCACATAACCTATGGGGTGCCACAACGGTCCAAAATAAAGGGACAAGTCCGACCGAACATTTATATGCACAGTAGCACGATCTTCCTTGTATGGATCAAAGCATACGTCTGAGGCCTTCAATTGGTCCATAACCTCCCTCATGCGGATCAACTGCTGCTCTTTTGTCCTAGAACGGTTGTCTTCGAAGATATACTTTTTTCCTCTAGCAGTACCTTTGCGCCACTCCGGGTCTTCTCCGGCCAACTTCAGGATAGGGAAGTGGTCATAGATCCAGGCCTATATGGATAACAAATAGAGTTCAATAGACCATATTTAATGATTTCCATATTCGGTGGTAATTGACAAACCATAATACCCGACTCTATAAATTCGGAAAAAAACCTAAGTTACAGATTCCCGATTACTCAACATTCGGAGGCAACATATGTGAATCTATTACCGAATATACATCAATTGGAGTTCAGTAACCATTGGTTTTTTTCATATATATTCGGTATTAATTTCCCAACATCAAGTTCCGATTATATATCTTCGGGAGTAAAACTAATTGCCCTATGTCCGAAGAAAATACATTCGGACGTAAAATGGGATCATGTACTAACGAATATCAATCATTTGGAGTTCATTAAACTATAGTAGTTTGGCCTATATATTCGGTACTAATATGGCAAGAGTAAATTCCGATTATACAAAAGCGGAAGTAAAACTATGTAATTTGTTTCCGAATACACAACAGTCGGGGGTTAAGAAAATATGAATCCTACCGAATATGCATCATTTGGATTTCAGAATAGGCATCATATATATTGTCTACCGAATAACTATAGATTGACTAATAAAGTTCAAAAATAACCTGCAATAGAGCGACATTCCCGGAAACTTGGCTAGTTCCTCGCCTCGACGCCTTTCTCAACTCTTCCATCAAGAATGCTAGGCATGCCATTCCCCAAGAGTAGTCACCGACTTCATGTAGGGGATCCAAAAGTTGTAGAAGGTTGGCATCGATCCGGTTGCCAGAAGTATTGGGGAAAATGACACATCCCAATACACAAAGGAGATACGCTGTGGCCGCGTGATTCACTTGCTCATCAGTTAACGTTCCCTTTTTTTCTTTAACCAAGGTTCCTCGGAACATATCCATCAATACGGTAATGTTGAACTGTCTTGTTCTGGAACTTGCATGCCTCTTAAAATCTTCTGTGGTCGTCTGTTCATCCCAACCTAAGAACTTTTTAGTTAGAACATATAATTGTGCCCAACTTAACTGCTTTGTGTAGTTGAACTTCACAGCTGTGCCTTGGTCAGGAAGGTTAAGAATATGCACAACATCATCCGGGTAATCGTCATCTCCCTAAAAGGCATATGGAAGGTATCGGTCTCATGATACATTCTCTCCACGAACGCCGATATAGCAACACGATCATGTTCCAAAAATGAATTCTCCGCAGCATTAGCTAACCCGGAGTTGGTTACAATTCTCTTGAACCTTTCACATTCACCGGATAAAGGCCAGTCAAGCATTTTTGTTGGTGCAGCAGTGGGTTTGAGTAGACGAACCGCATCTTGATGATACTATTAAACACACGAAAATTGTTTAAAGTACATACAAAAACCCTTAATACAACTATTATCGAAGTAACACATACACAGTACATTAATAAAAAATATACGATTATTATTACCTCGGTTTCGTATATTTCTTTGGCCCAAGAGTCTTTGTATCCAAAAAGCAATTTTCCTCCATCCGCCGGTAGCCCAAGGATTTCTCCAGGTGGAATATTCTTCACCTTCAAGTGCTGAGGGACAAGATGTGATGCTTTCTTAGCAATATCCTTCTTTCCACCTTCTGCTCCTTTGTTAGCTTTTTTGGCTTTTTGGGTACCACTTGGTTGTCCTTCTTCTTGAACTCTGGGCACTGGATCAATTGGTTCAATTTCAGGGTGGGATGTAAGTTGTGGAGCAATTGGTTCTAAACCTTGTTGACTGCCTTGTTCAATGCCATGTGGACCAGTTGGTTCTACACCTTCTTGAGTGGGTTGTTGACCACTTTCTTGCACACCTTGTTGACTTCCTTGTGGTTCTACACTTTGTTGATCACTTGAATTAGCTTTGGCACTCCTTTCTCTCCTAGCACTAGCTGACACTTTCTTACTCCCTGCTCGACGAGGCCCTAAGTCGCCTGTTTTTGGGGCTTTCTTAGCTCGACTTGGTCTAAAAAACAACAAAAGAATCAATGTTTACAAACCACACAATCGGAGGCCTTTGTATACGAACTAAACCCGAATGTAAACATTCGGAACAAACAATACAATTTTTCAAACCGAATATTCATCAATTGGAGTTCAGAAACTCTAAATTTTTCAGCATGTAAAATCGGAGGTATAAAACATTATGTTATCTTCCGAATACATCTTGGCCCAAAAATGGGATTTTTCATAAATCAATTTTTTTAATTATATTTCATCAGATTGAGAAATTCGGTAGTAAGTGTACTACCGATTATTGTATGTCTACTTGAACAGATTCGGAAGACCACAAATTAATTAACTACCGATTTTAACAATATTCGTACGCAGGAACATAGGGCCAAACACATTCGGAAGAAAAACAAAACATATAACTTCCGAATTCTATCAATGTTCTTCAAGAATGAAGAACACGACTACATTCGGTAGTAAATTAACAGGTTTGACTGCCGAATCTGGGTAAATTGCAGAAAACCCTAGATTTTTTTTTCTCAATTCGGAGAATTAAAGCGAAATATACCCTAAAATTGATAGAGTCTTACCTAATTGGTGCCATTTGAAGTTTCCGGAGTGTTACACTATCAGAAATGCCACCGCCAACTAAATCCGCGGATTCGTCTTCGTCGCGTTCTTCATCATTTTCACCAACAATCTCTTTGTTTCTTGCTAAATTCCCTATATTTGGAACGAAACCCCGAGGAAGGTTTTTGGTTTTAGGTCTGTGGGATGCATTACCCATCTCCATTGTTTTATAAAAAAAAAACCTCCACAATCGGGAGAGAATAGGAAGAGAGGAAGAAGAAGGGTTGAAATGGAGAGAGGGAGAAAAATTTTCGGACGAATACTGCTACAATCGGGAGAGAATATGAACAAGACTATATTTGGGTTTTTAAATTTTTTTACTACAAGGACATTTACGGAAATTCACTATAAAAAAGGTAACCCCGTAACCAAAGCCTTTGGATGAGTATAACATGTTGGCCCCTAAATCTTTTTGGATGGCCCCTAAATATGCCAGGTTAATTAGCTGGGTCAAAGAAAAAATAAAAAAAACCTTTCTCCTCTCTAACTTTTCCCAAAACCAATTTTTTTTCCTCAGATATAAGTATAACACATTTCTTTATTTTTTCTAGTTTTCATAGATAGTTAGTAATCTAGGTTAAATTTATTTAAGTTTTTGTTTCAATCTCCATTACTTTTAGGAAATTTTTATGGTGTTTTAGGGGTGTGTTGTCCTCTTTGTTTGTGTCTTTTTCTTTACGGAGATTCTTTATGCTCTTTCATGGAGTTTCTTAGTGATCTCAGTGGAGATTTTAGATGGAAGTTCAAGTGTGGAAATCAGGATTCAAGACTTTGGGCATATTACTCTCATATTTTCATGAGAAGATCTCTTTTACAAGAAGAAAAAACCCATTCAAAATGGTTGAATTATAATCCCAAAACCATTCTCTCAATTTTAGGATTGTTTGGTACTCTTGTTGGTAATTTATTACTTATCCTCACAAATTACTCTTTGTTAGTACCTTTGAATTGTAATCTGATATTTGATCTTAATGTACTTGGAATCCATGTAATCTATATTTTATCATGAATGAAATTTATGAGATTTACCAAAAAATAAATAAAAAATTAGCCGGTCTGTCCAAAATAGCGGGATCTTATGCCGTGTCAAGAAACAATAAAAATCGTGGTGGAATCTAACCCTATTAAAGAATCCTATTATTAGGGATGTAGGGGGAATGGGGGACGGCTTTTGGGGGGGGGGGGGGGGCTTAATGGGTCATGAAATAGTAGTTCTTATAGCCCCTTATCCTCCATTTGACATAATCCCCAATATACCCTCGATTTGATTTGTGATAATTATGATGATTAAGTAAACTAATCACGATTAGCTAATGGATTATACTAATTGAATGATTAATTTCTTGAGAATTAATTTTCTTCTTCTTTTGTTTTTGATCTAGAAGAAGAAGAAGGATGATTTTGATGAATTTTTTTGAAAACTTTGAAGAAAAACTTATGAAACCTATCCTGAAACTAGTTTAGAAAACCTTGTAATCAACCCCCATTAGAAATTTTGATTGATTCAAATCTGTTTGAAACGGAAAAAAAATTGAGTTTTTTTTACAGGTTACGACTGGGCAAATGTTGTCGTAATTCAACCTCAACCGTAATTCACGTCTGGGTTAGTAAGAATTTCTGGCCGTAATTCAAACTCGCGGCTGGGTTAGTATGAACTTCTGGCCGAATAGTTATCCAGAGTCTCTTGTGTATCAATCACGACAGTAAACCCAACCGTAAATTATATAAACGGCTGGGATACCCAGCCGTTTTTAGGCCCGAACACTCTCAACCAATGCATTTAATGCATTGCTTGACTTCTATTTTTAAACTAAACGAATAGTTTTCAAAAAAAAAAAAAACGTTATGTCATTAAACCCTATAAAAGGAGACCATTTTATCATCTCTTACTCACCCAAGTCCTAGTTATAAGCTCTCATATTCATTCTCATCTATTTCTCATCCAAAAAAATAAGAAAAAACACTATGGTGACTCCCTACACTAATGAAGAAGATTATGCGATTGTAAGAGCATGGGCGATGGTCAGACAACATGATGAAGTTCTTGACATTGACATAGATCAAACATCCTTGTCTTTTTGGAACCGTGTTTTCATAGTTTTTGTTGCACTAAACGGAAATCGTAATGGAAGAATTTTGGCAAGCGCTAAGGAGAGATTCGAGAAAGTCTTTGAAGAATGCGAAGATTTCAGAAAGGAAATGATAGCCTATGAAGCAAATCCCACAATGCCAAGTGTGAAAAGAGTTATTTTTTTAATAAGTTATTTCGTTAGAAATCGTTTTGAGTAACATTATCTAACATATCGTATTTGTTTCTATAGTGGTCGAGGGATCACCGCCAATATGAGGTAGTTCATGGGAAAGAGTTTCAACAAAATGATAGCTATCGCATCTTAGAAAATACTACCTATGATTTTGACCGATACGAATAAGGGTTTATTTTAATTATTATGATCTATCTTATCAATGTAATGAAATATGTATGCTTTTACGATTCAATGAATGAAAAACCATTTTGGTCCATTTTGTTTTATGTTTGTTCCATTTCTCAAAAGAAATAGTTTCATATTTTTTCAAGTATTTTCGGCCAGGTTTTAATGCAAAACGACCTAGCCGTTTTGACCATAAAAACTGAAAATTCAAATTTACGGTTCGAATAACGGACCACGACCGAATCGTAAACACCATATCGGCTGGGTTCCTATAGTTTCCCAACCGTAATTGCGATATCTGTTTGGAAGCTGGTTTTTCGGTTGGGATTTAACAGGTTACGATAGGATATTCTTGCCGTTACCTGCGATTCCCATAATTACGATACTTACGGCTGGTAAACCCAGCCGTGACTATGGTTGATTTTGTAAATGTGTTACGACTTAGTTTTTCAATGTTTCCTGGCCGAAAATCTGAACAGAAGTATCACATGAATTTGCGGTTGGGACGCATTGAAAACGGCTGGGAAACTTCTAAGAAAGTTCATATTTACAGCCGGGAAATATGAAAATACCATGCCGTTACCGGCATATCGGCCAGAAGATTTTATGTTTCCTGGACGTAATTCTCCAACTGCATTGAGTTAATGCGTTGAGTTTTCTGAGGAACGACTAGTTTTTCCAAAAACTAGCCGTTTGGTCATTTTTTTGCTATAAAATGGCCCTTCTACAACTAAGACTTTGTGCAAAAACACACTCCCTCTGTATCTCTCTTTCACAATTGTTGCAAAAAAAAAAAAACAAAAAAAAAAACATGGTTACTCGCTACACCGCTGAAGAAGATGTTGCAATCGTCAAAGCGTGGCTGACTGTATCAAAGCATTTCGAAGATGCACTCATTTTTATATATGAAACCTCAGAGTCTTTTTGGAACCGTGCACGAATTGTTTTTGCGGCGTTAGACGGAAATCATAATGGAAGATCGATGAAACTCATTAAGAAAATATTTGGGCAGATCTTTCCACAATTGAAAGCCTTCAAAGACGAAATGGAAGCCATAAAGATAAGCAATCCTAATATTCCACGTGCACAAAGAGTAAGTTTGTCAATAATTGGCCCATCAAAAATTGTTTTATGTAAAACCAACTTTAAATTGTTTTGTTTTATCAGTGGGAGATTGCCGAAGTTGATTATGAGGATGTCCATGGCAAGAAGTTTGAACTTCATGGTTGCTATCATGTCTTGGAAGAAAGTATCTACGCTGACTTCTTCCACTATTATTAAGACCCATGTTTGCAATATAATGATATTTAAAAAAAAAAATTATGCTGTAAAATATGTATTTCTTTTCGTTTCAGTGAAAAATGTATGGTCTTTCCCTTCCTTGGTTTTTATAAATGACACAATTATATAAGAATAGAGAAACACTAAAATTTCATTCATACCATTACGGTTAGGAAGCATTACACAACCCATCCGTTTGTTAACCGACGTCTAGGAAAACTTTCCAACCCAACCGACATAAATCTTAACGACCGGGAAAACTTTCCAACCCGACTGACACAAAACTTCACAGCTGGGAAAACTTTACAACCCGACCGTCATAGAACTTCACAGATGGAAAAACTTTCCAACCCGACCGACACAAAACTTCATGGTTGGGAAACTAGTATAACGGTTGGGAACCTGGATTTACGGTTAGGAATTCCTAGCCGATTTTAAGAAATTTTCCTTGTTTTCTACAGATACTGAACAATTAACGGCTAGAAAAGTCCTAACCGTGATAGATACTTTACGGTTGGGAGTTCTTTGTGTCCCAACCGTTGCTTCACATTTACGGCTAGGTCGAAAAGAACTCCTAGTCGAAATCCTCCCAGAACTGCTTTCCTAAATCCTAAATTCTTCAATCTTACATATTAAACCAATTTAAAGGCAAAATAAATGGTGCGTTTTTGAATTCTTAGCATTCTGGAGGATTTAATGGTGTTTGGACATATTCATTCACCGAAACTTCAATCTTCAATTTATGGTTCAACACCTTCATAAACAATCGAATCATAACAAGTCTTTGATAATCCAAATCGTCCTGATCTTGTCATATTAAGAATAAATCTTAATAAACATTTTTGAAAATCGATGGAGATTTGATAAAAAAAAATATTCAAGTTTTTGTTTGATTTTGAGAAGAAGAAGAAGAAAAAGGGTTTGGTGAATTAATTTTGGTTTTGAAATTTGATTTTAGGTATAATAATGATCAAGGGTATATTTGACTTTTCATAAGAATTAGGTCCCCCTTATCCCCTAAGGATGTTAGATATAAGATATCATATAAAGCCCCCCCAAAAAAAATCAAGCCCGATCAAGTCTTATGGTGGAATCCAAGTCATTCCAAGTGTGAAAAAATAGTGGAATGTCAAGTCTAGTGGTTTCCAAGTTGGGGTCTTCCACATAAAATCCAAGATTTCATGGGATGGTCCGTGGAATCCATTGTAGCGCTAATCAGATTAGCATAAAATACTATTCATAATAGCGCACTAGAAGACGTAAAACGACAATCAGAATAGCATTTTTTTTTTATTCGTAGATTTAAAACGAGTCATTGAAAATCTAATGGCCGATAAAAAAAAAACACTAATCTTAATAGCGTTGAGCGCTAATATAGCGTTTTTGTTGTTCCACCATTACATTTTCGCTTCCATCCACGGATCCAAATGATGAGGTGGCGTGGAAGATGGAAGATGAAACTCTTCCATCATGAGATTTGCTCTAATAGGATTCCTATTAAATTACAGTTTAGTCGCTCGGTTGGGAGAAAATGTTTTTCATCTCGCTGTAGTGTGATCTGCTGATCTTTGCTTGATCATCACGACGGACACATGTCTTCGGTCATACCTCGCTCAGAGAAAACAGTTAAAAGCAAAAAAAAATAAAAAAAAAAAAAAAAAAGTGCTTTTCCAACAGTTTCTCGGAATCTCGAGACTTTTTCTTGTCTTGCGTTCAATAAGGAAATCATTTCCCTATTGGGAGAAGCAACTTGCTTCCTTAAATGGTTTTTCATCCGTTCGGAAAATCATTTTCCTATTCGGGTTCCTGTGAGATATGTGTTGTCATACAAGTTACCGGTGCCAAGGAAGCAGAAAGCATCAATACCATTGACTCGATTTGTTTTGCACAAAAGACGCAATGCCAGTGCCACTTATGATAGACGACAAACAAAATACTATTGGTTTTACATAAACACGCGTCCTTCACAGTTTGAGCATCTAATTCTCAGCATAAAGTGAAGGTGAAAATTTCACTAAAGACAAAAAAGTAAAGACGTAAAACTGTAAAAGTGATTGCAGTTGCACGAGTTGGCAAGTGCTTACTGCCGCTCCCACCTCGGAACCCTAAAATAGAAGTCTGACAAAAATGATCTGACCCACACGTTCTAGAAACAACAACATAAGCACGTGTGTGAACTCACTTAAACTACCGCCACATGTACATTAAAAATCAAACGACCAGTATTAATCAACTTATCAAAATAATGATCCAACGGATATCATGTCTCTCTCTACCCCCACCACAACAATAAAAACCTTAACCTCTTCTCCCATAGTTTCACCATATCTCTCTCTCCACTGTGTTTTGCTCTGGTCTCTCTCTAGTCTTCTTCACAAAAAAAGAACCCCTAAAAATCTCTTGTTGAGCTTCGAATCCCAATGTTTTTTTGTTTCTCATTGAATGCCCTTTCGAAATTGTAAAAGGTAATTTTTTTAATTTTTGTTTTTGATTTGTTTTTGTTTTTTAGGGTTAGGAGTTGATTGATTTTGGTTTATATTTTGTATTAATTGGTGTAGGGTTTTGATGCAGGATGAGGTTAATTGCGTAAATTGAGATGGATAATGATAAGGGTCGTGTTGATAATTATTGTTATAGATTGAAGAAGAAGAGGTGAAATTCAAATCAGCAAACCCCAAAAAAAAAGAACAATTTTTAATAAAAGCTAGGGTTTTTTTTTTTGAATTATTTGGTTCTAGAGGGATTTCTTGGTACAGTTGTGGTTCTCATGAGAATTGTTTGGGGAATGCAGAGATTGATTAGTGAAGAACAAAAGGCATTGACCTGGAAAGAGTCATACAGTAAAGGAATTGGGGTCACCGTTCCTAAAGCTAGGGCAAGAGATAAACTATTGTTTACGGCTTTATAATCATTTTGGATTTTTTGATTGGATAGAGATTTTTCAGAAAAATGACTCGTATATTAGTTCAACGAGGTACTAGTGGTTCTTCTTCGAATCAGAGTAGAGCTAGTTCATCTTCGGCAGCGTCGACACAACAACAGTTTCAGGGTGCTCAGGTTACTCCTACTGTGAAGGAAGCTGATGTTCGAGAAGAGGACGTGGTGGTGCAAGTAGAGGATTTAGTGGAGTTTTCTGGTGGTGGAGATGAGAAATTAGGTTCTAAGAATGTGCAGGAAGCTGGGAATTCAACAGCTGCTAGTGAATTTGGTGATAAAGAGAAAATTGTTGGTAGTGATAATGTCGTTGCAGATGTTGCTTCCAGGGAAGTTCATGGGTTGCGGATTGCTGAGAAGCTTGATCTAGATCTGATTGAGGGTTCTAGTGTTGGCATTTCACATAAAGCTGCTGAAGGCTCATGCTCACCTCCTCCACCTCCTCCTGTTCCACCACCCAAACCCTTGGCAGAAAATTTGAGCTCTAGGAGAACTGGTTCTGGAGGTTCAAATGCTGTGCGCATTGGTCCTTCCAGAAGAGCCGTTGCTTGGCCCGTCGTTTCAACTCGGACTTCACCGTCTGGTTCCCGTTCGTCTTCTCCAAGGGCTTATGGTGAGGCTGAAGGTTACAACAGTGCAGATGAGCAGAACCATTGTTTTGGGCCATCCTACGGGCCATCCTATGATGATGCAGTAAGTTTTGTTTCTTAATAGTTGGTGCATATATCGTGATATTTGTGGCATTTGCATGTTTGTGTGGCTCAGACATACCAAAATGTGAGAAAGAATGGATGTTCATACCCCTCTTTGTTTTTGTAAGAGGCTGGAAAAAGGGTGTCTTGACTGATGAGTTAAAAATATATCAAATTTCTAAAATAGGAAAATACCGATTCTCTGCGTTCCTAGCAGCTGGAGACTTACCTTGTTTGATAATTCGAAATTGGTGTAGTTAACTGATATAAACAAAATAGGAAGCAACTGAAGTGTGTGATAAGAGCCTTAATTTTTTTGTACTACCGTATTCTCATTTTTTTGTACTGTTGTAGCCTTAATTTTTTTGTACTACCGTATTCTCATTTTTCCTCTGTAGTTTGTACTCTTGTGACAATAACTCAATCTATTTCCAGTTGAAAGGCTCATCTTACCGATGTCCTCTGTATTCAGGAAGCTGGTAATCTTGCTAAACATGTTAGGATTTATGGAAAACCTGAAGTCCGTTACTGACATGCTTCCTGATCTTGTTGAACAGTTTTCTGGGGTGATGATAATGCTGTAACTGTTGTGGTTGATCTAATGAAATTTCTTTTGCATAAAAAAGCAATTGTATTAAAACATTGAGATGTTGTGTTTTCAGGAAAGAGAACGCCAGTTTGAGCTCGATATAAGAAGGGGCAAAGGTTTAGAAGTTAAGCGCATGCTGGAGGATGGAAACTGCCTGTTTCGTGCTGTTGCAGATCAAGTGTATGGAGACACTGAAGCATATGATTTGACTAGACAAATGTGCATTGACTATATGGTATGTGAATTTGCTTATCTTTTTAAAGAATAAAGGAACTATATCCTGAATGTGGAGTTGATGTTGCTTTTAAATACTTACTCCTCCTAGTAGACCTTTCATAACCAACTAAATGGCCCATGATTTCTGTCCTATTTAATTACTTACTTATTTTGTGAATTTCAGTCATTTAATGAGGTATTACGTCTAGGGCGGCTTAAGTGAATTTCTGAGTTTGCTCCATTATGTCATCCACATGTGTAGCTATCTGTTATTTATGGTAAAAAAAATCAGGAGTAATAAATGTAAAGTTCAAGGATGTGAACATGATTATCCATTATGCTAGCAAATTAACCTGATAAGCACATGAATTTTTTGTCGGGAACTTTGGCTGCGTTAGCCAATTGTGGTTTTAACACTTTCAATTTTCTTTAACCTCTACAGGAAAGAGAAAGGGATCACTTTTCGCAGTTTATAACTGAAGGTTTTACATCTTATTGCAAAAGGAAGAGGCGAGACAAGGTATGTGTCACACTATCTTCTTTAGCCTGTGGAAATGCTAAAACTTCCAGTTGTCTATTTTGATATTGTTTGTAACCCTGAGTCTGCATCGGTGACTACTTGTCCTACTTTTCTCCATCTATGGAAGCTTCTTTGCATTACATTAATGGGATTTCTTAATTCCGTTCTTTGTTATGTGTCTACTGGCAGGTCTATGGAAACAATGTTGAGATCCAGGCTTTATGTGAAATGTACAACCGCCCTATCCATATTTATTCTTACAGCACAGGTACCTATCTATCTAATGTTAATGATGTATGGTCCTACACTACACATAACATATATTCTCTTCTTGTTTCTTACCTATAAATTGTTAATACAGAACCTATCAACACTTTTCACGGAAGTTATAATACAGACTCACCACCTATTCGGCTAAGTTATCACCATGGGAACCACTACAATTCACTTGTTGATCCTCGCAGACTGGCCATTGGTGCTGGCCTTGGGTTCAGCAGTCTTCAGGGGGTTAGTAGGAACTTTTTCTCTGTTTCTTATTTCGTGTGTTTGAATTCTCACTTGGGTCTGTGTTGGTGTGAGCTGACTCATTTCTTATTTACTTGTTTTTAATAACAAACAGGCAAACATTGATAGGGATCAAATAAAGGCTGCTATTAAAGCTCAACAGGACCAACAGATAGATAATGTAACTTGCTGATTTCTCATAAATTATTAGACGATCTTCTTGAATCGTCATCATTATTACTTTTTTGCTCCCAACTAAATCCATTAGATGATCAAGTTGTTTCTAACTTGAATTCTGTCTGAAAACAGGCGCTTCTTGCCGAGGGTCGATTTTATTCAGATCTCGAGCTGACTGAGAAGGAAATGGAGCGTATGGTAATAGAAGCTTCACGAGCTGAATATGATGATAGCTTCAAACAGAAGCTTAGCTTTCGTGAATCTTCCACCTCTAGTGCAGAGCCTTCATCTTCTGGTGCGAGTAAGTTTCTGACTTTCGATCTCTCAATTTTTTATTTTCTTTATATTGTGTGTAGTGTGTTACAATGTCTTAAATAGAGAGTTCCATACGTGGAATAGCATGGGAACCGATGGATACTTTAGTTTTTGATAAAGTATATGAGCCTCAGCAATCAGCAAAGTTAGTCTTCTTGAAGGACAAGTTGGTATTAAAAAAAGATGGTAACCTTTGGTTCCAATATGAACTCTGCCTCCTCTTGATACATAGCTGATGACCTACCCTATGAGCATGATGTGCAGGTTGATAATTTTGATATGTTCATCTCCATTGGGTATTCCCTGTCGCAGGACTAATTAATAGTAGAGGCTTAACTACCCTGAAGCTCTGTAGTGTAGGATTTTATTTAGGTTTCTATCAAGGACCCAATATTAAGTTCTTACAATTTCTTTTTTTTTGTATGTAAATTTGTTTTGATCTTTTACAGCAGGATCATCAGCACAGAGTGAGCCAAGGGCAAAGCCTGATACAATTCTGAGCAATAGCATGCAGACGGTGTTGTCGATGGGGTTCAGTTATTTGCAGGTAGTCGAGGCTTACAGCATATTTGGGGATGATGCGGATTCTATGGTTTGTTATTTGTTGGAGACTGGTAGTAGTAACAAGGGTTCAAGGCGTATTAGCAGGCATAAAGGCAAGGCCACCGAGTGAGTAATTGAGAGAACAAGAATCGCGTTAATGAGTATTTTGGCAAAACATCCTTCCTTTTTTAGTTCTTCAATAAAATAGGTCTGTCTTTGACTCTTTGATGTAACAAATGGTCGAGGTATATATATTTATAGATTTGTAAGCCGAGGAATAATTCTGCGAAATAAGTTTGGTGGCCAGTCTCAATTTCCAATATTCATTTAGGAAGCTAACAATCTAATCAAATTAGAGAGTGCTGGCTTGACGTAGCGAAAATATAGTTCTCTTCCAAAATATAGAGATGTGGCTTACATTGTTATAGCATCTTTTGTGATGCATTCTGAGAATCCTAACTGTACGTTTGAGAAGTCCTCTGGAATCAGGATAACTTGGCTGGAAATTAGGCTGCACAGCTTGTATAAAATCCACTGAACCAAAAACCCAATCCCATGTTACCCGCCAAGTAATGGAATCCGTGGCATTCAATCTTAAAGAGGAAACGAAGATATGCCATGGTCGCTTGCAAGAAATTGGTATATCAAATTGTAGCAGTTAGTGCAGGAGCACTTGACCAATCATTTGAAGCGCCATTTGAAGTAAAGTTTGATCACAACTGAGAAGTATGAATAACAATCATAATTCTCTAGTGATTAACCAGCAAACCTACATTAATTAATCCTTAATTTTACTATATTGTTCAATTAGCTAGCCAGGTGAAGCATCAAAGTTTAGATTAGTCGTCGTCCATTGCATCCCTTGCACAAAGACTGGAATGACCGATTAAGCAGTTGGTTACTTTTATGACTCAACTAGGTATCACCGGGGCCTTACGGCCCCGGCTCAACCTCTCTTTTTTAGTCTTTACGCGTAGATATTTTATCTCTTCGTAACAATATATTAGGAAAAACTACAACTTAGTCAATGGATTCAAATACTACAACTTAAATCATTTATACAATAGATAATTTATATCATTCCAGGATGAAACTGCCCATATTTCTACAATATCACTAAACACCTAATTACATTAGTACTAATAGAATCAATTTATGTTTGTTATTTAGTCACAAAGTTCCAGCAAAAATATTTCTCGAAAAAAATTATCAATCACTTGATTTAATTTCATCAATATTTATCCCTAAATAGTTTTAAAACCAATCATCGTTACTGAAGACCGAAATAGAGAAATCAAAAGAACATATGGATCCATAATTTGTACGTAAGGCTAATAATGATGAGATAGAGAAAAATGAGGTGACATATTTCTCTACCAAAACATATTTCAGTATATTTAGAGAATTATACAGAAACAAAAGTGCTCAAATTGGGTCAACTCCATGAATATAGATACTGGTATTGCAACCATCTATTCTCCATTTTCATTGTTGATTCTCCGTACGTTCATGCTTGAATATAGGTTAATGCAACCATCTATCCTCTATTGCATTGCTAGATATCCAAGATTTTTTAGAAACTATACCCAGTTATTGTAAACATTGCTTTTCACTTCAGTAAGTCTGGTTTGTTATTGGAAGTACTGACACTGTAGGAAGTACTGACCCTGTAACTTGATAAATAGTTACTCAAAGATATATACCTTGCTACATCCCAAGTTCAATAACACTTGGAGATATTAACTTGACCTTCCTACCTTATGGTAAATGTGATAAGTTTTGGTTACAGAAAGCATCGGATCTCAGCTGAACTACGACTATTGGTCTAATCTGCTGGGATCACACTTGAACAGATGAATTATAGTTGTTAAGCAAAAAACTCTACCAAGGTGTTGTCAAAGATGTCGAACTCTTGACACTATGGTAAAAAGTAGAATATTATCCTATGATGAATTTTTAAGGAACTGATTGGCTCGGCAATTTGTAATAAGCACCACTCGAAGACCAAAAAATGTTACTTCGTTTTCCATAAGCATCGTTAGTATAAATATTGCACTTCAAGTTTCCGGGGAAGAACATCAACAATCCTTTAAAAACATAAACATAAACGTACACTTATAATGTATTATGTATGCCAAATAAACTCGTTAAACAATAACCCAAAACATCCTAACTTTAAAAGAAATTAAAACAATGTAAATGAACCTTAATGTAGAAGCTAGTACTGAAAAGAGTAATCAAATCTTCTAAGAATCCTATTTTTAAAAGAAATCGCTATAGCTTAACCAATCCATTATTTATTCAGATTAGTTTTCATAAACTCATTGGCCTCTTACTCTTCATCATCGAAGTCCACTTTATTTTTCAGTCTACGTCGAGTCTTTTTGGCTACTTTGCTTCTTTTTCGTTACTTAATGCACGTTTCCTACCACTGTTAGATGTCTCCTTGTCCCTATCTGTGATAGTATATGTAACATTCCTTTCACAACATGAAGCATGTAGACAATGATTCATATTTGAACAATGAACACATTGGCGTGTCTGAAGAAAAAAAAAGATGGTTAAAAACATATCGCGACTTGGAGTTTTACATGTAAATAGTGATTCATTTTTTTTAAAAAATGTGTTTTAGGATCAATCGTTTGCAAAGCTACCTGATTTTCTGTATCAACATCTAAATCCTATAATTTGCTTCTGGTTTGAATACTTTATGAATCGTAAAATTGTCATATTGGTTGTTTATACCATACTCCTGGATTACCAATATCAAGTCCTACGTTCGGTTGAACCACATGTATGATTTTTCTCTCTTGTTAGTATGCATTTGGAAATAAATAATATGATGAGCATAAGTTCACAGTACATCTATCTATAATCAAGTTAATTGTCAATACTAATATGTTGTTACCTCATTGCATTGTTCTAGGTAATATAATATAATACACATGTTCTTTGGCAGTGAATTTCATCAATTTTTTTGTTGTCTTTCCCATCACTGTGAATATTTCAGTACCTTTGTCATCCTTTATAGCCAAATTCAATTTATGCATGTGTATATTATAAGACGTTAGTACGTCTCGATGTATTATCCATCCATTTATAAAGATAAACGTCATCCATTCTCACCGTAGTATATCCTCTTCAAATTTGTTTTTTCACTTGGTACATCAAGGTTCCTCGTTTTCTTCGTACTCAACCTTTTTACCAAATTTACATGCCATGTAATATCACTCTATATTCTCAACCAAGCCCAGTATCGTCGCCTTGTATGCGAATGTTTTACCTTGCCATTTATTCGAAGCCGCACACATTTAGATATGTTTAAACTTAGCAGGTAAACAAAATCAACCAATTACATGCTTACCATAATGTCACTGTATTGTATTATGTCAGCTACTTCATGTGTAATCTTTCTATTTTTTGGGATCATTTAGGTGTAGGGCGCCAACTATTGTAATTCCATTGTCTCTTGATTTAAGCATGCATAAATTAATTTGTAGTTTTAGTACGTAATAAAAGTCATATAGTCTTAATTTTATTCTGTGAACTATCTATTTCTTGAATTCATTGACTTCTGGTATATCCAAATTGACCAACACTCTAGAGGCAGTGATAGTAGTTAAATGCAAGTGCACCGTTGCAAGGTATATTTATATGTTACATGAACAAATAAATTCTAATGTTAGCACATGTCGTGGTTAATTAATAAATGGATCACTAACCTTGAAACTCGCTTACAAACGTTCCAGTAAAAACAACAATTAATTATCGGAGTAGTCGTGTATTCTTCTAGCTACAACACCCTCTTTCTACTTATTTGCACCATTCCCCCCATAGAGTGACCTTCATATCAACCCCCTTGTTTTTAAATATTAAAGAATAATCATCAATTTATTAAGGGTCTTAGTTTGTAATTTAGATATAATATACCTTTTAAATCACAGGTATTTACTTTGTATTAGTTAAAAATAGATTATCTGACTTTTACCTCCGACGCTGATGATCTGAAATTTATCTTAGGGATGAATATAATATCTCCGTGTTTTTTTTTTTGCCAGTTAAAATCTTGGCTTCAATTACATATTGTCCACATCTAGTGACCAATATTCATGCGTCATTGCAGAGACCTTCTCTTAGGTGCAAGATTCCTCAATACCATGATTGGGCAGCCAACTTTAATATCTAACTTGATCTGAGGCATTCCAGGTGGGTTTAAATTCTGCTGAAATTCGCTGAAAAGGTGTGCATTATTTCTAGCTTCATCTGCATTTATCTTGTTCGTACCAAGTTATGTGTACATATCCCCGTTTAAGTTTTTCGTTTCTTTTGCATTAATCTTTTGCTCATCGTCATTGCATACTGATAGTATAATCCACTCGGTAAAGCGTTCTGGAGATACTCTTTTATTTGTTCCAAGCTAGGGATAAGGACTGGTTCCATTGGACTATTACTAACCTATCAATTATATCCAACAAATACAGATCATATCCATGTTAAAGGACAAATGCGTAAAAGGATGTAAAGAACATTAGAGGTTTTCATACCGCTACTAAGAACTTGGCATGCAAAAGATACATTTTCCAGATCAAGCGCATCCATGAGCATATTTCTATGGAGCGCCAAGACAGTGACATCATTCCAAAAAAATGATCTCCTCAGACATGCTCCAGCGACTTCTTCACGATATCCAATGGGTATAACAGGAAACGTCTTCCTGAAATCTTCTCCTAGAACAATGGTAATTCCACCAAATTTTTTTTCCCTTCTCTCAATATCACATAGCGTTCGATCAACTGCTTCAACGCAAAATCTATGTTGCATGGGAACTTTGTCTCATGTAATTAGATTCACTTGTTTCAGGAGTTTAAACTGTGAATCCTCTTTATCAACTCCAAAAATATTGTCCTGAAGTATTTATGGGGATCCTGAACGTCGAATGTGTTGTATGACCTCATACCAAAAAAATTGAAACAATTACGGAACAACAGTCAGAATTATGTATCCATCCCTGCGGTAGCCAGGCACCAATGTTTTATACATAATGTTTTACTACTTCCTGCACTTCCATTGAGAAAAATAGTTTACGTCACACCATCTGCCACATAATTAAACACGGCGTTGTATGCCAATGACTGGGCAGAATTCGACTTCCTGATAGTATCTTCGACTTCAGCATCACACACTCAAGTTAAAGGCCCCGATGCTTCCACTTGATCTTGTCACCAACAGCATCACTCCATGTCAGTTTTGGTCTTGGCATATCCTCGAAATCTTCCAGATACCTGCCAGATTCAGGCAATTGTTCATATGAAAGTTATAACCCTAAATAAAATACATTCTCATCGATTGGATTCCTTATATTATACTTTGTGGGCAGTTTAAAATGTAAATCATCGCATATGTTTAGTCTAATCTTTGTAACGTCTGGTTGATTTGGATTACAATCACAAAAAATAATCATGAAAAAAATTCTTATCTTAACTCCAATTTGCATCATTGTTGTCTCTTGTAAACACATAGACCATTCATTGTCATCTCCTGAAACTCCAAGTGCAATGCATGTTCCTTTAAATGTACGATGCAGTTTCCTATCGTCACCCTTGTTTAAATGTATGATGCAGTTTCCTATCATCACAATCCCCGACTATTTCCAGGTTGTCAAATAAATTAACCAATATTGGGATTGACAAAGTTTATCCTTGCAATTGCAAAACCCTACTTCCTTACTTTCAATTTTTTTTGTCCCATACAAATGATGTGGAAACTCTTGATAATTATGATTTGGAAGTGGGATTCTTGCAATAATACTCAAAGAATGCCGTCAATATATTCATTCCTACGATAAATATTATTTCAATCAATAATAAGATGGTTCATATAAGTCACTAACCAATTACACAAATTGAATCATACTATATTATCTCAATCAATACAAAAAATTACACATGAGTTCCTCTTTGTTCTTTTGAGTATCTCCTCAATTGAAGCAATTGGATGTTTACTTATAGAACCCACCTTCGTCTTACTAATAAGAACGCTACTATTCATCGAAGAGAAGACAATTCATAGAGGTTACTGACCAATTCAAAAAATTGAATTTATACCGTTTTCAGAAAATCTGATGTCGTCGCTTGCATGAAATACACCATTAGGGTCAAAAAAGAAATTGAAGGCTAAGCAAGAGAGTAAAATGCAGGTAGAGGTACTCCTCTTCTGTACTGTAAAGATAAAAGACAACTAAATAGTATTGGAAGATCAAGACTGAAGTTTCACAACTAATCTATCTGAGCGAAGGAATTACCAAGAACATCAGCATCACTACATGGGCCTCCTCTGCTCTATTATGGCATATGTATGGACACTAAGCGAAAAATAATGACATACGCTTGAAATCAGTGTGTACATATAAGGTCCTCCTCATTTTCCAGGTACTGCATTAATATTTCTATAGTTGAGCCAAGTATCGAGTTTTTGTTTCTACACCTGGGCCCAAACTTGTTTAGAAAGGTGCTTTAAGGTATATTTACTGGAATTATTAAGAAAGGCACATATTTCGTAGAGTTGTGATCCGAATTTGATTAGTTCACAATGAAGGATTAGGATAAATGCAAGTCAAACACAAAAAATACACAGAGAACTTGGTTGTCATGCACTTGTACCTACCACCAACTCCAGCAGATACATCATAATACGGAGGAAACTTTCCTCAATCTCCACCAAGGGTTGCTTGTGTGGCATTAGAACACGACACACTCTCACAAACAGGCAGATCCTTATGTAATCGAGACTTACATAAACTTTTCAATGATGTTCAGAAAATAGGAAAAGTTTCATACGTTAGAAAATTAAAATCCAAGCTCACTAACCTTCTTTTTACTACCTTCACATGTATAGGAAAAATGTCAGTATCAAGGGTATGCCTATAAATATATTCTCTAAAATTATTAATGAACGCTTCCAACAACTGTGAGACAGGAAAAAATTACATGGTCGTATAAGAAATAACATTTATGAAAAAACATAATTTAAGTCATAACAGTACTTAACCCAATGTTGATAACCAATTAGCCAACATGCATTATCATGATCAAGGAAAATGACGATAGTCCAGGTTAGACATTCACGTATTCCAAAAATCTTATAACCTGAGATAAATACTTAAATGTGATAAACCTAAAATGTTATAACCTGAGATAAATACTTAATTGGGATAAACCCAAAATATTGAAACAGAAGACAGACGATGCATGTTTTTATCCCCACGAATCCTGTAAGTGAAGTCAAATGCTTTATCTTTCTAAAGCTCAACGTGATTTGGTCCTTTTCAGTCATTTCACAATACATTTTCTTTTGATGCGATCGAAGCATAATCAAAATAAGACAGTTTATCGAGCTTAAGACTCAATTATCTAGTTGCATTAAGAACTTTCCAAATCGAAACATAAGAACTAAATGAGAAACTATGATCCGAAAATTTCATTATTTGAAGAAGAAAGATATCAACAACAACATGGAAGAATCCAAATAACTCATAAATTCATCATTACTATGCCAATACATAGAAATCTAATCAATATTACATGATTTTCGTGCCATTTGCGGGAATCGAACCCACAACTACATGGTTGTAAGTCATGTGCTCCACCAATTGAGCTAAGACAGCAAGTAACACTGAGTTAAAACCCTCGAATTCCCGCAATATGAGCCTTAATGGGAAGTTCACCTATTAATTTCAAAATGAGATGTTTTTCAATTATTTCTAAAGAGGAGAAGTTAACTAATTCAATTTTGTTACCTTCAAGTCTTCTCCATTCAAGATGGTTTTGCATCAGAAATGGCTAAACACAATCAGAAGAAAGTCGTAAATACTTTCTGATGCAGGTACATACAAAGCACTGAAGTTCCCTTAAATTTCCAACTGAAGTGATTCAATCTCCAAACACATGTTAGAAAAATAGATAAAACCAAGTTGTCCTATCTGGAGTCTGACCATGATAAGATACCCAAAGAAGTTCCAAGGCATCGTTAGAATTCTCCTAAAGTTCAGTATCACCAATTGCTTCGCCTCGACCAATCAGTTCCAACAACAACAACAAAATCTCACTCATCTATGAAATAGAACTTGAAGTCATCTTTTAAGTACATCAAAAAAACAAACTATTTCAATCTTACCCGGTACATACCATCATTTTATCTAAGAAAATAGATCAAAGACATTACCTAGATGATTTTATCTTCTCATGATTGAAAAATAGTATAGATTTTATCCTCATTTTGGCTCGCAACTCAGATGAGCTAAATGTCACAGCCTCACAGTAATATTAGGTGAATAGATTATTTTGCCAAAAGACAAAAAAAAAATCCGAAAACATTTTAAAAGGCATCATATCAAAATCCTAAATATCTACAGTTGGTGCGTTATTATATCCACCCGGTCGAATCAATTCTGAAACATGATTTTTGTGGCAAGCATGTTGAATATTCACACTTCAAATTTAGTAATACTAAACTCCTTTTGCTAAAAATTGAATATCCACACATTACGTTCTCTTTATAACTTATTGCTACCAAAGAATATGATGCCACAATAAGAAATAAAATATTATCATAAATGCTTTCATTCCAAAATAAAAATGAGACGGTTCTGATTCCTAGCTAGTTATATATAAATTACAAAAAGGATCATGGAGACAAACCTGATAAGTCTATGCTTGCATGGCTATGTCTTTTAACTCGCAAATGGTGTCACACATGACACAACAACTTGGGTCAGTCACCATGCCTTAAATGCACTACAATATAGTCCTTATCTGAAGAATGAAACTTATCAAGGGACTGCTTTCAGCAATGACAACATATTGAGTTAGCCCTGCATACAAATCACCATATTTTAAACTTACTTGAAGTGAAACCTCTTATGCAGATATAGTAGAAACTCTTTTAATTAATACTCGATTATTTAATAAACTCTCTTAAATAATATTTTTGGTTGGTCCTGAGTCGGGGACAACGTGCCAAATTAATAATTCGCTAAAATTATAAGATAATACATTTTTGATTGCCTATGTAGACCCCATATGAATATATATATATATATTCAATACATTAATGATTTACGAAGACTTTTTGAAAAACTGATTTAGTTGTCTTCTGTTTTTTTCTAAAATCAATATCGCATTAAATTTCATCTCTAATTTTCCTAATAATTGTAAGAATTTTTGGTGTTGTTTTCTCATAGCTCAGCAAGAAATTATTTAATGTGATTTCCGCTTTAATAGCCATGTTTCGTGAATGGGGTACTATTGTAGAAGTTTCATCTTCTTCTTCCACATCAATCAACAACTGTGTAACTTCAGTTTCTTCTGGATAATTTAGGACATCTTCGACATTGAATTGTGATAGCCCAACTTCTCGATCAAATTTTGCAAGTCTTGAGTGATTTCGTTGTCTGTATGTTCATCCAAATTGTCTAAACTTGTGTTATCTGTTGATCGCAGTTTACAATGACGAAAGAAGTTTGCAAGTGTACTTGTACGAACATCGATAGTCCATGCTGAAATTGTAAGATTCATTGCATCTAACACATTTATTTTTTCTGGATTTGACGCCCCTAATTCATAGCCTTCCAAAAGAACTCTATAGAATCGACGACGATAATGAAATTTATCTATAAGTTATTAAAGTATTAATTAATATATAGATTAATAATTATTAATATATCGGTTAATTAATAAATTTTAATGGTCCCGATGACATTAATTTATAGATTTTCTACTGTATTTGAATCACCACAAACAAAATTTGAATAACAAATAGTCTCACTTGAACGGAATGAGTTCCTTAGTCACAAAAGAAAAATAGTTGCTTTGGAGATGCTCCGGAAGAAAGACTCAAAATTTTCAATATTCGATGATGCAAACAAATTTGTATCATGCGAATCATTCTATCTAAAATCATTGAATGATGAAAGAATATCGTTGAGTACGTTACAGAACTGATATAAATATAATCAACTAATCATAATAATATTACACACTAATCTATTGAATTGATATATCCAGAACTTAAAAAGCACTAAGCAATCGATAAAATTGACCATGATCCCAAAAATGCACAAAACCAAAAACACCCAACTTAACAAAAAATCCGGCAGGAGCAAGTTACCCCTTCATAACATATTAGGAGGGAGAGAGAGAGAGAGGTATAACATGTAAAATTAATTACCTCTCATTTACGTCTACATGAATTGCTGATTTCGTTCTAGCTTCTACAGACTATTTTTTTCTCCGTAAGCTATTTGTTCTCGTCTGAACCATAGCCGTACACAGTTGGAAAAAAAAATCTCTTGGTTGGGAAATGAAATCCCCAAAGCTCACCTAATAATAGACATTCATCAAACTGTAAATAGACAATCAGTAGTCTCAAACTAACTAAATTCTATTCTAGTTTTGATATTAAGAAACAAAGAGGGTTGCCTTGGTCTTCAGTCTCCACTACTTGTATCTAGAACACTGGAACCAC
The DNA here is from genome assembly GCA_023529315.1 of Papaver bracteatum. Classification (NCBI taxonomy): domain Eukaryota; kingdom Viridiplantae; phylum Streptophyta; class Magnoliopsida; order Ranunculales; family Papaveraceae; genus Papaver; species Papaver bracteatum. The sequence continues at coordinate 557,680 of JAJJWX010002237.1, read as the reverse complement.
TGATTCAGTGATCTAATAAGAAAATGGTAATTAGCATTTCAAACTTTCAAGTTCATGAATCACTAAGGTGCAATTTCATTCATAAAAGTAACAGTGAAATCAACAAATTCAGGAATTTTATGTGTGAACTTAATAAAGCAATTCTTAAATCATTTTTTCGGGCAAACAAATTTTAAAACCTTGAACTAAATGTGAGGTAGGAACTTATGAAGGGAGTAGTCATATAATCCACATATTATGAATCACTACTGAGAAATAAAGAACCCAAGAAATGAGAATATCATATACGTACCTACCTAGTCCTCACAACTAAACCAGTTTAAAAGAATTCAACATTTCCTCTGCGATCTTCATATCGATAAAGCCTTATCTTGATGAAAATTATTGTACTCTCGGTGATGATGGTTCAGAAAATCCTCTTCCGTTTAAGAAATTAAAGGTGGAAAGGAATATATGGGGAAGCTTGAAAAGCCAGAGTAAATTTGATTGATATTGAATATAGGGTTCTGTGTTTCGTACTTAATAAGTATAATTTTATTACTAATCAGATTAGCAAATGCCACACTTTGTAACTTAGCACAAAATGCTTGTATAATTCAGCATCTCTTCAATGACTATGACTGGAATACCAAAAATCTAATACAATTTCGCCATTAATTCAGTGTCTCAAGAACAGGCATACCTCCAAAAAACTTGTTGTTCTCAATCGATATCTTCATTGCATTTTCTGGCCTAAGCTCAACAACACCAGGAGGAGTAACGACTTAAAAGAATGACCTAATTCAGTTCATAATCAGGATTTTGATCATCTTTAAGTTCTGATTGCTCTGTCTTGATACTTCTTCTCATCCTATCAAATTTTAAAAAATTCAATGCAATAAGCAAACCCCTAATTTATGATAAACCCTAATAATAGTGAATGAAACAACAACAAAATTAGATGGGATGACTTCCTTTTTACAATTCATTATCTTCCCTTTGCTTGGGATCTTTCTCCAGCTTTAAAAAATTACGGGAAAAATTGTGATTTTTTTCCGTGTGAAAATATCATAAAGAGGAAAATATCATGAATAATCAAAAATCATCTGAGCAAAGAATCAAGAAATAAAAATATGTGATATAAATGACTTGCTTCACGGTATCTGTGTCGATGATTCGAGAGTTTTTTTTTTTCTTCTGATTCGGGAAATGCAGAAGTGATAGTGGTTGAATAATAAAGAAATTATTTAATTTTCTGCTTGTTTAATCTCCAGGATAAAAAAAATGATATCAGAATATATTAAGGTAGAATGTTCTGAGTACCTATCTTTTGTATCTTTCCATGAAATCACCACAAACATATATATCTTTATCCTGGACCCAGTAGCTGTAACAAAAGTATTAACCAAATAGATGACTAACAGACTCACAAATAGATGAATAGTAATATTCAGATTCAATTAATTTATCAGAAACCAAACTGGAAATTGCTGGTGGACATAAACTATCAAGCGATCCTGGACAACAAAAAAAATGAATATCCAAGTCCGTATCAAAAATAAAATTCACGGGCTTAATCATTAAATATAATCAGAGACCACTTAAACGCCTTTACTAAGTTGCAGGTAATGTGATGGCGTAAAAGCAGTCACTTTGTGGTAAGACTGTTGCACAACATAACCATTTATAAAGGTGATCGTCCATGCTAGCATATTTGGGGAGCAAATCTATGCATGTGCAGTACCAAATCCGCATATAGGTCCTATCAATGGACTATGGAACACCCATTAACAAAAATAATTACATATTGGTTTTGCAGACTTGTGATACTTAAACATACAAATACAGGTGGGGGAAAGATGGGCAGCAAGAGATCTTACACACCTGAACAATCATCGAAGACTGAGCTATCGCTTTTAGACCTTTACGCGGGTTGTGGAGCTATGTCCACATGCCATTATCTTGGGGCCAAAGTTGGTGATGTAAACCTTGTGACAGTATGTCCAAAGCTGTGTCAGCACATGCTAGATGAATATTTGGTAGAAAATCAAGTTGAACTGACATTGGGATAGGATTTATGAATCTAATACCAATGCTTCCCAAAGTAATGCAGATTAAAGGTACACACACCATTCCCATCAGGTTAACACCATTCCATTGCAATCTTCAACTTCTATGAAATAGTTGGAATTCTAAAATACAAACAATCCATTTAAAGATAAATGGAAAAAATAAATGGCCACAATAAATATCAATGAGAGACTTAAAAGAGAAAAGAAAACCAAGGATGCATCAATGGCCTTAAATCGAAAATAGAGTAATTCCCAAACTCAAGCATGAGTTCATATAAACATATAAGAGACGATTAATTTAGGGGACAATGAATTTACCGGTGATTTTATCTGCGTTGTTCATTATAATATCGAAACACAATGTGCAAATACTAAAACACACATCGTTCAGATTAGACTCTATGCGCCTACAAAAATCAAAACAAAAACCAAACAATCCAAAAATCAAACACAACCCGAAAAGAAAAGAAAAGTAAAGGCCTAAGGTTTATCTAAATAGAAATTACCACGGATAAGGATTGAAATATGATGAAATTGTTCGAACTCCTTCACCTATAAAAATTAAACCAGAATCAAAGATTCATTGACTGTGTCGAAAGAGAATCCTATCGAAAACGAAAAGAGGTGGAAAGAGAAAAAATAAAAATACATCAATCAATAAGAGAAAAAAAATAAAAATACAGATTTAAAATTTCTAGGGTTACCTCCTTCTTCCTCCTCTATATCTTCTTTTTTGACTAAACATAAATCGCAGAAAGAAAAACAGATGACCCTATACAAAGTTTCTTGGAGATTTGAGCTGTTTGAAGCAATATAAACGCAAATAACACTCTTCCCGCTGTAAAGATCAACCTATTAAGAGAAACACATATTAAAGTCTCGAATGATCAATTTTGATAAAGTACGTCCATCCTAAAAAAACAAATCCCAATTAAGATGAGAGGAGACGATCTTGTAGATCTTTTCAAGACCAAATCTAATCCCAATTTTCAGGATTAACTATTGGACACAAATCAGTTTCAAGAAATACAAACACCACATCGTTATTGAGATGTACTCCCGTTATAGTTAATCAGAAGAATCAAAAGAAAAACAAAAAACCCTAAGCATATAGTACTCACCTCAACTTTAAAAAAGTCTTCTCGCTGCCAAATTCAACTTCCCTGTTTACACAACACCAAGACAGACCCAGTTCCATCAAACTATACTTCTCTTCTCCATTATCTGAATTTCGTAGCAACCCTATCAACAACATCAACATCTCAAATTCCACCGAAACCCTTGACTACATCCATATCAGACCAACAACATATAACAGATTTCGTAAATTGCAGCACCACCATCACTGCACGTTGTTGTAAACTCCACACAGAGAACATTAGTTTCATTCTTAATTTCATACCAAACACCACAATTTCTCGGTTCATATCTAAATCCAGGATTCATTAAACTCGTGATCACTGCCATCAATGTCTTCTAAAAAGCAATTTAAACAACAAATCCCCATTGAATCATCATCATCATCATCTTCTTAACAACAGCTGCAACATATCGGCGTGTAGCAGCTTCAATTTATTTCTTCATCAAAATGACGTTCTCCTTTCTACATTACTTTCTCATCGCTCCAGTTGGTTCTCCTCACCAGCAGCACAATATACTCAGTAGTCACAGATTATACTTGTCAGAGAAAGTTTTAAAAAGTCATTCCTTTCTTTTGTTTTTCTTATGTTATATCTAATAAGTTCCTACTATCGACCTTGGCCTCATATAGAGCCTGCACAAATGTGAGCAATAAAAATCTAATTATCAGCACACAGAATCAATAAAAACCCTACATCAGTCTCTTTTGGTAACCAACCCTCGAAAAACAGGAATGGATATATATTTCAGGGTATAAATCTAGAGAGAAAAACAAAGCTTTGATTTATTTCCTTCTTCTAATCACAGTCGCAGCATAATAAGTATCAACAATTTAAGAAAAGTCAATATAAACCATGTGATTCACATAAAAGAATTTTGGAACAGGTAGAAGGGATGAATACCTTCTTGGCCATTGTAGAAATATTCGAGCCAATTGAATTTCAACTCGCAACAGAATTTATCACCTAAAATCATAGAGCTGAACAAAAAAAAAGAACAACCATGTAAGAAGATGTGATTTTTTTTTAGATTAATACTTTTTGGATTGAATTGAATCAGATCAAATAAAAATTATAGGGTTTTCAATTTCTTTCTGATTTGACTTCGCCCCCTAAATCTATACCTTCTTTCAAGAATTAAAACATAATTCTTTAACATCATACTCAATAAATAATAATGTCAGTAACTAAGATGAATTCAATGATAATTTGATCCAAAGTATAAAGCATAAGATGAATAAATTTAATCGATGTTGCTGGTGATACAGAATTTGTATACCCCTAATCTTAAAGGTGGAACCTTTAACAGAAAAAAAAACACAATTAGGGTTTTGAACTTCGTTCCAACTCAAGAATCAAAATCAGCATGCAGTTCAATCAATAATAAAAATCAAAATTAAGAATCCGTGCCAAATCAAACAATCCCCGACAACAATATTTCTATACATGTCTTCTTCTCCACCAAAAAATATAATTCAGGATCCTAATTAAGAATTTATCATACTTACTATATCACCATAATGAAATCAAGGATTAAAATTTCTACAAAATAAATTAGGGTTCTTTCGGTTTAGGGTTTATGATTTACCTGGGAGAAATGAGATTCGGAGGCACATCATCAAAATTTGCGCTATTCTGATTCAAGAAAGTATTCGAGAGAGAACTATTGTATAATGATGGAACGATGACTATGAGTAACTGATAGTTGTGTATCGATGATTATAAAGAAAATATTCTCGGTAATGCCAGAACAGAATCATTTGATTTTCTAGGGTTTATTTATTTCAGAGGACGGAACAAAGATTTCTTTTTAGAAATAAAGATCAAAGATTCTGTAGAATCGTTTTTGCATAGACAGGGTCAGAACGTTTTAACTTAAAAAAAAAAAGTGAATACCCGAAACAGATGTTTATCCGCGTTACAAACAATAAAGAGACAATCCAACGGCCCTGAATTACCCCCAAAAACATATCGTAAATCTTTATGCTTCAAAAAAAAAAGTGTGGCCCCATATCATTCCCAGCCGTCCAAGTCAAACGAAATCCAGACGATAATGACCGCGAGATGACCCTTTTCGGCCAATCATGTCCACTCTTTGACTCTTTGGTCAAGGAGACAAACACCACCTTTTTTTATAACAGTGATTCAGTTCAAGGGATCCTATCCAATCAGCAAGTGTTTCAATAGAATAATTTACTTAGTTATAGTCCGATTTTAGGCACACAATACAACTGGGTGTTTAGGTGATAAATCAACCTCATCCTATGATTTAATTTAAGGAATTATATAAGGAGGGGAGAAATTATTGTGCGTGACAGTAGGACCATTTGTTAACTACGTGCTTAACCAACCAAATTAAAATGTTAATGTGCCATTATTTGAAAAAATGTGTACAAAATTGATGCCGTTGTTGTCACATTTTATTTTTGGCAAGGGTGATATATCCGGAACAAGGAGATTGATTGCAAGACTTGTTCGTGAAGAAGGAGAAATTACACAAAGACACTTCTTAGTAGTGCCTCAATCTAGTTCCTTAGTAATGATGCAGGTGAAGCTGTTATAGCTAGATCCGGGACCTTCATTGCAACCAACCCTGAAGAAACGGTAGAAATCAAGATATAGTTTTGATCACCTAACATTGACAACAAGTTCGAGATAGCAAACCTTGTGGGTTAAACATAGCAATTCTCTAACAAATAGTAGTAATACTACCACTGAGATAATCCAAATGCAGAGACGAACATTTTTTAGTACTCAAGTAGAGGAGGTCACATTGGAGTCACATGCTTCCTCAGGTTATGGGTTATCAAGACGCGATCTAACCTAAACCAGTTTCCTAACATAAGTCTAATGATTAAAGTTCAACTCTATCATCTTCTTCTTCGCTGACACCTTGGTCTCCATTAGCACTATTACTGGTCCGACCGGTGAACCCGTAAGAAAAACGGTATAATTCAGCACAGATTTACTAACATGTTAAAAGAATTAGAGATCCAGGTGACCCTGCCAGTCCAACCAGTGAACCTTAGATATTTTAGTTCGGGTAAGTCCTATGGAGTTGGAGAGTTGGCAAATCTGCCAGTTTTGCTCCACTATGTACTTGCCAAACTAGCAAATTCAGTTGGCAAACTAGTAAGGAATCAGGATCATGGCAAAGTCTATATCGCTCCACGACGTAGTTTTTGTCGTTCGGCAATCATCTTGCTGCGAACGGCTAGTGAGCGCCTCAATTTCAATTTCAATTTCATATATATATATATATATATATATATCTAATTTTAGATTCAATTCTACTTACACTTTTAATCCCACGAAATTTCTTCTAATTTTAATTAATTTATTTTTAATCTTCCACTAATTTGTTGATGGCTCGATCCTAAGTACATTCAAGAAGAAGATTAATCTATGTGTAAAGCTTATCTATTATAATCACAATATTTTTTCAATAGTATAAAGCACAGTTTGGCTAACTTTGCATGTGTAAGTGGCAGTTCAGATTTGTCCTCACAAGAGATAAATCTAGGGATGTAATCGTTTGTCATAAGTGATGGTTGTGATTGGGATTAGAAATGCATCTAACGGACAAAATTTATCATGTCATTAAGGTTCCATAATTCTTCATAATAAATACTCTATTAATTTGCCATGATAATATTTTATTAAATGTCAAATTAAAAATAACGATATATAAATTATTATACTAATGATGATAATAAATATACTTTATTAACTAATACTTAGGATTAGTTTGGTATTGGTGCGGGCTTTACAAAAGTGCTTTTACGATTTACATTACTGTGTCAAGCCATGTAAAACAAGCAATTGAATGGTTGCCGATGTACGTTACTGTGCCAAGCTCTGTTAAATAAAAAAGCGATTGAATGGTTGCAAATTATAAACTAAAGCTAAAACCATTTAAAAAAGGGATCAAATTGTGTTTGTAGTTAGTGAGAAAATGACAAAAGCAGACATATATCTCTGAAAATTATTTATTATATTTTATTGTGCTTAAAATAAGTAAATTTTTCTACTATTAGAGTGCATATATGTAATATTAAATTTACTAATTAGTATTATTATTATTAAAAAGCACTATTTTTCTTAACCACTTTTTTAAAAGCAGTAATTGCTTAATATTTATTGTTGATAAATTAAAATATATTTTGGTGATACGGTATAACATAAAATGGAGTTTGAAAATAAATTTTTTTTTTTTAAAGAATATATAAAATATAACGAGTTAATAAAAAATGGTGATATATAGATTCAAGGATGATTTTTTCCAGTTATAAAAAAAAAGGATATAATTGGAAAATAAAATATGAAATTAGGTTGAATTATAACATTTGTTTTTGAAGCTTTTAAAAGCTCTTTCTCTCCCGCTTTTAAAATTGATAGATTTTGGAAGTGTTTTGCATAAAAAACACTTTATGAAATCTTTATCAAACACTAGGATGAAAAATTATTACTTATTATTTTTTGAAAGAAAAAAGAGTAAGAAACTTAGTTAGATTGGATAACAATTATATAAGTGGACCATAGTGACGGTGGCAAGTATTGGTGCCCAGTGAGTAATTTCGCATTGTCTCATATATTTCTTGATAAATGGTTTAACGTTATTTTTATTCAATGATGATGATGGATAACAGAGTTTATTGTAAGTAGAGCGTATTGTTATTAGTATTTTTATGCAATGAATGACCTCACATTTGAAAGCTTAATGTCGTAGAATGTAATGGCTTGGACGTCTACCGATAATATCTTCACTTAGCCACTGCGGTCATCTGACAATATGGGGTTTTCAATGGCCATCGTTGTGGTCATCCAACAACAACTTCTCAGGAGGTCACTCATCATAGGATTACTCTATATCGAGCATGCTTAATTATAGAGATTTTTCGCCAACTATGAAGCCAATTATGCTGAAAAGGTCTCGGTGTTAGGAAAGGACAAACCATTACCTATAGAGCTGGAAAACGGGCGGGCCGGGGATTGCCCGTTATGGGTTACACGGGTTCGGGTTAACAAGGGTCAGAACCCGCAGGTTGAAATTCTTCACGGGTTGTCATTTCTTCAACACGCGCCCGTAACGGGTTAGCGGGTTACCCGGCTTGTTTAATTGAAAACAAGAATTAAAGCTTAATTTCGATTAAAAATAAAATGAGTATATTAGATCTTCTAGCTGGCACAATAAAATGAGTACAAAAATTACGCCTAAAACAGTAAACTAGATGTAGAAGCGAAATTAAAGCTTAATTTTAACGAATAAAAGTTCTCAAAAACATCTCCACCCATAGCTTAATCACCAAAAAAAAAAACATCACCACAATTAGAAATTTTAGATTACAGATTCAATTTTATGTTGAAAGAAAAGTAAATGAACTTGCAAAACATACCAACCCATATAGCTTAATCACTAGAACCATTAGAAATTTATTATTAATTTGAGAGATCCATGTGTCGCTGAACTTGCAAAACAGACCAACCCAGAAGCCCATCACCACCACCGGAAATCATAACATCCGCCATAAGTGATTAACAGTAACACAACCAACAGTAATCATCTCCACTGGAAGCTGAAGTCACCGAACAATCAAGAAGAAAACACAACAAACAACAGCCCAACAACCGAAGCATGAATAATCGAATTAAAAACCCCAACAGACCACCAACTAAAAGACCTAAATCATAGATCTAGACAGGTGCACCCATGAACGATTAATCATGAAAAAAGCAAAGCCACACATATAATGCTCCAGTGAACTATGAAACAAATTAGTGAACTCGTCTAACAGATACCTCTGTTGCACTGATCACCACGAAAAGGGGAATTCAAATGTGAACTTCAAAGAATGATACATCAACTTAAGATGATAAACTATCGTCTCGTTACTTATTTCTACGACAAGTGTTCCACTATGTGATTCTATCAAGTTCACTATACTAAAACATTTTTGCCAAAACTTGAACACATCTTCAAATATAATGTACAGAATTCAACTTAAAGAGAGATACAAGAATTGTTACGCTGTTGCAGATACGGATATACCCAATATTCGAAATACAATTATGGTTTTCATATACTAATTAACTATTCCATATTACTCTAGTTAACTATTTCATCTAGCCCAGTAAATTCGTGGACTGGTTCACATCATTGTACGTGACAAAGTTACATCCCTTCTAGGGATGGCAACGGGGCGTGTATGGGGCGGGGACCTTGAATCCCATCCCCTACCCCGTTTAAAAAGCCAAAACCCATCCCCTACCCGTTACCCATAAGAATGGGGCGGGGATGGGTATGGGGAATCTCCGTAGGGGATGGGTTTCCCATGGGTTACCATAACATTACAATAAATATTTAAAATTTTGTAAAGAATTATAATTTAAAAATAATTATAATGGTTCAAACAATAATAATAATAAGCGTGCATTTTAAAATTTTAAGTTTATAATAACCAACTAAAACTGAAAAATAAAGGAAACAATTGATCCACAATTGAGTATTATGATTCCTTTTACTTTTTAGTTCTTTATTATTAACCATCTTCCTCCATGTTAATCATTTCATCATGATCTTCTTCGTTATCTTTTAAAAAAATTCCTCGTTCAAATATAATAGGTTATGATATGGGGCGGGTATGGGGTGGGGACCTTGAATCCCAACCCCACCCCATCCACGCATCACTATTTTCGGGAATTCCCCATACCCCGTCCCGTTCCCCGTTTATACGGGTAAAACCCTAACCCGTAGAGGCGGGTCCCCACGAGGATGGGTTTGGGTGGGGCAAATTGCCATCCCTAATCCCTTCTTATCAATTTCAATAGAACCAATTATAGCAAAAATACTTACGAAGATTCCATATACAGGGAGATCAAAACTTATCCAACCATTCATTCTAAGCATCAGAAGTAGATAATAACAAAGCTTAAGAACAACTTACATTTTTCCTAAAATCCTCTCTCTGGAGCTAGCACTTAAGTGAATTCTCCAATCATCAACAACATCCATGTTGGAAAAATCACTTCCCCTGGAAAATCACAAGAAAGATGTTAAAAAGGGCATCACAATTTGCATCTTTATGTTAAAAAAAATAATAATCTCAAACACAAAAATTGGCAATATTACCAGAATTTTCATGTTTTCCTCAGATATAAACATATTCATTATCAATCAATTAGCAAATTAAGTAAAAATTACACATCCCACACTAAAAGAAAACCTATTTAAGACTAATTACAGTATATACAGATGAATCTTACTCAATTTGATCCATAAAGGACCAAATCAAGCAAGATTCAAAGAGAGCAGCAGATGCAAATTAGTTGGTCGGTGGAGATAAGAAATAGAGGAAAGAGAAAGAGAGGATAAGAAGGAAGGCTTTATATTCTCTTTAACTTGGTTAAACACAGTTGCTAAACATGCACTTGTTTCCACGAGACATATTCACATGAATGAAAAGTCCTATTTGTTTCTCCATCTGTAAAAATAAAAAATCAAATCAAATATATTCACCATTAGACTTTCGAATAAAATTAAAGCGAAATTAAACCTTAATTTCTTTTGATTACAGCCAAGAATTGAATAACACCACCACTAAATCGAACCAAATACCAGCAGTAAACCCATCTCAACTTTGATTACAGTCACTAGATCTATATTCAATGAATCATTGAATCAATCGCAGCTCTTCTTCATCAACAGACGAGAAAGAACAAAATAAATATTCTCTTCTCGTCAATTAACTCGAATCGATCAACAAGAAATTAAACTTAGCAGCAGCAGCTGAAACTTAATCAATAGTCGGAGAAATAATGGAGGTGGTGAGGAGGTGCAGCCGCTGGAGAAGACGGTGGCGAGAAAAAAGAAAAGAAAGAGGAAGAAGAAGAAATGAAAGATATCTTCCTGCTAGGTTTTTTGATGTTTTTATACCTCAAATGTAGGGATAGGATTAACCCTTGATAATCTAACGGTGAAAATTATTATTGTACACGGGTTAACTGGATTACCCGCGGGTTCACGGGACGGGCACGGGTTAACCCGTTTTCTCACGAGCCACCATTTCTCTAACCCGAACCCGGCTTGTTTATAACCAAGCTGGGCCGGGTACGGGTTTTCACGGGTCGGGCATGGGTTAATCCGCGGGTTTCGGCTTGTTTGCCAGCTCTAATTACCTATATTCCACTTGACGAATCCTACTTGCCGAATCGGAGTACTATAATATCACCAACTTAATTAGGAGCCATCCTCGGCTCCGGCATATGTTCACTCCTAGATTCATGCATTTTTTCTAACTCATGAGACCCTTTCCCGGCACAATTCGGCAAGCATACTCTTTCACCCTCGATGTATAACATGTGGTCGACTCTAATACCATTTGTAAAAACAAGATCCTCTGCCAATATTGTCCCCACTTAGTCACTGCGGTTATCCGATAGTGTGGGGTTTTCAATTGACAGTGATGCGGTCATCAATTAGCAGTTTTCTTGGAGGTAGCCCATCCCTAAATAGCTCTCACCATAGAACGCATAAATACATTGCTTTTTACCAACTCTGGATCCAAATATGTTGAAAAAGACACAATGTTACGAAAGGACAAGCCATTACCTATATTTTATTCAGTGAACTCTTCCTGCCGAATTGAATTACGTACATAATATATTTTGGAATTCTGAAAAACTAAAACTACATTGTATGTGAGTAAAATGGTTGTCATCGGAAATGACTTGAAATTTCAAAATATAATAGATTAAGTGAATGAATTAGCCTTTCATTATGTCATTGAAATAGTAAGAACATACAATACGATATGTACTGTTGAGTCAATTCCAAGTTTTACTGTTTTTAGACTATTCTTAAAGGGGAAAAAAACAATAAGGATCCGAACAGTGTTAATGGGGATGTTTGGTAACCATTATTTTAATGGATTATCAGCCCATAATCCATTATGCAGATTATAATGGATTATATATGTGTTTGGTAACCATTATAATAATTGCTTATTTTAATCATAATTGAAAAAAATCCATTATTTCCATAAACATACAAAAGTTGTTTAAAAATTTATTATAATCAATTATTTTTTCTAAGGAACTCAAATTGAATTTTTTTTTCTTCTTTTTTCTCTAAACTATCAAGAGAGAGACAAAAAAACAACATAGGACTAAAAAAATATCCTAAATCATTGTTCTTTCCTTTCCTTTTCAAAATCACCATTCTAAGATAATCAATTATCTAAAAAAAAATGTTTGGAAAAATTTATTTTTAAAATGATTATGTCAGAATCATTTATCAATTTATGATTATTTATAATCATAAATTTTACCAAACAAGGCCAATATCTATACAATTATTCTTGAGACGAATGAGTTCAGATATTGTAATTTTTTTATAGCTTACATAGTTTAATGTTTTGGTTCTGATCGGTTGTTGGAGTATGTGGCACGATAAACCACATATGTATAGCTAGGGATAGTCCCTCATGGAATATAGAGGAATACATGTGGAGCTTAATAAGCTTAGGCATCTCCATACATAGCACCGAAGCATTTTAATTAAAAACCCCACACTTCTTATCCCAAGGCGGTCAAGTGGGGTTCGGGGTTATGTGGTCGGGCCCTGAGTACTGTCTGATGGTCCTTGAAGATCCTAACAATTGGTATCTGATCCCATGGTTTGAGCTACTGTTCGAACATCATCCCTGGAAGCTAATGACAGGTCAATCGACGTTGGGATTTCGTTAAGGTGCGCTTCGCAGGGGAAACTTACAAAAAATCGTCAATATGGCATGGCTACAAAGAGCATTGAAACATCATCAAAGACAAGATGCTTTGGTTGGTTGATCAAGGGAATAAAATAGACTTCTGGAATGACATATGGTACACTAATATGGATCAATCTATTGCGGAATTTCTGGAGCTTGATAACTCAAATTTGCACAACAGGGTACAAGACTTCATAGTGGAAGGCAGATGGATCTTTCCAGACTACATGCCTGAACTGGAGGGTAATATCAAACAACTGATTAACGAAACTCCTTTTGCATCTCATATGGAGGATAAGAAGGTGTGGACAGGTATCAGCTCGGGAGACATCAGTATGAAAACTGCTTATGACTTTCATAGGTCGAGAAAGGTGGAGCAGTTGGACTTCAGAGATCTTTGGACAATAAAAATTCCGTCGCGCAGGGCTTGCACGGTGTGGAAGGTACTTCATAATAGAATTCCCTCGGATGACAACGTGAAATTCTATGGGATGGACACAGTAAATTGTTGCAATCTGTGCATGGTTCCCAGTTGTGCTGAAACTCAACACCTTCTTGAACTGTGCTTTTGCGAGATCGTTATGGAATTGGATAATGCAGGTGTTTCATCACAGGCTTGACTGTCGAAGTTTTCAGGCGATGTTTGCTTATATCAGATGTTTTAAAGGCTGCTCTAAAACCAAGAAGTTGTTGTGAATTACGGCAGCTACTTGCATCTGGATCATTTGGAACTGCAGAAATAACCTTAGATTCGAGCATAAGGAAATCTCCTTCAATCAAGCTATCAAGATGTTGGCTATGCTCATTGTGGAGTCGAGCATAAATATCGGAGGATACTCGTTTTATACTTCGACAGACAAGCACATTCTGGAATATTTGGGAATTAAAAGGTTAGCTCCAAAAATGCCTAGAGCTTTAATGGTTAAATGGCATACTCCCGAGAAAGGCTGGATCAAAGCTAATATCCATGTCTTCTCCATTGGTAATCTGGGTCCGGCGGGCTGTGGAGTGGTGTTTCGAGACTCAGAGGGTCGAGTTCGGGGCTGCTTAGCGCAAAACTTGGGGACCAATAATTCTGTTTTTGCGGAGCTTTGGGGTGCCATCTTTTCTATGCGTTTGGAGAATACGTTGAGCATACGTAGGCTGTGGATGGAGTGTGAATCGATTTTTGTGATACAATCTATCAACAATCATGAGTTAGTTCCTTGGAGATTGTCGACTAACTGGAATAACTGCTTTAATTTCGCTAAGTCTATCCAGATGAAGTGTACTCATGTGTTCAGGGAAGGCAACGCAGTGGAGGATTCGCTGGCAAATCACGGAGCGACTGTGGAGACGCGCTGGTGGAGAACTTCTCCTAATTTTTTAAATCATAAGATTGGAATCGACAACTCGGATCTTCCATTATACCATTTTCGCAATATGTATCTTTTGGCCCCGGGTTTAAGGGGTCCTTTTGTTTTGCTTTGTTTTCTTCTTCTTGTCTTCGAAGGTAAGGCCTAGTCCCCCTCCTTCTTTTTTTCCCTCCTTTTTAATAAAATTGGGTTTGTTTAAAAAAAAGGAGCTACTGTTCGAACGTAGAAGTGGTTGTGGATGTCACTCGGTTTAGGGCGCAAGTGGAGTCAGACGCAAGGTGGAGCAAGCAAGGTCCAAAGTTGAACTGGCGTTCAAGGTGGAGTTAGTGTCTCACCTATTGACTCAAGTAGAGCATGGTTCTAGATCGGCAAGGAAATGCTCAAGGTTGAATTGGCGCTTAAGGTGGAGTTAATGTCTCATACGTTAACTCTCAAGTGTAGCAGGGTTCTAGGTGGGAAAGGAAATGCTCAAGGTGGAGTTAATGAATGCCTTCTCATTAACTCAAGTTGGAGAAGGATTACAGGGTGTATGGTGACAATAATCATGATCGATGGGTGGAATATACATATGGTAATCATATGGTGGAGTCTGGTTGGACTGGTTAAGTGGTTTAATCTCGCCAAGGTGGATATTTTTGGAGTATGTGGCGCGATAAACCACATATGTATAATTAGGGATAGTCACACATGGAAGAAAGAGGAGTACATGTGGAGCTTAATAAGATTGGGCATCTCCTTACGCAGCACCAATGCCTTTTAGATTAAAACTGCACACCTCTTATACCAAGGTGGTCAAGTAGGGACAACATCGGTGCTATGTGGTCAGGCCCATAGTAGGTTCCTATGGTCCATGGAGATCCTAACATCCTTCACTGAAATAAGGAAGATGCAGAAAGGTAATACCATTTCAAAGGATCGATAAGATATCATATGTAAACTAAAAAACATATCAAATAATATTTTTATGGGAGGACAATATATGTAAAAATTAATTCCGATATAATTTCATGGCTGTCTTGAGGATACAACTCGATAAAGGAGACACCTAGTATGGGAGAATGTCAAGGCGGAAACGCTAGTAAGGATTTATGGAGTGAAGAAAAAATATCTATCTGGTTTTCATTTACTTTTGTAATGATAATAAGGGTAAACTTAATATTAGTAAATATCATATATCGAAAAATGCATAACTAAATAAAAATTATGCATGTGCCGTTACGACACGGGTTAATCCCTAGTCATTCTATATGGTACAGATTGACCAGAGTCCCAGAGTTTTTGGCAAAGCGTTCATGAAAAGTTTGTCGCGGAGTCCAAAACCCGAGAATGTGTGACCCAATATCGTTGTCGGCTCGTTTTCATACAATCAAAAGAGAAATCATGCAAATTTTAGCTTAGCAATATGTTTCTCACTAACTTTCTAGTTACATGCTTGACATAATCAAGATGTGAATAAGATGTCAACATGAAGTAATCAATATGAACATCTCTTTTGATGGAAGTAAGATTCTTTCTTTGAGTATCAAAGAAATCAATATGAACAATAATAGATTAGAGTTATATGAAGGTGTTTAATATTTCATGGTGTTTAAAATTTCAGACTCAACTTGCACACACATTGAAATCTATTAATCAGGAAAGATAAAACAGATAAATCAAAAATGCAACTCATAATCGAAACTGTAAACTGTTCTAGAATAGGTTATGAAACCATAGCGTTTAGAATCGAATTTGAAACAGGGTCTGGAATCGGCTTTAGAATCGATTTTGTATTCATGTTTGAATCCAAAACTTAATTCACGTTCAAACGAGCTTCTAATCATGTTTACGAAATTACTTTATAACATATTTTGAAAGCATGAATTCATATTTATTGAATAAAGATATCTAGTTATTGAAAGTTCAAAACTAAGTAATGACAAATACGATGTTATTGTTATGCAATAATCATCGGAAGTATATAAAACTATACTTTGCTAATTTGTACAATAAGTTATAGAGAAGAACTGATGTATATCATTCGACGCTTTGATCATAGATAAAGTCACCTTATAATAAAGTCATGTAAACAAACTTCCATGTTATGTTTTTAATAAATATGACTGTGTGAATTAGATCGAAAAGAAATAGTCATCAACAGTTACTAACCTCCATTTGAAAGATGGCGGCTCATCTGTTCTTCAGTTTGTCTTCAAATCTTAAAAGTAACTAGAGTTATATCCATAATCCCTAAGTCTAACCTACCAAAGTTGACCTTATTAAGCAATTAGCATCTACCACACTTGGCATACTAACGCCCATTGGGGTCAACCGACCAGAGCTCTAACAATCTTCCTTTTTAATTTTAGTGATAAAACTCTTTACGTATGGAGATACATGAACTAACAAAAAACTACAAGAATATAAACATATCTTAATTCTTCGCCCGAACGCCTAAAACACATGTCTTCAACGGCTAGTATTCCTGCACATATTCAAAAAAAAAATGCTTATGTTAAAGCATATGATAACAGCTCTATTACTCCCCATAAAGGTAAGCAAGGATGCCGATTCTAACATAACTACTATAATAGTTATATCTGTAATACTACTTACATCATGATATGTTTCTCCCCCTTAGTCGATGTTTATTTTCATTTTTGTTAGATATGTATGTGTATCAATACATATATTTCTTCCCCCATATGACAATGCTATTAGAGTCCTACATATCATTGTAGACTAGATACAATTTAATATTCAAAACGACTCAATATTTCTCTTTATTTTTGTCACCAAAAATAGCAAAGGTTCGAAATACACTAGGGGTATTTCAAAGAAATTTCAGGTTAATAAGAATTGGATTCAACCTATAAGAGATTAAGACAAACAAAAGGTAATTATATATTTGATGAGCCAACTAAGATCGGAATTAAATTAGTTTCAATTTTTAGAAATAATTCTACCCTATAATTTCCACATCCACGCTCCCTAAAAAGATATATCATTAAGAAAATTTTTAAAAGAACTCTCCCCATGTGTTTGTCATGCTCTAGGAATAATGAGAACAACATCAAACTACATTTACCTGAGAAAGGTTAAAAACATTATTTTAGTTTTTCACCATTAAAAGCTACATGCTAGAATTGAAACCAACTCATATGCATACTAATCAACTAATTACACGAACATAAAACAAGATATTAGTAGTTTATGGCTCATATATGAGATAAATCATCACAACTTTCTTATGATATTGATATAGCAATCACAACCACATGATTCGAAAAAAGCTATCATCAATGGTCACTAATGATAAGTAAGTAGGCCAATCAATGAGATCAACACTTTATAGAAAATCAACTTAATGATATTTCAAAATTATATCTCACGTAAAGGGATATCCAACAAAGAAACATGTATTTGCAATCACACTATCAAATCAAATAATATTAACAAAACCAAGGACTTATCAAAATAAATATACATCATTAATATTTTTACTGATACATACAAAAATAGATTTTATTTTACATAAAATAATTAAAAGACATAAATATTAATTTGTTAGAGCATCAATTGGTTGAAATCACAAGTTTGCAATCTCAGAATTGTTGTCAATGTTAGATGTACAAAATTATATCTTCATTTATAGTCTACTAAAGTCAAGTCTTGTACTAGGATTAAATCATGGTACTTGAGTATCAGATATCGTTGAATAACCTTCGAAGATTGAAGTACAAATAAATATATTTGCGAGAACTTCATCAACAAAGAGGTATGTGAAGACTGACCTAACCTATTTATTCAACACTAGATGATGTCTTTGAGAGAGTATCAGAGACAATATCATATGTTGGAAAAAGTTTACGCTTTAAAGAAGTATTTTCCTTTCTCAAAGATTTACACTGCTCCTAAGCTATAAAGAGATCAGACTCAGCCTTTTCTTTTAGCAAACGAAGGTCATCCATTTCATATGAATGAGTCTTAATCATACATTTTTCTCGTGCAATTATTTTTCTGACATTTTCCTCAGCAGTAACAACCTTTCCTCTACTTAGGTTTAATTCTTGAACAACTTTATTGATATTTTCAGAAAAAGATTAAGTAGCTTCACAAAAATCACGTTCTTTGTTAATAGATCGGTTGAGTTCATCATCATACTGAGCATACTTTTATTTAAGGTATTTTATTACAGATACTCGATGTTCAATAATTTTGGATGAGTTATTGTACTTCTGACAGGATCCCTTCCAGACTCTGATTCAGAGCCTTTAGAATGCTTGATGAACACATATTTAGATACCGAGGATATAACAAGTTCTTTACCACTGGATTCGGAAGAATCAGCTAAGAAATTATCATTTGAGGTAATACCCGAGCACTTGGTATAATCAAAGCCATTGGAAACCATGATAGTATGTAGACACAGGTTTAGAACGATTACAAACTCATACTGTTTAGGTCTAAAGATGTTTGCCTACTTTGATACCAATTAAAAAGGAGAGGGTACCAAGTACACCACCAACTTTTTCATTCGGCAACTTGTATGGACAAAATCTAATATAATTGCAAGTAGACCAACTTAATAATCCTTGAAAAACTTATATAGAGTTTGTATCTTGAAATCCAAGACATTAAATTCCGTGAACCTGATTGGATAGAAGATTACTTGGACAATCTCAAAAATCAATATCCAAGATCAATCTAGTCATATACAAATAATTGAATCTGAAATGTGTCAAGTATGAAACTTGTTATCTATCTTTCAAGATACGAATTTTGCAAGAACGAGTCTCGTAATGTATCATAATTAATTGGACTTATCAAGTAGAGTTTATTACATCCTACTTGTTTTATTCCTATATTATAAAGATGAAACAATATAATTTGGAAAAGGAATAACATAACACCAGAAGTTTTGTTAACGAGAAAAACTACACTTGCATAAAAACCCCTGGACCTCGTCCATATTTGAATACCAAACTGTATTAAGTCGCTACAAACACTAGCATACTATTAGACTTCAGACTGCAATGTAGTTGAGATGGAATTCAACCTCCAAGCAATTTATAAGCAGTCGTGCTCCTTACATCTCTTAAGCCTCGCGAGGCGTTACGCAATTAATTCCCTTAGATGAAATCCTTTAAAACCTAAGAGTTTCTTCACTTTTGATACCAATCTGCCTCTAATAGATAAGCCTATTTTATTTTCTTTTATATCAGATAGACCAAGTATTAGAAATCTATTTGAAATAAACAAAGCTAGCAAACCTCGCAAATTCAGGACACTTAGAGTCAGATAGCTAAGAATCCTGGATTATTAACCATTTCTCAAGAACAAACTTAAACCAATCAATTAAGAAGAGTTTTAAATATCCATGTTGAGGAATCACAAAGTCTTATACGAAGAGAACTTTGCGATTTTTATCTACCTCGTTACTGAAAGAGATTACTAAAACCTCGATAATAGTAAAAAAAATATCACGATACACGAACTATCAAGGTAAATATAGTCGAATATAGCTTCATGAATACCTAAGAAGTCTTTAATTCGTAAACCTCAATATGTTTCTCAAGGGAAACCTAGGTTCATAGAGGATGAATCTGGCAAACAACTAGGACACATAAGTGTTTTTACTAGTTGATTGAGTCTCTATATTTATAGAATTTTAAGACCGGGGGTTGCTTGGAATTCAAGTTAAGATAACTTGAGATTCAAGCAAACACTTTCTCTTTTTAGATGAAACTCTAGTAGGAGTTCATGTAAGCATGTGAGAAGTATGTCTTGAAATTGCATGAAAGAATATACACTATGATCCAGAATACCATAATCGTGTACAACAATAATTCTTGGCAAGTATGTCTTTAAACTTATAAGAAATATTGTGTTCATTTAAACACTTAAGACTTGAATCATGATGCACGTACACAAGGTGTTTAGTGATCAAGGATGTCTTAGAGGTGTACATGAGACTCGTAGAAATGCTAAAAATATTTGTGAAAGTAGTCTATGAGCATCTACTAATTCATATTGGGTAGGTATGTAAAACGGTTCACTTACCTATGATCCAGTTCTGCATAAAATGTCATTCCCGAAAGAACAACAAGAGCGACCTTACTTTCACAAGAAAATAAGGTTTTCTTTGGACATTAACAAATAATCATGAAACATGAATTTGAATCCAAATTACTCAAATAAATTAACCACAAGAGAACCCATGATTAATTTAATCGGAAATGCTCAACATAAGAAAACTTATGGAGCCACACAGTACATACACAAAGATGTGGATCAGGGAAAGACTATTATTGCGGAATATTCAAAGATTCATTATATTTTTCATTAATATTTGCATAAAGACATGTAATAGACTTAATCTTTGTAAACAAAAGTTCATCATATCTTCCATCATCATTTGCATAATGACATAATAGGCTTAACTTTTGTTGTCAAAAGTTCATTCAATCTTTTATCAATATTTGCATAATGACATATGAAAGACTTAACTTTTGACCAATATGGGACAATCATAGTTCACGGACTCAAACACACATATCCCATAAAAAGTTGCAATATATAAAACCAATAAAGATTAATACCGCAAACCCATCTCCCAAAAGCTACAAATGAGCTTAGAAGAGAAGTACTCCAAGAATCCAAGTGCCCAAGTCCAAGAGAAGTGGAACAAGTGCAACGAAACAGAGCAAAACACTCAAAAACAATAGTCGGGACAAAGACCAATATTAACTCATCCAAATACAAGAATTCTCATCTCCAAAACAAGTTTACCGAATATCGAAGTTTACAGGCCAGTATGCATACGAGTTTGCAAACGAATTTTCGTGACCTGGAGAAGTATGTAAACGGGTATGCATACTAAAACACCTGGATTTTGATTTTAAATGATGATATGTGTACCATGAAGTCCAAACATCCCGAACTACTATTTTCAAACCTAAACATTTAAGAACCTCAAACACGGATCAAGTTAGGTAGAAATGAACGATAAGAAAGGTACATGGATCACTATAAGTACTCTAAGAAAATAAATAAAATCACAAATTTTTCTCAAGTTTATAGACATACCTTTTTAGATGAATGCAATCGAATTCTACAGCCTTACCAAACATAATATGTGGGCCGCAATTCTCGTGCTTCCATCACCGTATACATAACAGGGCATTCCTTTGTGAGGATGCGCTTACAACACAATAAAGTTGTATTGAGGTGAACAATATCTTGCTCACCACAAGTGACTGAGACAGACTTTTCCGTAACAATGGAATTTTCACCATCTATAGTTTTTGGCTTAATCTGTTTCATTTTTGGGTTATCACCATTAGGCTATTCACGAACTCAAATCACCATAGTTCGCTTACTAGGTATGTGTACCTATAGGCTATTCACGAACTCATATCATCATGGTTCGCGTACAAGATACGTGTACCACACATATTCACGAATTCTGTATATTATGGTTTACGTATTAGGCACATGTACCTACCTATATTCCAGAATTTCATATATCAACAATATGCATACGTACCATGATTCGAGATTTCAGTAGTTCTGAAACTCTCTTTTGGTGTTTTGAGACATTCTCATTTGCCATATACTCCCTCCGTCCCTGTTTAGATGAAGGGATACGTGTTTTCACACAAATTAAGAAAAGGAAAGATAACAAATTTTTTTCCAAATGTATCCTTATTCATAATTCCAAAAGTATTAAAGTCTTTCATTTTTAATTCCTAGATTCTAGAGTA
Source organism: Papaver bracteatum (assembly GCA_023529315.1). Taxonomy (NCBI): domain Eukaryota; kingdom Viridiplantae; phylum Streptophyta; class Magnoliopsida; order Ranunculales; family Papaveraceae; genus Papaver; species Papaver bracteatum. Next base: position 535,626 of record JAJJWX010002237.1, on the reverse strand, counting down.
TATTTGGAATCTAGTGAATTGTTTAAGAGTTTTATTTTAGGAAATTGGACCTACACAATATTTTATATTTATATATGATTCCAAGGTAGGGATAAATTAGGAAGATTTAGGGTGAAAATATGAACACCTTCATGTAATTTGGGATTTGAAAAAAATCCTTCCCCTTCATCTAAAAGGGGACGGAGGGAGTATATATAATATCATTGCTTGGCCAATTTCCGAATGATCTATATGACACAAAAGTAGTTTCTGAACAATAAAATATTTAGAACTAAGATTGTTAAGGACCTATGAATTGAACGTCCATTGCTTGAATCACATTTCAAGATGTTTAGCAAGACAAGCTTGACCCGAAATATTTTTTTTGGAATATTAAATCTGCTAGGAGGCATACGACATAGTCTCATATAGATAAAATGGTAATTCGTGTGAGTAAACATAATAATTTAGTCTTCATATACCTCTTGTTGATAAAGTTCTCCAAATGTATTCGTCTGATCTTCAATATTCAATCTTCGAGGGTTATTCAGTGATGTCTGATACTCAACTACCAACATCTAAACCTAGTCCGAGACTTGACTTTAGTAGACTAAAAATCAAGATATAGTTTTGTGCATTTTACATTGACGACAAGCTTAAGATAAAAAATACTTGCGAGTTCGACCGAGCAACGCTCTAACAACTTTTACATATGAGTAAGGGAATGGGGAAGGTTTGAAAAATCCTACGACCTGACTTAGCGAATTGTTGAAGGTTTGGAAACCTTTATGGCCTGATTTCGTGAACTGCCAGTGGTTTGCAAACCTGTTTAGTTCTAGTTAAGCATAAGGTCACGAATTATCTTACATAACTATGTTCGATTTTTCTACAACTCTCATAGACACATCTAACACAAATTTATTCACAAAATCACTTTGGGCTTGTGGATCATTGATTTTTCTTGAGTGTTATTGAACACCACTACTGCTTGCAAGTTTAAGGCTTATTAGATTTTATGGACTATATTTGTGCACGACTCCACAACTACGGACCATAGTGCATATTCCGTTGTGTAATTTCAAGGCATACTTTACACATGCTTACATGAATTCCTAATAAGAATTTCATCCAAACTGAGAAGTGTTTGCTAGAATCTCAAACAACTTTAGCTTGAATTCAAAGCTAAACGTAGTCTTGAAAATATATAAATGGAGAGACTCTTGCAACATGATTTCTTAATCTTTGACACTCTTGTGTCCTAGTTGAAAATCTAGAGTCGTCCTATATAACTTAGGGTTATATCTAGGTTACGACTTTGAAGACTTTACTTAGAAATCCGTGAAGCCTAGTCAAACTATCTTTTTACCCGATAGTTCTTATATCTGAATCTTGTTTTGCTGGTTATTGAAGTTTCACGAATTTTAGATTATGAACAAGATAGATATAAATCACAAAGTTCTCGTTCTCTTAGACTTTGTGATTACTCAAGATAGATATTTAAACTTTTCTTCGATTTGTCTGGATTGTTCTTGAGAGGTGGTTAAAGATCTAGGATTTTATGCTAACATAGTGTAAGTATTCCGGATCCGTGAGGTTTGCTAGACTTTGTTTACTGCAAACAGATTTCCAACCTAGATTGAGACATATCAAAAGATAAATCCAATAGGCTTGTCTGTTAGAGGCATATAGGTACCAAAATTCTTCACCGTGATTGAAGTAACTTTTAGGCTGTAAAGGACTTCATCTAAGGGAATTGAGTGTTTAAAATCTTGCGAGGTTCAAGAGACGTAAGGAACATTACTATAACTGAATTTCTTAGATTGTTGGTTCGGTCTCAACCACATTCTAGTATGAAGTCTGATAGTAGGCTAATGTCTGTAGAGATATACAGTGCAGTGTTTAAAGCTGGACAAGGTCCCATGGATTTTCTACCTGTGTAGTTTTCCTTATTAACAAAATTCTGGTGTCTTATCTTTTTCCTTTTCCACATTATATTGTTTATCTTTATAATAAGAATAACACAATTAGTACGTAATCAATATAGATAGTTTAGGCCTTTATTATTTGAGATAAAAACAAGACTTGTTCTTGTTCAATTCATTTCTTGAAAGATATAGTCAAGTTTCATACTTGTTAGAATTCGGATACGACTAGATTGATCTTGGATATTGATTTTTGAGATCGTCCAAGAACTCTTCTAAACAATCATGTACACGGGTCTAAACATATTGATTATGAAAAAGAAAGAGATAATATTTATATACAATTTGATTCAAGGGTCTTTACTTTGGCATACTTGTAATTGTATTAAGTTTCCATTTAGTTTGCCGAACGAAAAAAGTTGGTGGTGTACTTGGTGCCCTATTCATTACATGGTTTATCTATTCCTCAGAGATTAATTAACCAGAACTCGTATATGGATTAACCTTTATGTTAAATTCATTTTCTCATTCATGATTCCAACACAGATCTATGAAGAGTTGATTTCTCCATGCTTAATCTTATATATATCTTCAAGAAGAAAACCTTAAGAAGTCTTGGTAAAAGATTAAGTAATAACCTGTAATTTTGTCTTGGTTTGTTTGCAAAACTAAGCAATAAAATTTAAAAAAATTGCTTTTTTATGTTGCTTTGCATTTTTATTATTTTTGAACCGCGGTTTATTTTTTTTTATCTTGAGATCAAATTCCTTCCCATCAAGATTTCGGTGCTTCTTTAATAATAAAATATTTTCTAAATCAAGCATTTTTGAGGGAGAAATCATATATCCATAGTATTCAACTCTTTCAGAAAGGAGTAATTACCTGCTGTAGAAGCCTCTGCTTTTATATTATCTTTTCTGAAAAAATAATTTGAGAAAGAGGTTAAAACTAGCCAAAAATAGTCATTCGGATTTACGAGACTATTTTTCTGAAATATGACTATGGTGATATTTGACGGATCTTGATCGGTTTTGAATTTCAACTAGTCTTTTGGTCACCAAGATTTATCTAACTCGTAAGATGAAACCTAAAGTACATATATCTTATTAAATAAGATTTAATTATGTTTGGAAGGCACTTTTAGGGGTATATTTATGTCCAATACCAAGACTTCAAAAGAGTTACATAAACTACCACGAGCTTTGAATATTTCCAAAGTCGGGTAGTATTTTTCTCATTAATACCGTGTGTATCCTAAATTAATGCCACAGCGTAATCGCACAAAACTATTATGGCCATATAAATTTGAAAAGAGGTCATTCCAGAAAAATAACTTTCTCTTCTTATTTTTTTTTTTTTTTTTTTTTTGAAGCATTTTCTCTTCTTATCTCTTGTTCGGGATGATCCTAGTTTTTTCTGACAAAAATCATACTCTCGTGCTATCTTTTTCTTTTCTAATTCAGATTTTCATTGCTGCGGCCATCAGTTTCATTTTTCATTTTATGCCACTAAAATTTTAAATCGATTCAAATCCCAAAATCGAAAACCCTATGAAAAAATTCTAAAACCAAATTACCACATGAAAAACTAGACAAAAAGTTTGAAAACCCTAATTTTTTCTCTGTTGATTCCACAAAGATAAAGGTGGTTCTAAATATCAGAAACCCTATAAAGGCCAAAAGAAAAGTCTAGGTATATACGTCCCCGCTCTATCCGTCAACCAATGTAGATTTTTCTATTTTTTCTGGATTTTTAGTAGTTTAATTGTCTGGTCTGGGTTTGATATAATATCTTTTTGGTTGTAATTAGAATAAGAAAATTGGAGAATCATCAACTGTACCAATTATGCCTGCAAAAGTATGGCAACCAGGTTTAGATATTTCAGAATAAGAGAATAATTGCATCCTACTGCTTATAATTCTCTTCATGCTTTAAATATTGGTTGGCGTTGATTAAGGTATAGTGAGTACTAAAAACATAATTTGTATCTATTTATCCCAATTCTATTGAAATTCATATTTATTTGTCACAATTCATATGATTAAGGCATACCTAAAATTCAGTAGTATTTCACTTTGACATGTTCGAAGCTACACAAGTTGCAGTTGGTAAGTATGTTCAGGTACATAAAATATATTGTTTATTGCTTTCAGGGGAGCTTTTAACGTTCGTGGTTCTTTGTTTTCTATTATCTGCATGCCTTATTTGATATCTACAGCAGTGTATCAATACCGTGATTTGCCAGCCTAAATCGTGGTTACTATGGAAATCCTGCATATAATCTTGGCATGTCATATCCTGGAAGACTTTTGGAAAGTGTTGTTCTTCCCCGTTCTGCTGGTGGTCCTCGTAGTCCAATGAGAAAAAGTTTTCCTTTTGGGGTCTTCTGAGATATAACTGCCAGTATGATGGGGTCATGCCACTCAGAAACTGGTGGTATCATTGATGAGAGTTCTGCATCCACCCTACTGGAAGAATTTAAGAGTAACAAGACGAGATCTATTGAACTTTCAGTAATTGCTGAGTTTAGGTAAATAATGCAAATGCCCGTGCTTTCCATTTTCATCTTAATTTGATACAAGCACTAAATTCATCAATTGAACATTTCTTATAATCAGTGTTGATTAGTACGGGAGCTGCTTCATTCAGCAAAATCTAGGAACTGCTACCATGGAAAAGAACGACATGGTTATTGATGAAATCCTTCCCCAAGCTTGTTCATTGATAACTGACGTTTTTGGTAAATATGTCATTCTGAAGGTATATGTACTATTATGTGCCTATTGAGTTGCAATTATTCATTTATACTTGTTAAATGAAATGTTGCTGAAACTGACGGTTCGAACTTTTTTTACTGTTTTTTAGCATGGGAGCCCATCTCAGAGTAGATAATTAACTAGCAAATCAGCTGACTGGCATGTATTGACACTTTCAATGGTGTTGTCCCTCGTCTTACAGTTGTGGTCCTGCACTGGTAGTGATTGGCAAGAGCTATAAATTCCTTTTAGGGCTTAGACGGGTCATGCGTCCACTTGAGGTTGTATACAAAGATTCCTGAGATGATGAAGCTCATGCAATTGCAACCACCATGTCGAAGTACTAACCCTTGTTGCTCTATTTTTGAAATGTTGATAAATATACTATTTGCAGCATTCTCAAGTAATACAATGGTTTAGTTAATTATATGATCACCAGGCATATTAAAAGCTACATAACCTTAATAATACCATCAATTTTGAGATACTTGTGCGACATTGTACAACATTGTGCGATAGGTGAGACCCCAAGTCGAGTAAAATCATCTCGACTCTTAAAAAATACTATCAATTTTGAGAACCTTGTGCGACAGGTAAACCCAAGCCGAGTAAAAGTGCAAAAGGTGAACCCCAAGCCGAGTAAAAGTACGAAAGGTGAATCCTAAGCCGAGTAAAAGTGCGATATAACAACATCATGCCTGAATCACTGACTCGAATCTGACTCAGCAGTCATCTTCTTCATCAAAGGTTAATCAGTCATCATCTTTTTAAAAAGTATGAGGATGTTTAATCACTTAGGCAACTTTAGCTTTTCTGAATGCAACGATTTTGATCTTTCCTTTCTTGTTCTTTAACTTGAAAACCATCTGAACCTTCCTGTTATTCTAATTACATCCATCAACCTTCATTGTTAATTCTGATACCATAACTAAATTAACTAGATCATAAATTTGAAGAACAAAGAATGTTTAATTCAACTACGATTAACAAGAAGTGACAAAACCCAAAATATATTCAATCAAAACGAAACAAATCCCAAAGTTGTAATTGAAACAATACATAAATTGAATTCGACCAAGGAACCATAAACATAAATCAGGCTTCAAAAGTAAAGAAATCCTAAAACCATTTCATCACATCCAATATTGATGATGTTGAGAAAAAAATCCGATCAAAGTTTTCATCATCAGATCGAGTAGGAAGGACGGGGGTTTAAATGGAACATGAGCGACACTTAAAAAATGAAATGAAAGTAATTATAGCTTTTGTTGGGGGTTTAAATGGACTATATCTAAGGCAGATGACTCAAAATGCTATTATATTAAGTTGTGGTATTTTTTGTTTCACCAACTTCTATTGTGGTACCAAACGATATTGGTATAATTAAATAAACATACTCCATCCGTTCCTTTTTAATAGACGGGTTTGGTTTTTAGAGAAAATTAAGGAAATTAAAAGAACTAATCATTGAAAGTGGTTCTCATGACACTTGTCAATAAAAAAAGTGAAGTGAAATGGTCTCCATGACACTTCTCAATAAAAGAAGTGAAGTGAAATGGTCCCCATGACACTTGTCATCAAAAGAAGTTAAGAGAAAAGTGGTCCCACAAAATTAATGTAACATTTGAGTTTCCCAATTAGGAAACCAGCCTATTTTTTGAAACATTTATTTATACAAACCAGCCTATTAAAAAGGAACGGAGGGAGTATAAATTTTTCATGTAGCTCAATCCAAAGTTGTTAATCACCGAGTAAACTTTTGACCTGTTTGAATATTAATGTCTGATACTTTTTAAAGTATCCTTATGAACACAACCCTAAGATGTCTGTCATTGATTTAAAAAAAAATAAAAAATCGTCACCTTTACATCAACATCATGATTAGATGAACTAAGCGCATGATTTTCTCAGCATGTGTTGCAACAACCCATGGATGTCGTTCTCGGCTCTTGATTTAGGGGCCAGAGGAAGGGAGGATTATGTTAGAGCATTTCTCGGTCGAACTTGCATGCGTTGCTATCTCAAGCATGTTTGTCAATATAAGTGATCAAAACTAATGTCTTGATTTCTAGTCTACTTATAGCTTAGTGGTCTAGGACAGTTAAGTATAGTTGAGCTCCAGAATCCATGTCGATTATCTTACAAAGACGAAGAACTACTCAAGGAACCAGTGGAACTTCATCCGACTAAAAGTTATGTGGAGACTTGAACTCATCTATCACTCAAAAGTCTACTCTATCTCATACTCTTGAGACAAAAGTCGTATAAGTATGATAGTTTTCATACATACACATTTGCTATTTCGAGACGAGTTTACTCGTCTATCTTTATATCGAAATATGTGTTGGTAAGCTTTCGCTTTAACCATTTTCATCTTTACCCATGACGAAAGTCATGATGACGTTTCAATCTTGAAAATAGCTTTGATGACGATAGTCGTGAATAACGATTGTTATAACATTATAGAAGAATGTTTCAATGATCACGTATGGATGTAAGCATATATAGTATGTTCGCACATTAGTGTATAAATCCATGTACCGGAAACCAAGTGCGTGCATATGGGTGCATGTGGTATTGGTGAAAGAGACAGGTTGGGTATGCGTACCCGTACGCATACTGGCAGAACTTTCCTCCCAGAAAATTCTGTTGAGTTTGGAGTTTACGAACTCATAAACCAGTCACCTTAGGTACGCGCACTGGCAGAACTTCGCTACCCGAAAAATTCAGCTGAGTTTGGAAACTAAAACCAACTAAAAATTCGGTAGCTAAGGTACGCATACCCGTACGCGTACCCAAGCTGGTTATTTCTCAAATCGATAGTTCATGAACTTAAAACAATAAATTATAAGGAATGCAAGCTTTAAAAATCGTGGCTATATTTTTCATGAATTGATTCAAACGAATCAAACCGATTTTGTTTCAATTGTGTCTATGCATAAAGACCTAAGCCTTCAACTAGTTCTTTTGAGTCATTTGAACTAGTTATGAGAAAGATGAATACGGTTAATATGAAAGTGCTCATATGGCTAACCATTGGTTAACTATTTGTGAACCAACTAAGTGTACACATTTAGGCACAGTTACTCAAACCTAAATGAAATGACAAGCTAAGTTTCGATCTAACGGTTGAAAGATATTAGCTTGGTTAAATTAGGTTTTTCATCTAACAGTGAATATTGAATGCTTTGTTACCAAGGTAACTTAGATTGCAAACCCTGATTTGAAAACAATATAAGGGCAACTCTAGCAACTGGAAAAACTAATCCCCACACCTCCTGTGTGATACTAGTTGGTTTTGCTAGAGTCGATTCTCCTTTAACCTTAGGTTTCTTCTCGAGACCCTGTAGGTTAGCGACTTAAAGACTTCATTGGGATTCTGAAGCCATACGAAACTAATTCTCTTGTAGTTGAGCGATCTGATCTTGCCATTTTATATTATTTGAGTTCAATTAAATAATTGGCTTGAGATTATATCTCCGATAAGGAAAAATAAAAAGAAATCACAAACATCTTCGTCTCATCGTTTTTGATTCCATAATATCTTGTTTTGCTACCATACGATTAAGATTATTGTGAGGTGATTGATAATTCTAGGTTTTTCTTTAGGAATATAAGTCCGAGTTATCGATTAGTTCCTGTTCACCTTGATTTCTATCAAAAGACGGAACAAACTCATAGGTTTATCTGTGGGAGACAGATTTATCTATTATCGTAGACTTTTCTGTTTGATACAGATTTGCTTTTTAAAGTCTTCGACTTTGGGTCGTAGCGACTGTTGGTTGTGGGTGAGATCAGCTAAGGGAATCAAGTGCATAGTATCTTGATGGGATCAGAGACATAAGGAGCGCAACTGTACCTTGAATCATGGTGATATTGATTAGGGTTCAACTACAGTCCAGACTAAAGTTAGTTTGTAGTAGGCTAGTGTCTGTGGCGGCTTAATACATTATGGTGTTCAATCTGTACTAGGTCCCGGGTTTTTTCTGTATTTGCGGTTTCCTCGTTAACAAAACTTTTGGTGTCTGTGTTATTTATATTCTGCATTATATTTTGGTCTATAATTGAAATATCACAGGTTGTGCGTTGTATCGATCAATTGTGAAATCCAACCTTTGGTTGTTGATTGGAATTGATTGATCCTTGGATATTGGTCTTTGGTACCATCCAAGTTTATATCTCTTGTATTTAATAAAGACTCACATATTTCTATTTGTTTGAGTATAGATCAAATCAAAAGATAGAGATATTAACTCCTTGATATACTTTTTATTATGATTGAGTGTGACTGTCTAGTTGATTCTATTAAAAGTATATTCGAGTTAGTCCATACAGATTGCTAATCGAAATATTGGGTGAGGTTGTTAGACCCTCGCTTTAAGACCTCAAAAGTCTGTGTTTGTAGCGATCTGACTCTTCGAACAGAGGTATTATCTCTGATAAACGCATCACCAGAAATAAAGATTCTGTTTCTAAGAAGTCTATCAAAGAGAAATATCCCTCAATCTCTGTTATAGACGAACCTAATGTTCAAACGAAATAGACTAACACTGACATGTGTTGTTATGATGAATCTGACTCTATTTTTCAAGAGGAAACAACTAGAGAGAGTAAACTAATTCCAAATCTTGTTAGAATTCATGCTGATAGATTCAAACAGTTAAAAAATATGTCAATGTTCTTCTTGGTGTAGTAAAAGACCGTGGCTCCAGTGAAAAGGCTTCTTATAAGGAAAATCCTGAAGTTAGATTAACTCATATCCTACTTGAGGCATAACTTAAATATGATGCTTTAGATGTTGAACATCTCTTGAGTAAACTCTCCATTCAAGGATGTTCAGAAAAGTCTGTTATACCGTTGTTTATAGGTGAAAATGGTTTCTGCCGATTTTGGTAATTGCAGGTGTGAAAGTGAGAAACAATCTAAACCCTAAACAATGTACTGCAAGGGAGTACTTTTAGATTCGAGAGATCAATCTGTACAAGTCCGGCCTAAACCAAGAAATGGCCATTCCAGACTTGCTTCGTTCACAAAAATGAGGAGAATGGTTTGTTTAGGGAGGGAAGCGAAGAGAGTGTTGAGGCCAGAATAATTCTGGAAGAGCAGTGCTTGACTTGTATCAGAAGGTGAGAGCTTTGAGAAAGATAACGAGAGTTTCCTTTCTGAGTGTGGTATTTTCCCTGACCAAGAACTCATGTCTCTGGTGGAAATAGGTAAGCCTACTTATACAAGTCCAAAAAAAAACGTACTCTGGCCTTTTAAGAAAAGAAAACAGATGAGTTAAATGGGAAGAGGTGGTAACGCATGGTATTGATGGGATTTTATAGAATTGATGTCCCATAATACATGAGCGTTTCACCATTGCTTCTTGCATTTAATAACCGCCGTAATCTTATTACACTATCTTGAAATGGGAATTTGTGTATGCCGCACGCTATAGACCACCAAACCAAAACCTTAATGAGCGTCCCCTAGTTTGTGTTGATGTCTCGAATATTTTTGGAAAATATGGAGCATGTTGTTGTGGCTTGGCAAGTCAAGATAGGGAAACTTGCTAGCCTGGTGACCTTCGACGGTGGAGATTTTGCATCTTGAGAGGAGGGGAAACCGTTGATCGTTGCGCACCTTTGTTTTGGTAGCTGCGTAGTGAGGGCTAGTGTGGTGGCACGACTAGGTTGGCATGCCGTTGGCATGGCATGGTTTGGCGTGGCCAAACTTTGATTTTCTGGCCAAAGGTTACCATGTGTCGTCTGGTAACCTTGGATGGCTAGGATTTTCTCCTGGGATTGAAGGGCAACCGTTGATTGTTATACGCCTTCGTTTTGGTAGTCGCGTAGTGAGGGCCAATAGGGTGGCGCGGCTAGGGTGTGTTTAGGCTTGGCGTGTGGGGCCAAGGGTTTTCCTTGGGCATGGCTAGCTTTGGCTAGGTGCGATTTTTGCTTGGTCTGTGGGGCCAAGGGTTTGCCATGGGCGTATGGCGTGGACAGGGCCAGCTAGCTTGGCTAGGTTTGGTTTGGCTTGGAATATGGGGCCAAGGGTTTTCCATGGGCGTATGGCGTGGCCAGGGACAAGGCAAGAGCGCTTGGCTTGGCATGACGTGACTAGCATAGCTAGGGCCAAGGCAGAGTGCGTTTGGCATGGCGCGGCTAGCATGGCTAGGTTTTGTTTGGCTTGGCATGTGGGGCCAAGTGTTTTCCATGGGCGTATGGCATGGCCAGGGCCAAGGTAAGGGCGTTTTGGCATGGCGCATCTAGCTTGGCTAGGTGCGTGACCAAGATAGGGTTTTGGGCCAAAGGTCGTGAGGTGACCTTAGTCGGCCAGGATTTTCTCTTGGGATTGAAGGACAACCGTTGATTGATTCACGCCTTCGTTCTGGTAGTCGCGTAGTGAGGGACAAGAGGGTGGCGTGGCTAGAAGGGCCATGGCGAGATGTGTTTGGCATAGCGCGGCTATCTTGGCTATGTGCGTGACCAAGCTAGGGTTTTGGGCCAAAGGTCGTGAGGTGACCTTAGACGGCCAGGATTTGCTCCTGGGATTGAAGGGAAATCGTTGATTGTTGCACGCCTTCGTTCTGGTAGCCGCGTAGTGAGGTCCAATAGGGTGGCGCGGCTAGAGGGGCCATGTTGAGATGTGTTTGGCATGGCGCGGTCGGTGTGTCTAGCTTGATTTGCCATTGGCACAGAGGTGCGGCTAGCATGTTTTGGCGCGGTTGGTGTGGATGGCATGAATTTCCATTGGCACGGAGGTGCATCTAGCATGGTTGGCATGCTTTGGCGCGGCCGGTGTGGCTGGCATGATTTGTCATTGGCACCGCGGTGTGGCTAGCATGGTTGGCATGCTTTGGCATGGTCGGTGTGGCTGGCATGATTTTCCATTGGCACAGAGGTGCGGCTAGCATGGTTTGCATGCTTTGGCGCGGTTGGTGTGGCTGGCATGATTTTCCATTGGCACAGAGGTGCGGCTAGCATGCTTTGGCGCGATTGGTGTGGCTGGCATGATTTGACATTGGCACAGAGGTACGGCTAGCATGGTTGGCATGCTTTGGCGCGATCGGTGTGGCTGACATGATTTACCATTAGCACAAAGGTGCGGCTAGCATGGTTGGTGTGGCTAGCATGATTTTCCATTGGCACAGAAGTGCGGTTAACATGGTTGGCATGCTTTGGCGCGTTTGGTGTGGCTGACATGATTTGCCATTGGCAGACATGGAAATTAGGGTTTGGCTTGTTGTAACCCTAATTTGAAAAACATACCCTGGTAATTATTTTAGAGACGCATTAAAGGTTTCAGTAAATGTGCCTAGTAAATGCTTTATCTCTTAAATGTTGTGACGTCACTGTCTGCTAGGGTTTAGTGTTTTACAATTTTAACCCTAAACTAAAAACCACCATCAACATTAAGTCCCCTGCTTAGCTTGGAACAGGTGCCTTGTTGCGAGGTAAGCATATGATGGTTACAAACAAGGACAAAATCGAGGTGTAAATCATTGCAAAGATGGACAGGAGAATCTGACTAACCTTTTTGAGTGGTAAAGAAAGTTTTGGCTTCCCATGTTGGCGGCCCTGCGTAAGTTGTACTGGGAATGCAGAACGTAGAGTGGTGGGGCGAAAGTTACCGGTTTTGTATGGTCGTACATCTTCAAGGCAAAGGGGGCACGGTTTTGGGAGGCGACGCAAGTGGACAGCTTGGCTCGAGGGGCCAAGAGGTGGCGTGGTCTTGGTGAGGTGAACGCGCGTGGATGATAGGGTCACGTCAGTAGAGCAGGTGGCTTGGCATAGTGTGGCCTTGACAAGACGAGGCATACTCGGACGGCCAGGCGTAGTGGGGCTGCGGAAATGGCATAGTGGAACGTGCAAGTGATCTTAGGCGTGATGGGGCCACGATGATGGAGCGAGGGATTGGACGGGGCCGTGGCAAGGTGAGGCGTTTTATTTTCGAGGCTGGTCTCCCGGCCGTGATTCCAGCATGTTCCACTTTTTCAGCATGCGTTTCTCCTTCTTCCTTTAGGGCTTCCAAAGTATTTACGCCTGGTGAAGTTGTGTCGTCTTCCCAATTTTCAACAAAGATTTCTTCTCGTCAAGTCCAAATTACATCATGCGATCAGAAGCGAATCTTACTCGAGTCGACCAGGTTCTCCGTCCAAACGTGCCAGACTTGATTCTCGTGACAATTCCCCCATCCGAGTCATTCGGGTTAAGAAGGTCATACCGGTATGTTCTCATTAATCAACATACATTTCTTTACTTGCTGATGAATAATGGAAGTTTTCCTTCTGTGTAGAGGTATCCTGTTGGATCATGTGTTACCGTCATTGATGAGGATGACTTGGTTACCCCTTTTTCTTTGAGCTCGATCTTTCCAGCCGCTGCAGATATGGAAAATGACGACTTAGGAATTTCTTGCCATGAATATCCCAATGCAAGTTTGTTGTTTGGAACCCACATGAGGTGCCTTTCTTGTAACTACCGGAACGTTGGGGGGTTCCTTGTGCGAAAATAATTCGTAACTCTTTACACAAAAATATGTAAAATATACGGCCACATTGCCACCAGGAACGTGGTACAGTATTGCTCGTCTGCTTTGGTTTCTATTGTGAATTGTCTCCTGCCAATGGTTGTTGAAATGGAGAGTATGTCTATCTGTACCGTCGCGGAAGCATCTATTCAAAAGTGGGAGAACATGGTGTCTACTTGTGAATCTCTGAAGTTTAATGTTAGTTAGTTGCGGCATCGTCTTGAAATTGTGAAGGTCGACAGGGCTGGTATTCTTGCTGGCGTGGTCCCTGCTACAAAATCTATTCTAAAAGAGGAGAAAGCCTTGGTCGTGGAGTCACAGAAGGTGGAAGAGTCAATCCGGAATTTGAAGAGAAAGACTGAAAGGTATCAAAGTCGTTTGAAGATGATTCTTTCTAGAGATTACCACCTTTTGGACGGGCTTTTCTGAGTTATGTGGTTGTGATATGTTTGAGTATCTTTCTGAGCATTTTTTTTTTTTGAAAGAACAAGAGAACTTTATTGATTTGCTTCAATCAAATGAAATAGAAACTCAATACGGTATGGAAGATAGTGAAAAGATGCATGGATATCCGTGTTTGTGATACGGTGGGGTGAGGCGGCGTTCAGGCGTAATATGCCTTAAGCCATTTCCCGTTGATGACCGCTTCCAGTTTTCCCCCGTCCTCCTTAATGACTTTGTAATACCCACTGTTGTATGCTTTCGTGACTATATAAGGACCTTCCCATTTTGCGGAGAATTTTGGTGCCGATGCGTCTTGCTGGATGTGCTTAGCAGTCTTCAGTACTAGGTCTCCTATTTCAAAAATTCGAGGTTTCACGATTTTGTTGTATGCTCTGGAAACCCTGTTTCTGTATGCCCATGTGTGTTCTCCCGCTTTGGCTCTCCTGGAGTCTACAATGTCCAATTTCGTAACCCTGGCACTTAAGGCTTCAGCTTTATTCCATCGAACTCCGCTTGCTTCAGCAATCCTGGATGATGGGATTTTAATTTCTTCCTGGAGGATAGCGTCTGCGCCATAAAAAAGAGAATAGGGAGAGACCCCAGTGGAACTTCTTGGTGACGTCCGGTACGCCCAAAGTGCCATGGGTAGTTGCTCATGCCATGTTTGAGGATTATCATGTACTATCCGACTGAGAATTCGAATTAGAATTTTGTTGGTGCTTTCAGCCTGCCCGTTTCCTTGAGGGTAGTATACGGTGGAGAAGACTTGTTTAATCCCGTATTCCTCGAGCAATTCTCGTACTTGCTTGTTCACGAAAGGGGTGCCATTTTCGGTGATGATATGTTTAGGTATACCAAAACGGCAGATGATATACTCCTTAATGAATATCACAATCGTGGTTCCGTTCGTTCCTCTTAAAGCTATGGCTTCGACCCATTTGGTAAAGTATTCAGTTGCTTTTATTACATACTCGTGATGTTTTGAGGACGGTGGGTTGATCTTCCCAATGATGTTGATTTCCCATCTATGAAAGGGCCATGGACTTCTTATTGAATGCAGGGTGGTTGCTGGTACATGAATAAGGTTCCCGTGGACCTGACATTCCTTGCACCTCTGTACGAAAACAGTTGCGTCGTCCTCCATGGTCGGCCAGTAGTACTTCTCATGTATTTGGAGAAATAATTTCCGCTTCCCTTGGTGTTCTCCTTCGTGCATCTCCTTCAGCATGATTGGGATCTCTACCTCGTTCAAACATCGCAGAAGACTCCCTTCAAAGCTTTTACGATATAAGATCCCTTCGTGAAATACGAAACTCTTGGATATTTTTTTTTTATCTTGGATGCCTCCTTCTGGTTGGTGGGGAGTATCCCATCACGAAGGTAACTGATGTATGGCTTCTGCCAGTCCCCGGTGTGGCCAATGTTGAAAATTTCTAATTGATGCGGCGGCGCTTGACAGTTGGAACAGGTTCTTTGAAGTAACTGAGTTTGGACCACCATCTCCGGCCAATAATATCCAAGGCATTGTAAACGACGATAGAGGGTCGCCACCAATGTATGTCCGCAGACCTCACCATGGATGCGATTGAGATGTTGATGTGCTTCCTCTTCTCCGAGGCATCTTGACAAAGAGCCGTCTGGATTTCGATGATAGAGTACCCCTCGAAGCATGAAGAAATCACGCAAAGTCTTAAGGCTGACCTTTCCTTGAAAGAGTGAACTGCTAATCTCTTGGATAATCGGTGTTCTCCAGTCATCAACTTTATCTTTTTCAGGATGTGAAAGCCACGTTGAAGCCACAGTCCTTCTTTTCACCATCAGAGTTTCCTCAGGGCCTTCAAATCGCAGTTTCGATGCTAACTTTTCTAGGGAGTCGACATGTTGGTTACTATCGCGCCCGATATGGGCTACTGTTGTGTCGGCAAAGTAGTTCAGTAGTTTTTGCTTTTCAGCTCTATATGGGGCTAAGGTTACCTCCTTTAGCGCGTATACTCCGTTTACTTGGTTGACCAGTAGTTTAGAGTCCTCTCTTATTTCCATACGTGTGGCTCCGGCTTGTTTAGCCAAAGATAACCCAATAAGTAAAGCTTCATACTCTGCTGAATTGTTGGTGCAGGGGAAGTCTAGCTTGAAGGAGTGTGAGAAAACTTCACAAGTTAGGGATACTAGAACCACGCCGGATTCTCCCGTGCCGTTATTAGGGGTGGCGGAGCCGTAAAAAAACAATAGCCAAGTTTCCTCTTAGATGAAAGAGATTTACGGAAAGTCCCCAGGGAGGTCTTCGCGTAATGTTACAACATTTTCTCCTGGAAATGCCGCCAACAAATCTGCAACTGCCTATCCTTTGATGGCCCTCGAGGAAGCACTTGTTATGTCAAATTATGACATGTGGAGGAGCCATTTGGCTGGTCTTCCTATCAGAGCATGTTTTGAGAGGAGGAACTTCACAGGATCGGATTTGGATATCAGCACCACTTTATTGGACAGCATGTAGTGCCTGAATTTCTGGATGGAGTAGACCAAGGCTAGGCATGCCTTTTCTGCTTTGTGATACCTGAGTTCGGCATCTCTCAAAGTCCGACTGAAATAGCATATGGGGTATTCAATCCCTTCGTCATCTTCTTGGGCGAGGAGAGCTCCGACAGCAGTGTCACTAAAATTGGTGTAGAGGTGTAGTAGTCTTCCCTTCTTGGGTGATCTCATGACAGCCGGGGAAGATAACATTCGTTGGATCTTCCGGAATGCCTCCTGTTGTAATGGGGTCCAGACAAAGCTTGCTCCTCTCTTTAGTAAGGGGGTAAACGAAGCAATAAGTTGAGCCAATCCGGGTATGAAGCGGCGGATGTAGTTTATTTTGCCCATGAAACTCTGGAGTTCCTTCACGTTCCGCGGTGGTGGCTGATAGGTGTCTAAAACACCTTGATATTTATCTATTGTTTATGCGTTCTTTGCTATGTTTTCTTGTAAATTATGTATTTTATGTTTAATTATGAGTTTTAGGTACTTTGGAGAAAAAGAAGAAGAAACGTCGCTTAAAAGGGCTAAAGTGTCATTTCATGCGCAACTGCTGATGGAGGCGAACTATCTCTCATTATTTGCTTTTATTTTTTCATCTCTGAAAGGCATGTCGGCTTTAGTGATGCGAGTTTTGTCTGAAAAGCATGGCAACCTTAGTGATGAAATTGAAGAAAAGAAGTGAATATGAGAGGTAAGAGATGGCTGCTCGAGAAACTACTAAAAGCACCCAGAAAAGTGTTAAAGGCACCCTTAGAATTGTCCCAGAAGAGTCGATAAAGGCATTCGAAGGAGTTGATAAAGTCACCCAGGAGTTTTTCACTATATACATCCCAAAAGTTATCTTTGTACCCCACAAATTGATATTCGCAACCCTAAGAATTTCTAAATGTAGCCCAAATTGCTAAGGGGACACCGCTGTTGGATAAGGGGAAGGTCATCTTCTCCATTTGAAATTCGAATTTTTGCGGGAAAAGAGGACCAGAATTAGGGTTGAAGATTTGATGGTGTTCTATTGAGATTAAATCGCTGGAATTGAATGGGTTTGTTCTTAAGGACTAAACAGGGCTGGTAATGGTCTTTGTTTTGATCAGAATTGGCTAGGAAATCCGCAGAAGATGAATCAGAGTTTACTAATTTTGGCGGAAAAATAAACCAGTTTCAGGCAAATTTAGGGTTCGACTTTTCAGAGAGTTAGAAGGAGATTCAATCGCCAGATTTGTTTGGTATGGACTTGAATGGATTAAACAGGCTCGGTATGGATGATTTAACGAACTGTTTTTGCCTGGATATCGAGATTGACGTTAAACATGGAAGTTAATATATCGGGTTTGTGTAGCGCCCCCTAAGCTAACAGCTGACTGATCCCATAAATTAACTAATTAAAGAGGCACTAAAATCTAAAATATGCACTTAAGCATTCAACTAAGAAATGCGATACTGGAAATTAACCCAAAGCTAACCCCGCTCAGAAATATATATACAAGATATTCTATCAAATGTTACATATACAATAGTCATTTGGTTTTTAAATAAAATATACAACATAATAAATATAACAGAAGTTAATCAACTAGCGAAGTCAACTTTTGAAGCTTTCGCTGCGCAACCCTGATCAGTCACAGAAACTGAAGTAGGAATAGTTAACATTTAACTTCTAAGTAATCATAAGCAAGATTTGAAAAACACTACATGTTGTTCTGAAACATTAAACAGTGACTAAGTCACTGAAATAATCATACATGTATATGGAACAAACTCCTTCATCAAACAATGTACTAATATGGTTGTAAATTTCTAACCGGCAATTCACACCTATTTAGATATGGATGCCACCAAGACCATGGTGACCAACTCTAAACAATAAAAGTTGAATTAAAGTACATATAAATGTGAAGGAGCGTATCCTATATACCACAAGTGGAAATTCTCATTTCCCATAACAATTCATATTGACAGCAAAACATTACAAGTCATTTCCAAATCGTGGAAAGATTCATAGAATCAAAAGGATTATCATAATGCATTTTAAACAAAGCATGGAATGCACGGACAGACAATGCATGAGTTTGTTAAGCATAAACTTTTATAAAAGCAACAATAATGATTAAAAAAGAGTCAAATGCATTCCCACACCTTTGATGATGACAGGCCACGCCTATCTCGAGATCCACGATCCACTGGTTCATCCTTTGAATCGATCGTTGTTAATAGATTAACTGTTAATCACACAAGAATTCTAAGATTATAGCCAAAATGGCTCACACATGAATTATACAAATCTAACTAATAGTCCTAAGCCTATTTACATTTCTATACCCTTTTATTATTTATCTTTAGGTCATCTAAGGTTTAGTAATTCAGTTAGGTTGATTTCAAAGTCCAATATCTAAGTCTCATGAATATCTACAACTTTGTAGATAGAATTAAAGATTAAACCAGACCATAAGGGTCTAATACATCAAATAAGAAACTAGCTATAAGCCCAAGCCCAACAACCATCTCCTTAAACTAAGGCCTGGTCCTTATGGGTTAACTAACGGTCAAAGTGACGGTCAAGGGTCAACTAACAGTAAACGTCAGTCAACACAGTCAAAGTCGGGTCAAAGTCTATGGTCAATGGTCAACGAGTCGACATAGGTCAAGATATATTGAGTCAAGCCTGGTCGAGTCCAGTCACTGAGCTAACTCAGTCAGATATACTAAGTCAGAAGAACGGAATCTGATTCAGACTACTAAACCCAGCTAACTGAGGTCATACATGAGCTAAAAACCACACTATCTTTCTTTAACTAATTTATCAGTTCTATTAGGTTACATCCATAAATTCTACAACAACAATACATTCAGTTCAAGAAAAACTTCACAATTCAAACACATAAACAAACTTAGATTACCTGCAAAAATGCAGTTACAAGCTTTCTCTAGAGAGGTTCAACTCAACACCTTCATCTAACCTTCATCCCTATATCACGGTCACATAACATCTCATTCAACTTCTTTAGTCAAAACTTTTATAAATTCACAACTTAAGTCTTCCCTGTAACTGATATAAACCAATCAACATTACCAGAATCTATGTTCTTGCAATGTAGCTCAACTGCAACATAATCTGGCCCAACTCAGTTCAACTCTTCTTATTCCTTTCAGTTATAACTTCCCAGATCAACAACATCAATACATTTATTTCTAAAAAATCTTAACAAACTTCATAATTCAATACATAGGTTAAGCTTACCTGAAACATCAATTCCAAGCCTATACTAAAGCTGCCAACTACAACCATGGAACACAATTACATCACTAACATTCCATAGCACCACCAGTTCATCATAGAGAACCATCACCAATATACATCTCCTACCTTGTCATATCAACATCATGATCACCACCACAATAATACTCATCTCAGCAAATTCCATTTCCATTCCAATTCCTCTTATTTTAGGCTAATACCTGATAGGGTGTAGAATGCATCTTATCTATTATCTATTGGTTATGCTTTCTTTGTTATTTTTCTTGTAAATTATGTATTTTACGTGTGTTTTTGAGTTATTAGGTACTCGTGAGTCGCACGGAGAAAAGAATAATAAATTACCAAAATTGAGCAAAAAGGGCAGAATTGTCATTTCATAGGGCAAGCACTATCTGGAGTCTAGTCAAGGTTAAAGGGCAACTCTTTTTGGGAAGAATTATAAAAGGCAGCCAACACAGGTTAAGGGGAGGCCAATAGGCTAGCCCTTATCAGAAGTAACCAACTGTTACGGGGCACCAACTTGGGGTGTATTTTATCTGGGGTGTCTTAATATTCCCCCCCTTATTTTATAACCTAATCAAATAAGGTTTCCACTCCATTTTTCCCCAAATTCGTTTATTACAGAACTCATGAAATCGAGAGATAGAGATGGAGACAGAGACGATGATGAATTCAAGTTGGGTTTGTTGATGTTACCAGTGATGTGAAAGAACAAAAGGCTGTTGCTGTTATTACCACCAGAAATTAAAAGAAATTGGAAGCAATTCAGATGAACAAACGGGACTCAGGGCGAAGAACTCAGAGTTGGTGATGACTTGAGAAGACGAATCGAGAGCAGTTAGGGTTCTGTTGTGAAATCAGAAATAAGAAGTAAGAAGAAGGGGATCTGAAATTTGTTCTTCTCTAAGCTATCGGCGTTAAATTGAGATGAAATTGGGGTCGAGTTCCATGGGTGTTGTTTGTGGTGACTGTATGTGATTTCGCAGATGTGACTGAAGGTGGCAATAAAATAAAGTTAGGGTATGTGCTGGTTGGAGTGAATCTGTTCTGGGATAATTGTTTGGTGCTGCAATCAGTAGAAGATAAGAAAAAATACAGATGCGGCTATTATGGATGAAAGAATTCAGATGGAAGGGGTGTTGATTGAATTTAATCAGCAAGAAGAATAAGGAGTTTTTAATGGAGGCTGCAGAGAATGATGCCCATGATGTTGTAGTTCAACTCAGTGCAACAGCAGCAATTGTATAATGAATGCCAAACTTAGATGTATGTTTAGGATTGTATACAGGGTATGGAGCTGAAAGAACGGCCTGAAATCGGCCTGAGAAAATCCTGTAAACAAATGGAACGCTGCCCGATTTTATAATCCGGCGAGTCGACTCGACGCCGGTGTTGACCGATCCTGATGAATGACTCAGTGAGTAAGCCGAATCAGCATGACTCAGAAGCTGACTAGAAGCTGACCCACTCTCTGACTTGACCCGGCTGACTAACGTTTGACATGTTTGACCGTTAGTCCTAACGGAGGACTGACGGAATATTCCTTCAACATGCAGAATTTTCAGGTGGCCGGCGGTGACAGATTCTGGCCAAAAAACCAGTTTTCCGGCAAGCAAAAGTTGCATAATTTTGTGTGGATTTCTCTCATGGGATGTGAAGAATTGGACTTGGAATTGGATGAAGAATTTGATTTGAATATGGAAAGAGGAGATGGAAGATTTGAGAAAGGCTTGGATTTGGAAATAGAAGTGCTAAAGGAAAGGGATTCTATTCCTTGGAAGATATGGAGAACATTGAAGCCTATAAATAGAGAAGTTCTCTACTTTTCTACATACACTTAGACATACTTACACACACTTTTGTGCACATTTTTGCACACTTCTACACACAAAACACAATTCTTTTCTTTATTCTTTGTGTGAACTCTTTAATATGAGTAACTAATTTGATTGAGGATGAATTCCTAGTTCTTAACATGTTTTGAGTTTTGTTTTAATTCTACTTTGAATTTTTTCATATGATTATCGTTTGTTTTTACTAATATTAGTGTTTATGATTGATTGATAGGTTTTTTAGGATGCATACTAAATTGATTTGTTAATTGATCTAAAGCTAGTGAAATTTAGGGAATACGTAATAGTTTCTTGACTTTTTACACAGGTAGAAAACACAAGACCTTGCAGAGGGATTCCTTGGAGCAATTGTGTGTGAAAACAACGCTAGAAAGTAGACCAATCGAACCGAGTCTAACTACTAGTACTAAACCTAAATTCTTAAATCTTAATGCGTTCGGGGAATTACATCTTGTAAGCGAACCTCAAGGTGGTTCTTTTGAATAGAATCTGATAACTAAGCGGACCTGTTATTCGGTGAAATAAGGAATTTTGGGGATAGCTAAGCGATCTTGCTTTCCTACGGTTGGTGATAATCTATGACTAATAAAAAGTGGAAAAGAACATAACTTTAATCATTGTTTTGCAGCAAAGAAGGATTCCTTGATCTAATCTCTCTTATTGATTTCTCTTATCTTTTTAATTGTTTTGTTTATTTATTTTCTTTTCTTTTACTTATCTAAAACATATCCCCCTTTGTGACATTATAAGACAACTAGAATCTCGTGCTCCTCGTGGGATCGATCTTGACTACCCTATATTACTTGTTAATTAGGTAGTAAAATATTAATTAATTTGTTGTGGTTACGACACGCATCAAATTTTGGCGCCGTTGTCGGGGAGCATCAGATGATTTTAGTTGTTTTGTTTTTACTTTTTGCTTTATTCTTGCTTTGTTGGATTCTTTATCGTATCTAACTTAGTTTTTGAGAATTGTTTTTCAGGTACCGGTTTTCCATGTATGGTGGACAAGAGCAAGCATATTACAACAATCAATACGGTTTTCAACCTCAACATCATGGCAACTTCCAACCTTCCTTAGGATACAATCAAAACCAATATTTTGGCTATGATCAATATCCTTTGGAGCCTTATGGATATTCTCATACATATCAACAACATTATGAAGGGTATGTAAGTAGACAATCACAAGGATGGACGGATAATTATGCTTCTAATACATTATTTTATAGTAATGTGCAGACATAGAATTGGGAATATACTCCTCTTCATCGTGTTTTTCCTTCAATTTTTGAGGATATACAATCTAGAAACTCTATACACGGTGGTAAGCGTGTGAACGTCCGTAAACTTGCACAAAAGTTATACAAATTGGAAGATGATGGAGACTCGGAAGAGCTTGTCGCAGAAATTAGTAGGACTATTCATATGGAACTTAAACGACGTCGGGATAAAGGTTATGAAACCGATGAAGATTCTTATTATGGTGATTCCTATAATGAAGATGATTGTGTTGAAAAGGACCAACCTTTGGAGACTTTTGATGACGCTAGTGTAGCTTACTCAAGCCTTGATCTTAATAATGATCAATCACCTATTCAAAAGGTAGAGCTTGAAGAAGAAGCATTTAGTGCTTGGAAAAAATTTCTTAGGGAAAGATATGAGTCCGCGGAAGTGTATGAGAGTTGCAACAATGAGGAAGTTATTCCAACTCCGGATCATAATAACGATCCTTCACCTATTCAAAAGGAGGAGATTGGGTGTGACTTGCCTATTGTTGTAAACGGTATAACACCCTCACAAGTAGATCTTACAATTTACACCGAAGAAGATTTTATGAGAGAATAATGGCTTGATTCCGATGATGAAGATGTTGAAGAGATGATGCTCGTTAATGAAACCGAATTGAATGATATTGTGGAAGACCCAATTGAACTTGCCAATGATTTTAATGATGCCAAGACTTTAGTTAAGGTAAAAAATGATGAAGAATGGTTGCAAAGTTTGATAGAGGACCATGATATGCAAGAGGTAAGTAATTCACTCGAATTTTTTAAGAATGAGGAGGATACCGTAATACAAGAAATTGTGCAAGGTTTGTCTAAACCTTTGCATATTGATTCTTCTCCTTTACCTCTTATTGGTTTGAATGTATGTGCTTCGAAAGTATTTTTGAATGACTTTGTTTCTCGATATCCACCATTGGAAACACTTGATGCTAACACTATGCAGGTTTTCCAAGAGGAATGCATGGAAATTCCCAAATTCTATGTTCTTTATACACTTCCGGGTATGGACAAGAATAAGTGTGGGGGAAATTTCTATCGAGCGACCATTTCACTATTATTTTCTTGTGCTAATATTTGTATGAAGCTATTGTTTGCAAAACAGGTACCATGGGAGGATCCCCAAATTTTCATATTGTTAGTATATGGGGAGTGAATCTTACAAGAGCCAAGTCGGGCCGTCGACTTTAAAACAAGCGCTAAGTGGGAGGCAACCCACCGGTTTTGTATTTCTTATCCTTTTATTTTTATTTTCTTTTTGTTTCATTTATTTATTTTTCTTGTTCCATATCATATTAAGATTTCCCACCTTGACTTTACTTGGACGATTCAATTACATTGAGGATAATGTAAGGTTTAAGTGTGGGGGAGTGGCTAAGCATATATTTTTGCTTAAAAAAAAATTTGCATAAAATTTTCAACTTTTAGAGATTTTAGAGTCACTAGTATACTTCTAGGTATGATTACATAGAGAATTCTGACCCACATAATTGAACTTGGAAGTGTTAGGGAACTACGTTCGGATTTCTTTCTTGTTAGAGTGTTAAATAATGGATTTAATCATGCCGGTAATGAAAATTTGGTGCAGGGAGAAGTGCGTTATTAGAGTTGCTGATCAATCATTAGTGGAGACTACCCATTTTCATATCAACCAAGGCACCGACCAAAAATTCTTCCTTGACTAAAAAGCTTCTTTTGAGTGTGTGTCACCGTACGTTAATTCCGGGTAGAATGGTGAGCTACCCAATTTCACACCAATTTTCAGCACTATTTTGATCTCTTGAGTGCTAATTTTTGTCAATCATGAGGGTGACGTCTATAGATGAAATCCTCCTTCTTGTAGTTCGATTTGCAGTTAGCACCATTATCTCAACAACGGGTCCATAGAAACACCATAATCATCAACAACAAGGAGCGACATCAAAATTTATAAGGAAAGTTGAAAAGGTTCAAGGTTTGCAAGCAACAATGGAACAAGAAAAATAGAAAATTTCATATTCAAGTAAAGCAACATACAATGAGCAGATTTTTACATACAAGTTGAAGACTTACAATATAATGAGGTAATTCTATATCCAAGTATTAAGACTTATTTACAAGAGCGAAGAAAAGCAATAGGTGAGAATTATTGAAGTTTATGATTTCGAGACGATACAAGTTGTGAAGAATCAAGCGGTAAAGTACTTTTCACGTCCATGGTTTATTTTATTTTTCACTTTGTTTTGTATTTTGTTTCTCTTGTCTAAAAAATAAAAAAAAAATGAAAATTTGAAAAAAGAAAGAAAAAGAAAAGAAAAAAATAATTAAAAAAATGAGACAAGAGAAATATCTATTATTGTTTTGTTTTGAATAAGTCGTGGGGAAGGAAAATCTATAAGGAAGTTTCAAGCGACATGGATTTTAAGGAAAAAGGTTACAAATTGTCAAGGATTTACAAAGTTCAAGACCTTATCACCAATAGTTGAAGCCGAAGACCAATAAGATGAAGACAAGGAGCGGAATATGTTTCTTTTGGATACTGTGAGAGTGGTGTTATCATAATTGGCAATCTGATGTGAAGGTAAGTAAGTAATCTTATCCTCGATATAAGTGGTTGATTTCCTTTCTTAGAGATCGTCATAAAAATGGTTTTTCAAAATATTAAAAGATGTGGGTTTTTCAAAATTTCGGAAGTTATCCTTCCCACCATTCAACGTGTTGCAGGAATTCTCTCTTCATTCCTACCTGCACACATGTGAGACCCATAAAAAAGCCGTCTTTTTGAGTGCAATTTCATAAAACACTTTTTGGTGAGGCAGAAGTCGAAGTGAAATGCTTATTGATCGTTTCTAAAACACGCGTTCTCTCAGTATGGTGTGGTTATTTCTCACTCAACATTTAAGAATGAGAATATGTTCTTTAGTATTTTTAACTTCTTATTACTAGCATGCAGAAACTCTATGTCCTCATAACTCTTTGGATGCTTGGGACGCTGGAAAGCTTTGAAGTTGTGAGTTTTAGTTTTCACGAGGACTAGCAAAGTCTAAGTGTGGGGGAATTTGATAGGGTGTAGAATGCATCTTATCTATTATCTATTGGTTATGCTTTCTTTGTTATTTTTCTTGTAAATTATGTATTTTACGCGTGTTTTTGAGTTATTAGGTACTCTTGAGTCGCACGGAGAAAAGAATAAGAAATTACCAAAATTGAGCAAAAAGGGCAGAATTATCATTTCATAGGGCAAGCACTATCTGGAGTCCAGTCAAGGTTAAAGGGAAACTCTTTTTGGGAAGAATTATAAAAGGCAGCCAGCACAGGTTAAGGGGAGGCCAATAGGCTAGCCCTTATCAGAAGTAACCAACTTTTATAGGGCACCAGATTGGGGTGTATTTTATCTGGGGTGTCTTAATATCCCCCCTTATTTTATAACCTAATCAAATAAGGTTTCCACTCCATTTTTCCCCAAATTCGTTTATTACAGAACTCATGAAATCGAGAGATAGAGATGGAGACAGAGACGATGATGAATTCAAGTTGGGTTTGTTTATGTTACCAGTGATATGAAAGAACAAAAGGCTGTTGCTATTATTACCACCAGAAATTGGAAGCAATTCAGATGAACAAACGGGACTCAGGGAGAAGAACTCAGAGTTGGTGATGACTTGAGAAGACGAATCGAGGGCAGTTAGGGTTCTGCTGTGAAATCAGAAATGAGAAGAAGGGGATCTGAAATTTGTTCTTCTCTAAGCTATCGGCGTTAAATTGAGATGGAATTTGGGTCGAGTTCCATGGGTGTTGTTTGTGGTGACTGTATGTGATTTCGCAGATGTGACTGAAGATGGCAACAAAATAAAGTTAGGGTATGTGCTGGTTGGAGTGAATCTGTTCTGGGATAATTGTTTGGTGCTACAATCAATAGAAGATAAGAAAGAGATGCGGCTATTATGGATGAAAGAATTCAGATGGAAGGGGTGTTGATTGAATTTAATCAGCAAGAAGAATAAGGAGTTGTTAATGGAGGCTGCAGAGAATGATTCTCATGATGTTGTAGTTCAAATCAGTGCAACAGCAGCAATTGTACAATGAATGCCAAACTTAGATGTATGTTTAGGATTGTATACAGGGTATGGAGCTGAAAGAACGGCCTGAAATCGGCCTGAGAAAATCCTGTAAACAAATGGAACGTTGCCCGATTTTATAATCCGGCGAGTCGACTCGACGCCGGTGTTGACCGATCCTGATGAATGACTCAGTGAGTAAGCCGAATCAGCATGACTCAGAAGCTGACCCACTCTCTGACTTGACCCGGCTGACTAACATTTAACATGTTTGACCGTTAGTCCTAACGGAGGACTGACAGAATATTCCTTCAGCTGACATAATTTTCAGGTGGCCGGCGGTGACGGATTCCGGCCAAAAACCCATTTTTCCGGCGAGCAAAAGTTACATAATTTTGTGTGGATTTCTCTCATGGGATGTGAAGAATTAGACTTGGAATTGGATGAAGAATTTGATTTGAATATGGAAAGAGGAGATGGAAGATTTGAGAAAGGAGTGGATTTGGAAATAGAAGTGCTAAAGGAAATGGATTCTATTCCTTGGAAGATATGGAGAACATTGAAGCCTATAAATAGAGAAGTTCTCTACTTTTCTACATACACTTAGACACACTTACACACACTTTTGTGCACATTTTTGCACACTTCTACACACACAACACAATTCTTTTCTTTATTCTTTGTGTGAACTCTTTAATATGAGTAACTAATTTGATTGAGGATGAATTCCTAGTTCTTAACATGTTTTAAGTTTTGTTTTAATTCTACTTTGAAGTTTTTCATATGATTTTCGTTTGTTTTTACTAATATTAGTGTTTATGATTGATTGATAGGTTGTTTAGGATGCATACTAAATTGATTTGTTAATTGATCTAAAGCTAGTGAAAGTTAGGGAATACGTAATAGTTTCTTGACTTTTTACACAGGTAGAAAACACAAGACCTTGTGGAGGGATTCCATGGAGCAATTGTGTGTGAAACAACGCTATAAAGTGGACCAAGCGAACCGAGTCTAACTACTAGTACTAAACCTAAATTCTTAAATCTTAATGTGTTCTGAGAATTACATCTTGTAAGCGAACCTCAAGGTGGTTCTTTTGAATAGAATCTGATAACTAAGCGGACCTGTTATTCGGTGAAATAAGGAATTTTGGGGATAGCTAAGCGAACTTGCTTTCCTACGGTTGGTGATAATCTATGACTAATAAAAAGTGGAAAAGAACATAACTTTAATCATTGTTTTGCAGCAAAGAAGGATTCCTTGATCTAATCTCGCTTATTGATTTCTCTTATCTTTTTAATTGTTTTGTTTATTTATTTTATTTTCTTTTACTTATCTAAAACATATCCCCCTTTGTGACATTATAAGACAACTAGAATCTCGTGCTCCTCGTGGGATCGATCTTGACTACCCTATATTACTTGTTAATTAGGTAGTAAAATATTAATTAATTTTTTGCGGTTACGACATGCATCAATACCACATCTTCAACCCAAACACACAACAATAGTAATGCATATAGCTTATCACCACTTCTCAGTCCTCCCTATAATTTATCTCAACCTATACCAATTCCTTTGTATTTAAACACACCTCATAGTTGTACCTCAACTGCAACTCGATACAGCATCACCAACTGATCAATTAAATCCTCATTCAACACTAGACACCTTTAACCTTTAAACTCCACCTACATAATACATTATTCCTGTAACTCAAATCTGTCTTACAACAATCTCAATTTCAGCAACAACTTGAATCAACAAACAACACTTCAATTACCCTTACCACTCCAACTAGTATTGCCACTCCATCACAGCCTCCACAAACAACTACTAATTTAATCTCAAACTGATTCATAGTTCATTGATAAACTTATAAACTCAATATGGAAATTGAACTGATTTTTATTAGAAGAATAATTACCTCAAATATGAATTATTCAAACAGTTGGACCTCAATTTATCCTCCATTACACCCAGTTCAGTAATTGCCTCAAGACTAAGAACAACCCCTCAATTAGATTCATCCAATATTAAAACCTTCACATCATCACCAAAACAGCCCCAAGACATCCAATTAACCCTAATTAATCCATCTAACTTTAATTAAGAACAAACCCATCTCCAATCCCCTTTCTTAATCATCAGTTTTATCTTCTACAACTTATGTGGAATTATTACAAACCCTAACTCGGTGATTCTTCATCAAAACGACTTCATAACTTCAATTACATGACAACCCCTTCATTCTTTCACTATTACGAACTTAATTTCATCCTTTATATCTCATAAATCGTCAGTCGATTCCATCTCTCAGGAACCCTAATTTGTTCAACCGCTAACCAAGAATAATTACTACTCTCATCTCTTAATCCATCATCAACAACGTATTCTAATTTATCTGATTTAACTCATCGATTGTCTCATTCTCTAAAACAATCTCTCAAACTAGCGGAGGAAGAAGAACATGGGAAGAAGATGACGAGAGAAGAAGAAAAAGAAAAGAAGAAGAAGAAGAAGAAGAAGAAAGAGAATGGTTCTCTCTTCGACACGTCCTGGTGTTAATGCCAGCTACCTATCAAAACGGCACCCGAGAAAAGATAAGGGCAGACCTTCGGTACTCATAGAAGATAACTCGGCTGCCTTGACAAGTCTGAGTGTGAAATGACCATTTTACCCTCCACAAAACTCAAATGATTTCTTCTTCATCTAGTATATGAATGGCACGCTCGAGCAGTCCATCATGCATAACTTTTTGAGATCTAACCAATGGTAATAGTTCCGTATCTAGATCTTTGTTAGATTAAATCATAATAATTAACGTTTGCGTTAAACTAATCGAGATATTATCAGCTAATTAAACACTTGACCGGTCTAATATCGTTGACGAGCTTGAGGGTCCTCACAATTTGTTTGGAAAAGTTGGGCAGAAATTTGGTCGGAAGTCCACATGGAAATAATGCCGTATCAATCTTTTTGGAATTTTCGTGGATAAGTGACGTGTTGAAACCAAAACAGGGGAATAAATCTTGTTATATTTGGCGATATTCTTAAACAGGGAAAGAGTGTCTCTCGGAATATTCATAATAAAGGAATTTACGTGTGAATTTTGGAGTTGTATCTTCTCTTATAGATTTCGTTCCATATCAGGGAAGATTTATTGACAAGATAGATGTCGCGTAGAGAAGAAATAAATGATAAAACCGAGAATTCCGTTGAAAGAAACAGGGGAGATTTAATCGAGAAACTTATGGTTCTGTGGTGTATATATACCTTTGGGTTAAGTCAGATTCGGCATACAGATACCTTGGAGAAGAAAGTAGAGTCTTAGAATCATAGCATAAGAAGTTTCAGAAAGTTCACCTGCTGCTGCAAAACACCAAGAACACTAAACCGTTAGAGACAGTCGCAGAAAAGTATCGTTAGTCAATAGCAGAAACACAGTATCGTTAATCAACAGCAGAAATCATATATCATTAATCAACGACAGAAGGCTTATATCGTTTACTACAGAATCATTGTAAGCTTATTTATATCTTTTTGAATACAATGATTAATGAAATATTCTTCAATTTTGATTATATGAGTAGCTAAATCTATTTTCTAGGGTTTTGGAAGAAGCTATTTTCGATGAGTGAATTTTAGTAATTGTTTTCCTTGGCAAAAATACTCCAAAATTTTGTTTTAATTTGTCTAAAAAATTCTCTCTTCTTTACATGCTTCGTAATAATTATTTTGGGTAGTTTCTACCGTTCTTTTATAAGTGAAGGAGGATTAGGCTTTAGTATAGCGACGAGAGTCATAAAAAGAGCTTGTAGCGTTTTATCTTCCAAAGCATGAGATTGGGTTCGAAACTGTTTTGAGTAAAATAGGAGTATTTTGTCAAAGGAACTATTATTGAGTTTACAAATATTGGAAGTAGTGGAATCCAAAACCCTAGAATTTTCTCTCCTTGGTAAACAAAAATCAAATTTTAATAGTTTGTCTTAGTATTTTTTCTTTATTAATCTGAAATCAAATCTTTAAAAGAGTCCGAGTGAACGACAACCTTCTTACCACTATCAAAACTACATCAATTTTTGGCGCCGCCGACGCGGACTTGCCTTCAGGTTAGGTTTTAGATTTTTTTTATTTTTTTTAGTTTAGTTTTTGTTTTATTTATTTTTCTTTGATTTTACTTGGGTATTTTTCTTGTTTTTATTGTGCATGTAATATTCTATATTGTGGAATTTCCTACCAAAAGAGGTAAGTAACAAAACTCAAATTTTATTATTTTTTTAGATTTTATTTCCTTTTGTGTATATTTCCTTTATTTTCTTTTCTTTAATTAAAAAACAAATACACGTTGCACACACCAATTGCATCATCAGATTACCGAATTTAGGAAACCTGTGGAAAAGTACGCTGAACCTGTGCCTTGGGCCATTTGGGAGTTACCAACCGAAATTCCACAAGCCTTAGCTTCGTACCTTTTGGTATATTTTGCTGAGGTAGCCCAAGCTTACCTAATTTAGTAAACCCTGCATTTGCATGTGCACGATTTTCTTGCTTTACTAGTATTCTTGCTTGTGTATGCGACATTGGAAACGGGTAGGAGATAGACTTGAGGAAAATGACCTTTTGACTCTGACTCTGACTCGTTACACCGATATAGGTGGTACTTCAATTTTTGCCAAGATGGTTAATGAAAAGGATGAAGAGGTCGCACCAACCAAAACTCTTAGAGACCGTTTGAACCCGTCTAGAGTGATGCGTGAACCTGGGGTTGTTTTACCGTCCACTATCGTTAAGTTTGATATTAAACCTGGGATATTTGGCATGCTGCGTAAATTTAGGGGAATAGAGAATGAAAAACCGTATACCCACGTAAGGGACTTTGAAATGATTTGTGACACAATGAATTATCCGAATGTCACAAAAGATGTGCTTAGGTTGCGTTTGTTTCCTTTTTCCCTAGAAGAGAGAGCCAATGAGTGGTATCATATTATTCCTTCCAAAACAATCACTACTTGGGATGGCCTTGTAGAGGCCTTTGTTAAGAAGTTCTACCCACACCACAAGACTGCTACTGTTAGGCAGTTTATCCAAACCTTTAAGCAGAAAATAGGTGAGAGCCTACATGATTACATAGGAAGGTTTAATGAATTGTTATACCAATGCCCGTACCATGGCTTTGACAAAGCCCACATGGCCCAAATCTTATATGAAGGCCTTGATAGTGAAACCCGAATGCAAGTAGAAACAATGAGTGGTGGAGAATTTACCCATCAAGACCCAGATGATTGTTTTGACGAGCTCGTTGAGTTAGCTGATAAGACTCGTCAATGGGCTTTAATGAGGGAGCCCGAAATAACTAGGAACCCTATCCATAGGGTCAATAGAGTCGATAGTGGGTCTGATATCCTTAGGCGTCTGGAGGCCTTAGAAATGAACCAAAGGTCTACCCAGACTATGAGCTATAACAGTAAGCCCAGAACTTATCCATGTACCATTTGTGGTGACCAAAGTCATACTGGACCTCAGTGCCCCTTGTTTTACCCAACAAAAACTACCCGTGACCAGGTTAGTGTCCTACATGGGGGTATGAACTCTAAATTTGAGGGTAGACCCAAGTTTGATCCCTATTCTAATACGTATAACCCTGGTTGGAGACATAACCCTAATTTTTCGTGGTCTAAAGGTGCCCATCAAGGTAGCCCATCTAGCAACCCACCACAAGGTTTCTCTAGGAACCAAGCTTAAGTACAAGAACCGAACCCAGTTGATAAAAAGGTGTCATCACTAGAGGAAAGTCTAAAGCTATTTATTGACCGTAGTGTGATAAACCATGCCGAGACTACCCAAAATATCAACCATTTAGGTCAAAAACTCGATGATTTTGTCATGACGAGTCAGCGTAACCAACAAAACAGTGACAGGGCTATTGCCAACCTAGAGACTCAAATAAGTCAACTTTCAAACCGGTTAAATGATAGGGAGAATGGGAATTTTCTAGCCAAACAACTCCAAATCCGAAAGGATTCAACCATGTTAATGGGTCGGGTAGTTCTAACCACAATGAACATGTCAAAGAAGTTATCACCCTTAGGAGTGGAAAAACTCTAGAAAATTCGGTAGAACCACCTGAGGATAGTAGTCCAGCTGAAGAGACTGAGGTTGACCAAACTTCGTCTAAAGAGCCTAATGGGCCTGAGTGTGCTAAGAGTCCAAGTGAGGAAGATATCCCTGAAAGAGTGTACATACCACCTTCACCATTTCCTCAAAGACTCGCTAAGAAAAAGCCTAGTACATATGCTGAAATCCTAGACATCTTTAAGCAAGTTAAGATCAACCTGCCTTTATTAGATACAATAAAACATGTACCCATTTATGGACAAGTTCCTAAAAGAGATGTGCACCGTCAAGAGAGCGGCTAGTGTCCATAAAAAGGCATTTTTGACCCAACAAGTTAGTTCCATAATCTCACAAAAGTACCCAGTCAAATTTAAAGATCATGGTTGTCCTACTGTCACATGTGTCATAGGTAAACAATCGATAGACAATGCTCTATTAGATCTTGGGGCTAGTGTGAATCTTTTACCTTTCTTGGTATATGAACAACTTGGACTAGGGGAGATGAAACTAACTAGGATAACACTACAGTTAGCCGATAGGTCAGTCAAAATCCCACGTGGAATTATTGAGGACGTTTTGGTTCAGGAAGAAAACTTTATCTATCCAATTGACTTTGTGATTTTAGACACTCAACGTGTCTCTAGTCAAGATATCAATATCCCAATCATCCTAGGTCGTCCATTTTTAGCCACTGCAAATGCAGTCATACATTGTCAAACTGGCCTAGTAGATTTTACCTTTGGGAATCAAAAATCTCATTGAACGTTTTTAAGGCGTTACAAGCCCCACCGGACCCTGAACACTATGAGTCTGTATGCATGATTGACTCTCTAGTCGAGAATACCTTTACCACTAATAGTGTTAACGATCCTTTAGAGGCGTGTTGGTCCCACTTTGGAGCCTACTATGATGAGGATAAACATTTTGAAGAGGTTAATGCGTTATTAGATTCCGCGGGAGTAATAAATTATGGAAAATGGTAACCTAAACCAGAACCTCTTCCACCGACCATAGATAAACCTCTTCCATAATCAGTTAAGGCACCCACCCTTGAATTTAAGCCGCTACCAGATACACTGAAATATGTATTTCTTAGTAATGAAAATACTCTTCCTGTCATAATTGCCTCTGACTTAGAGCCCGATCAGGAAAGTAGACTAGTTAGTGTTCTTAGAGAGCATAAGGCTGCAATAGGGTGGACTATAACATATTTGAAAGGAATTAGTCCTACTGATTATATGCACCACATCTACCTAGAAGAAGGTGCCAAAACCTCATGAGAAATGCATAGACGTTTGAATCCTAATATGAAAGAAGTTTCCCGCACTGAGGTGCTCAAGTTATTAGATGCAGGTATCATATACCCCATCTCCGATAGTAAATGGGTCAGTCCTGTCCAGGTTGTCCCAAAGAAGTCTGGGATTACAGTAGTTGCGAATGAGAATAATGAATTGATCCCTACCCGTGTTACTACCGGGTGGAGAGTTTGTATAGACTACCGTAAGCTGAACTCAACAACTAGGAAAGACCACTTTCCTCTATCATTCATCGACCAAATGTTAGAAATATTAGCTGGCAAGAGCCGTTATTGTTTTCTAGATGTATACTGTGGTTATAATCAAATCCCTATAGCCCCAGAAGATCAAGAGAAGACAACCTTCACATGTCCATTTGGTACTTTTGCTTACAGGCGTATGACTTTTGGGTTGTGTAATGCACCCATAACATTCCAATGTTGCATGCTAAGTATATTTTCGGACATGGTTGAGCGATTTCTCGAGGTCTTTATGGATGATTTTTCGGTTTTTGGATCCTCTTTCGATGAATGCTTGCACCACCTTACACTAGTTCTAAAACGTTGTAAAAAAAAAGAACTTAGTCCTTAATTGGGAAAAGTGTCATTTTATGGTTAAATCTGGAATAGTGTTAGGGAATGTGGTATCCTCTAAGGGAATAGAAGTTGATAAATCCAAGGTTTACCTAATTTCTAAATTAAGACCACCTAATAATGTAATAGATGTTATATATTTCCTTGGCCATGCTGGATTTTATCGTCGTTTTATCAAAGACTTTAGAAAGATTTCCTTACCTATGTCGAATCTACTTACTAAAGATACTGCCTTTATATTTGATGAAGCCTGTGTTGTGGCTTTTGAGAAGCTAAAATCATTGTTGACTTTTTCCCCTATCATCCAACCACCCGATTGGAACCTCCCATTTGAACTCATGTGTGATGCGTCTGATTATGCGGTTGGTGCTGTTCTTGGCCAACGACGTGATAAAGCACCTAGTGTGATTTATTATGCTAGTAGGACCCTAAATGATCCCCAGTTGAACTATACAACCACTGAGAAAGAAATGTTGGCCATTGTTTTTGCTTTGGAGAAATTTAGATCATATCTCCTAGGGTCTAAGGTCATTGTCTATTCCACTCAAATATCTCATTTCCTAGAAGGACTCCAAACCTCGGCTGATTAGATGGGTATTGTTGTTCCAAGAATTTACTCTAGAAATTCATGATAAGAAAGGGTCTGAAAATGTAGTAGTTCACCATTTATCATGTATCCTTGATGAGACTAGAGATGATGACAAACCGATCCTTGACACGTTCCCTGACGAACAATTATTTTCCATCTGGTTGCTACCCTGGTTCGCAGACATTGTCAATTATTTGGTACCTGGTCAAATGCCTAACCATTGGTCTAAACAGGATAGAGCTAAATTCTTATCTAAGGTTAAATACTTTTTATGGGATGATCCGTACTTATTCAAATACTGCCCTAATCGGATCATCCGTCGTTGTATTCCTGACAAAAAAATCTCCAGTGTTCTGACTTTTTGTCATTATGGAGCTTGTGGGGGTCACTTTAGTTCTAAGAAAATAGCTGCAAAGGTTTTGCAATCCGGTATTTATTGGCCAACACTGTTTACGGACTCCCACCTATTTTGTCAAAGTTGTGATAGATGTCAAAAGTTAGGAAAGATGACCCGACGTAATATGATGCCACTTAAGCCTATACTAATAATAGAAATATTTGATGTGTGGGGTATAGATTTTATGTGTCCTTTTGCCAATTCTTATGGCAACTTTTACATCTTATTAGTTGTTGACTACGTGTCTAAGTGGGTTGAAGCAATCGCTACCAAGACAAATGATCGCCACGTTGTGATTAAGTTTGTTAGATACAATATTTTCTCTCGATTTGGTATGCCTAGAGTAATCATTAGTGACTGAGGTTCCCATTTTTGTAACCGGTATTTTGAGATGCTCATGAAGAAATACTCCATTACCCATAAGGTTTCTACACCTTACCACCCACAAACTTGTGGCCAAGTAGAAGTGTCTAATAGGCAAATTAAACAAATTTTAGAAAAGACCGTAAACCCTACCCGAAAGGATTGGTCTTTGCGCTTAATAGAAGCATTGTGGGCTTACCGAACCGCTTTTAAGACTCCAATTGGGATGTCTCAGTATAGACTTGTCTTTGGTAAAGCCTGCCACTTGCCTGTAGAATTAGAACACCGAGCTTATTGGGCCATTAAACGGCTAAACTTTGACATATCTACTGCTGGTGATCATCGTAGACTGCAACTCAATGAGTTAGAATAAATTCGTAATGATTCTTACCAGAGTGCGAAAATTTATAAGGAGAAAACTAAAATATTTCATGATAAATCGATTATTCGAAAGACATTTGAACCAGGTCAAAAAGTTCTCCTTTACAATTCTCGTTTACATCTTTTTCCTGATAAATTGAGGTCTCGGTGGTCCGGACCATACTTTATCAAAATTGTTTTTCCTCATGGTGCAGTTGAAGTTGAAAATCCTAAGAATGGAGAAACATTCAAGGTTAGCGGTCAACGGTTGAAACCATTCTTGTAGTTACCCAGTCATGCAATTGAATAATCGGAGCTGAGAGTTCCTGTCTACCAGGATTAATTTTAACGGGTAACAAAGTCTGGCTGAAGACACTAAACTTAGCGCTTTATTGGAGGCAACCCATCCTCTTGTTGTACATTGGTTTTATTTTTATTTTCTTTCTTTCATGCTCTCGTGGAAGGATTGCTACGCTTCATCCAGGTACTATCTTTCTGACTTACCTCTTTATTCCTCTTGTTACTTATATATTTGGGTACTACACTTTAATTTGAAACATTGAGGACAATGTTAGATTTCAGTTTGGGGGTGAGGGAAATTTTTTAGTTTTTAATTAAAAAAATAAAATAATTAAAAAAATAGAAAAATTAAAACTTAAAAGCCTAGAAATTTGTGCCAATTTAGGATGACACTAACCAGTCTAAGTGGATGGAAACATCTTGGTTGTAGGAGTTAAGGAACCCAATAACAGAGTCTATTCATAAAAATACAGAGTTCAAGTGTTAGAATGGAATCATCACACTACGATCTGTTTTTATTTTATTTTATTTGAATTATATGTTTCTCTAAGTGATTTGGTGGGCCCAACACATCGAATTGTTACCAATGCTGGATGGAATAGAGTGATTGAGTTACTAAATAATAAATAGACCATACCAATCAGACCAAAAGGAATAAAGTAAATTTTTTAAAAAAAAATGACACTTGGGAATAGCAATATGTGTGTGTTTTCCCTATCTCCGTCGCCTAAACAAGCGTGGAACGTAGGATCCATGGGAACTATCATGTAATATGCTAACAAGAAGCATGCGCTTGGATCCAAAAGATCAAATCATGCAGTCCAAAAAAAAAAGTGAAAAGTTTATTATTGTGCAATAAAATAATTGACCACTGGTTCCCTTGTATATGCCAGTGAGTTGATCTAGATTTAGCATTATCGACCGCTGATTCCCTTATGTATGCCAAGATGTGTTGATATTAGTCTAGACCAGTATCTCAATCCATTAGGATTCATAGGT
This sequence comes from Papaver bracteatum, assembly GCA_023529315.1. Classification (NCBI taxonomy): domain Eukaryota; kingdom Viridiplantae; phylum Streptophyta; class Magnoliopsida; order Ranunculales; family Papaveraceae; genus Papaver; species Papaver bracteatum. Next base: position 498,053 of record JAJJWX010002237.1, on the reverse strand, counting down.
TCATCTTGGCAGAGCCTTCAGACAGATATGGGAAACACCGTTGACCTTTAGACAACATTGTTTTGAACTATCTATCTCTATAATCCATCTTATTAATCTATTCATTTGTGTGATTCCGATTATTGATGTCCATAGTGCGACTATCTAAATAGAACTATGTCACTTATATATATATATGAATATGACTCACATCCGGGTACTTTCTCTTGTGATCAATGAAAGTAGGCCAACTAAGGAGATTCTTTAGTGTCGTTTCTGAGTTCTTCACAGATAGCTAGGGTTTGGAATACAGGTTTTGTAGGTACACCTCAGGTAAACCTTCCCGAGACTATAACTCGGCCACTAGGGCCACCTAGGGGTTTAAAGGCTTGTTATACGTGCTAAGTGTGACCGTATCCTCAACGAGATGGAGTTGTATGTTTTAAAAATTATTTTCGTTTGATTTGCTCGAGGACTAGCAAAGTCTAAGTGTGGGGGAATTTGATAGGTGTCTAAAACACCTTGATATTTATATATTGTTTATGCTTTATTTGCTATGTTTTCTTGTAAATTATGTATTTTATGTTTAATTATGAGTTTTAGGTACTTTGGAGAAAAAGAAGAAGAAACGTCGCTTAAAAGGGCTAAAGTGTCATTTCATGCGCAACTGCTGATGGAGGCGAACTATCTCTCATTATTTGCTTTTATTTCTTCATCTCTGAAAGGCATTTCGGCTTTAGTGATGCGAGTTTTGTCTGAAAAACATGGCAACCTTAGTGATGAAATTGAAGAAAAGAAGTGAATATGAGAGGTAAGAGATGGTTGCTCGAGAAACTACTAAAAGCACCCAGAAGAGTGTTAAAGGCAACCTCAGAAATGTCCCAGAAGAGTTTATAAAGGCGTTCGAAGGAGTTGATAAAGTCACCCAGGAGTTTTTTCACTATATACAGCCCAAAAGTTATCTTTGTACCCCACAAATTGCTATTCGCAACCCCAAGAATTGCTAAATGTAGCCCAAATTGCTAAGGGGACACCGCTGTTGGATAAGGGGAATGTCATCTTCTCCATTTGAAATTCGAATTTTGGCGAGAAAAGAGGACCAGAATTAGGGTTGAAGATTTTATGGTGTTCTATTGAGATTAAATCGCTGGAATTGAATGTGTTTGTTCTTAAGGACTAAACAGAGCTGGTAATGGTCTTTGTTTTGATTAGAATTGGCTAGGAAATCCGTAGAAGATGAATTAGAGTTTACTAATTTTGGCGGGAAAATAAACCAGTTGCATGCAAATTTAAGATTCGACTTTTCAGCGAGTTAGAAGGAGATTCAATCGCCAGATTTGTTTGGTATGGACTTGAATGGATTAAACAGGCTCGGTATGGGTGATTTAACGGACTGTTTTTGGCTGGATATCGAGATTGACATTAAACAGGGAAGTTAATATATTGGGTTTGTTTGGAAAAGTTGGGGAGAAATTTGGTCGGAAGTTCACATGGAAATAATGTCGTATCAATCTGTTTGGAATTTTCGTGGATAAGTGACGTGTTGAAACCAAAACAGGGGAATAAATCTTGATATATTTGGAGATATTCTTAAACAGGGAAAGAGTGTCTCTCGGAATTTTCAGAATAAAGGAAGTTACGTGTGAATTTTGGAGTTGCATCTTCTCTTCTAGATTTCGTTCCATATCAGGGAAGATTTATTGACAAGATAGATGTCGCGTAGAGAAGAAATAAATGGAAAAACCGAAAATTCCGTTGAAAGAAACAGGGGAGATTTAATCGAGAAACTTATGGTTCTGTGGTGTATATATACCTTTGGGTTGAGTCAGAGTCGGCATACGGATACCTTGGAGAAGAAAGTAGAGGCTTAGAATCATAGAATAAGAAGTTTTAGAAAGTTCACATGCTGCTACAAAACTCAAGAACACCAAGAACATTAAACCGTCAGAGATAGTTGCAGAAAAGTATCGTTAGTCAACAACAGAAACACAGTATCGTTAATCAACAGCAGAAAGTGTATATCGTTAATCAACGACATAAGGCTTATATCGTTTACTACAGAATCATTGTAAGCTTATTTATATCTTTTTGAATACAATGATTAATGAAATTTTCTTCAATTTTGATTCTATGAGTAGCTAAATCTATTTTCTAGGGTTTTGGAAGAAGTTATTTTCGATGAGTGAATTTTAGTAATTGTTTTCCTTGGAAAAAATACTCCAAAATTGTGTTTTAATTTGTTTAAAAAATTATCTCTTCTTTACATGCTTCGTAGTAATTTTTTTGGGTAGTTTCTACCGTTATTTTGTAATCGAAGGAGGATTAGGCTTTAGTATGGCGACGAGAGTCATAAAAAGAGCTTGTAGCGTTTTATCTTCCAAATCATGAGATTAGGTTCGAAACTGTTTTGAGTAAAATAGGAGTATTTTGTCAAAGGAACTATTATTGAGTTTACAAATATTGGAAGTAGTAGAATCCAAAACCCTAGAATTTTATCTCCTTGGTATACAAAAATCAAATTTTAATAGTTTGTCTTAGTATTTTTTCTTTATTAATCTGAAATCAAATCTTTAAAAGAGTCCGAGTGAACGACAACCTTCTTACCACTATCAAAACTACATCAGTGTCATTGTGAGGATGGCTTGCATTTTTGTTGGGTCAAATTTGATCCCCTCAGCTGTTATTTGGAAGCCTAGGAACTTTCCCGAGGAGACAGCGAAAGCACACTTTAGCAGATTCATTTTTAGCTTGTATTCGCGGAATCTTTCGAACACCTGCTGTAGAATCTCTGCATGGGCCGCCCGAGTTTTTGACTTGAATACTATGTCATCTACATAATCCTCAACTTGCTTATGCATCATGTCGTGAAAGATGGCGGTCATGGCGCGTTGGTATGTGGCGCCAGCGTTTTTTAGACCGAAGGGCATCACAGTATAGTAAAAGTTTCCGAGAGGAGTTCGAAAAGCCGTCTTGCTCGCATCATGCTCGTACATCTTTATTTGGTTATAGCCGTTGTACCCGTCCATGAAAACATGCCATGTCCACTAGTGGCATCTACCAACATGTCGATATTGGGAAGCGAAAAATCATCTTTAGGGCAGCATTTATTTAGATCCCTAAAATTGACACAGCACCTGATTTGACCATTCTTCTTTTTTACCGGAACTATGTTTGCCAACCAGGTGGGGTGATGGATTGGTTTGATGAATCCAGCTACCAATAACTTTTGAACCTCTGACTTAATATGTTCATAAACATCATGCCGGAATTGTCTTGGGGTATGCTTGACCGGTTTGGATCCGGATATCACATGTAAGTGGTGAGTGACCAGCTTCTCATCCAAGCCAGGCATCTCCTCGTAAGTACATGCGAACATGTCTTGATATTCCTTGAGGAGGTCTACCAACTTTGTGCGACCGTCTGTGTGTAGAGTCGAGCTTATGGAGATGGGTCGTGGAGATTCCTCATTCCCGATATTAACAGTTTCAAGCTCGTTCGTGGTTGAATTGGTGTCGTCTTTTAGTTATTGTGGTGCGTCAGGTATCTCCTCTCGTGGATCTTCACCAGGCTGGCATTCTATTGAGCGGGGAGACTGCGTGGTAGTCTCCCATGTTAATTGCTAACAACAACGTTGATATACGGTTTTCCCCTTTTCGTCGTGACCCGTAATGAATGTCCGTCCTCGCTTGGTTGAAACCAGACCCTGATCTTGTGGATGAAGGCTAGTGCGCCTCTCTTATGAAGGTGTGATGTGAGGTTGAGTTTATCCGCGGGGTTGTGTAAGACTATTTATTTCTTCAATGGTCGTCTATTTCGTCAGCGGGGTATGGTGAGCCTTGTTGGTTGTGACTTGCGGCCCTTATCTTGGCTCAAAAATTTCCATGCCACAGATTGGCGCATAAGGAGATGATGACGCTGCGATGCGAATGACTTCTCCGTTTAGCGTGGTTTTCAAGCATTGGTGGTACGTCAAAGGAATGATCATGTTGTCGTGGAGCCATGGTCTCCGCAGTATCATGTGGTAGTCCGGCTCCTTTTCAATTACTTTGAATCTCACTTTTGTCTGGACAGATCCTACCGATAGATCCAAATTGACGTACCCATATGTATTGGTTTGGTTACCTTCGAAATCGGTCATGGTAGTAGGTTGTCGTGTAACCTCTCTTGGTCGTACTTTGGCCGTCCTGAGCATCCTAAGGGTGACAACATTGGAGGACGCTCCTGTGTCGACGAGGGCCCTTTTGAATTCCACGTTTTTGATTCGAGCTGTGACGTGTAGGGCGCGGTTATGGCCTTCCTCTGCCATCATGTCGTCATCGGTGAACATGATATTTTTAATGGATGAATCCTATGTTTTTGTTGTTTTCGAGCATGGAAGAACCAAGGGCACGCTTAACGTTATCCGATTGATGGCGGTGAACGTCTCCATCCGTTGATCCCTTGAAATATGTAATAGTTCACATAAGTTTTCCACCAGAAAGACCGCTTCTTGGCTTACGGGCCTCTTATTGGTAATGAAGTTGTTGGCTTGAGAGCGATCATTCGGGACGTCAGTCCCCAGCTTTGAAGTTTATGAGGCAGGCGTTCCGCTCAATTATGTCGTCAGGTCAATGAGGAAATCCAGTATGGCGTTGATTACATCTCTCATCAGCCCCATGTTTCTGGTATGAATCCCCTGGACCCGTACTAGGTCAATCAGCCTTGGAGATCCTTCGTTGGCGGTGTTGTTGGGCATTGAAACGTTGCCGTTTTCCCGAGTGGAATCTGTGGACATGGATTCAGTCTAAAGACCAACCATCCATTCTCTTTAGAGAAATGTATTCAAAGCCTGATATTGGGACCGATAGATCAATCCTCCCGCTGTGGTCGCCAATTGTTTATAGGTGAAAATGGTTTCTGCCGATTTTGGTAATTACGGGTGTGAAAGTGAGAAACAATCTAAACCCTAAACAATGTACTACAAGGGAGTACTTTTAGTTTCGAGAGATCAATCTATACAAGTCCGGCCTAAACCAAGAAATGGCCATTCTAGACTTGCTTCGGTCACAAAGTGGAGGAGAAGGGTTAGTTTAGGGAGGGAAGCGAAGAGAGTGTTGAGGCCAGAATAATTCTGGAAGAGCAGTGCTTGACTTGTATCAGAAGGTGAGAGCTTTGAGAAAGCTAACAAGAGTTTCCCTTCTGAGTGTGATATTTTCCCTCACCAAGAACTCGTATCTCTGGTGGAAATAGGTAAGCCTACTTATACAAGTCCAAAAAGAAATGTACCCTGGCCTCTTAAGAAAAGAAAACGGATGAGTTAAATGGGAAGAGGTGGTAACGCCTGGTATTGATGGGATTTGATGGAATTGATGTCCCATAATGAGGGAGCATTTCACCGTTGCTTCTTGCATTTACTAACCGCCTTAATCTTATTATACTATCTTGAAACGGGAATTTGTGTATGCTGCACGCTATAGACCACCAAACCAAAACCCTAATGAGCGTCCCCCAGTTTGTGTTGATGTCTCGAATATTTTTGGAAAACATGAAGCATGTTATTGTGGCTTGGAAAGTCAAGCTAGGGAAACTTTCTAGCCTGGTGACCTTCGACGGTCGAGATTTTGCATCTTGAGAGGAGGGGCAACCGTTGATCGTTGCGCGCCTTTGTTTTGGTAGCCGCGTAGTGAGGGCCAGCATGGTGGCGCATCTAGGTTGGCATGGCATGGTTTGGCGTGGCCAAACTTAGGTTTTCGGGCCAAAGGTTACCATGTGTCGTCTGGTAACCTTAGATGGCTAGGATTTACTCCTGGGATTGAAGGGCAACCGTTGATGGTTGCACGCCTTCGTTTTGGTAGCCGCGTAGTGAGGTCCAACAAGGTGGCGCGACTAGGGTATGTTTAGGATTGGCTTGTGGGGCCAAGGGTTCGCCTTTGGCGTGGCTAGCTTTGGCTTGGCATGTGGGGCTAAGGGTTTTCCATGGGCGTATGACGTGGCCAGGGCCAAGGCAAGGGTGCTTGGCTTGGCATGACATGACTATTATAGATAGGGCCAAGGTATAGTGCGTTTGGCATGGCGCGACTAGCTTGGATAGGTTTGGTTTGTCTTGGCATGTGGGGCCAAGGGTTTTCCATGGGCGTATGGCGTGGCCAAGGCCAAGGCAAGAGCGCTTGGCTTGGCATGACATGACTAGCATAGATAGGGCCAAGGCATAGTGCGTTTGGCATGGCACGACTAGCATGGATAGGTTTGGTTTGGCTTGGCATATGGGGCCAAGGGTTTGCCATGGGCGTATGGCATGGCCAGGGCCAAGGTAAGGGATTTTTGGCATGGCGCGGCTAGCTTGGATAAGTGCGTAACCAAGCTAGGGTTTTAGGCCAAAGGTCGTGAGGTGACCTTAGACGGCCAGGATTTTCTCTTGGGATTGAAGGGCAACCGTTGATTATTGCACTCCTTCGTTCTGGTAGCCGCGTAGTGAGGGCCAACAGGGTGGCGCGGCTAGAAGGGCCATGGAGAGATGTGTTTGGCATGGCGCGACTAGCTTGGCTAGGTGTGTGACCAAGCTAGGGTTTTTGGGCCAAAGGTCGTGAGGTGACCTTAGACGTCCAGGATTTGCTCATGGGATTGAAGGGCAATCGTTGATTGTTGCATGCCTTCGTTCTGGTATCCGTGTAGTGAGGGCCAACATGGTAGCATGGCTAGAGGGGCCATGGCGAGATGTGTTTAGCATGGCGTGGTCGGTGTGGCTGGCATGATTTGCCATTGGCACATAGGTGCGGCTAGCATGGTTGGCATGCTTTGGCGCTGTCGGTGTGGATGGCATGATTTGCCATTGGCACAGAGGTGCGTCTAGTATGGTTGCATGCTTTGGCGCGGTCAGTGTGGCTGGTATGATTTTCTATTGGCACAGCGGTGCGGCTAGCATGGTTGGCATGCTTTGGCGCGGTTGGTGTGGCTGGCATGATTTTCCATTGGCACATAGGTGCGGCTAGCATGGTTGGCATGATTTTGCGCGATTAGTGTGGCTAGCATGATTTTCCATTGGCACAGAGGTGCGGCTAGCATGGTTGGCATGATTTGGCGTGGTTGGTATGGCTAGCATGATTTTCCATTGGCACATAGGTGCGGCTAGCATGGTTGGCATGCTTTGGCGCGGTCGGTGTGGATGGCATGATTTTCCATTGGAACAGAGGTGCGGCTAGCATGGTTGGCATGCTTTGGCACGGTTGGTGTGGCTGGCATGATTTTCCATTGGCACACGTGGTAATTAGAGTTTGGCTTGTCGTAACCCTAATTTGAAAAATATACCCTGGTAATTATTTTAGAGACACATTAAAGGTTTCAGTAAATGTGCCTAGTAAATGCTTTATCACTTAAATATTGTGACGTCACTGTCTAATATGGTTTAGTGTTTTACGATTTTAACCCTAAACTAAAAACCACCATCAACAACCATCTACTTCTATTCAAACTGAAAGAGCTCCAGTTTCAGAAGTAATTCCATATTCTCTTCCCACTCAAACTAATGTGCAGGGGATTCACACATCAGTTGGAAGAAAGAAATATCCAAACGATAATGTTAGGTCTGAAATCTCTAATCACTCATGTGATTAGAAAGTATGTCTTTTTTGTGATTCAAAAGGGCATATAGTGCAAAAAATGAAATCCAAGTTGAAAAACAAATCGCTGGTTCAACTTCAACATACCTTAGATTTAATTCTTAAAGGTGTAACTGACATCTTTATGTCTAAACCAATTGGTTTTAACACACATCATGTGTTCCCTACCAGGAAGGTGAGTTCGATGAGTTCCTCAAATGCATAAAAGCATAATAGACCTTTTAAAAAATATCGTCCAAGAAGAACTCTTGTTCTCTCTCCTATTAGAAATGGAGATAATTTTAAACCTGATGTGAATCATATATCAAGTGAAGAATGCAGATATGAGCAGATTGATGAAAACCTAAGATTGATTATTGATGGATATAAGGAAATCATCAATAAACAGTGTATTCCATCTAGACAACACTCTTCAGGTAAAAATCCTTACGATGTGTCATATTATGATGATAGTAAATTTTATGATAATTTTTCACATCATAACAGTCTTCTTCCAAAGTACAAAAGAAAGGAGTTTAACCAAAAACAATACTCATTTGATGAGCTAAAAGCTCATACTTTTGCCAATTGATCACAAGGTTGAAATCTCTCACATAAAAATCCTGGTTGAGAGATATGCCTAGGTATACTTGTGTTAACAGAGTTCTCGGATTCTCAAGTTATTTTCTTATCATCTTTAGCATGAGTATCTTTGGAAAAATACTTGCATAAGTATTTGTACTTGTTGTGTCAAATTTTTATTATTATTGTTGGTTAAACAAGGTGCTACTCATGTACTCTAAAATTGCTTCTCTTATGAGACATAGATTTTTGGAGTCATTCTGATTGCCTATTTTTGCAAGAGCTTTCAGTAAGGTCATGTGTGTACGACTCTTGTTCTTCTTTTGGGTCGAGATTGATCTCGTACATGCTACCCATGTGACTGGCACGAGTCAATTAAGGAAACCCTAAAATTCCTTCCCTAAGAAACCTTTTAAGTACCAGACCTATTGAGTTACGTAAGTCACGTACGCTTACTCTGGGTTATTTTTGGGTTATCAAGAATGTCATCTTCTTCATCTCGCAATGATGATTTTGCAAAAGGATTTCTTGAGAAAACTTTTGTTTCGAATCAAAAGGGAGGAAGAAAATAACTCTTGTAGGATGGTGCACCTAATGCCTCATGCTACTATGCTTACTCACACCAAGATGTTGAGAATGAGGATATGATTTCTGCTGAAGTGGTTCATGACATTCTCAAATACTTTGAGGAAGCAAAACTGCAACTTGTTGATACTATGAAGGATCTTGATGTGGTCAAAACTGAGTTGAAAAAGGTTACCAATGACCTTGGTCTCATGAATTCACATGTTAAAGAGATTCTCAATGAGGGTATATTCTCTGAATATGCAGTTGATACTATGAATCACAAGCTCAAAGATTTCGAAACACTTTGACTTAGCTTGTGATCGATTTCTAGTAGACTTTTTTTATTTTTTTATTTTTCTTAGAAACTTCTTAAAAGAATTTTTATTCTTGTTTTTTAAGAAGGATAACTAGGGTTTGGAATAGCCATTATTGTGAGTACACATAGCTATGTCCAACATTTTCATCTTGCAATGTTTTTAGATTTATTTATTTAAATTCTAAAGTTGATTTGGAAGATGATGATTACAGTATTAATCCTTATGGTTTCATATATTGCAATATGTTATGGGATATGTGTGTTTGCGTCCATGAACTATTATTGTCCCATACGATGTCAAAAGTTATCTCTATTGTATGTCGATATGCAAGTATTGATACAAGATCGATGAACTTTTGACAAACAAAAGTTAAGCCTATTATGTCATTCATTGATGGAAGATAGGTTAAAATCTTTTGTTTATGAGGATTATGTCTATTGTATGTTATTATGCAAATAGTGATGGAAAATAAAATGAATCCTTGTCTATGCCGCAGTATTGATCTTCCCTGATCCATATTTTATGTATATATTGTGTGGCTCTGTAAGTCTTCTTGTGTGAGCATTTACAACTAGACTAATCATAGATTCGTTTGTGGTTAGTTTGGTTGTGTATTCCGATTAAATTAATCATGGGTTCTCTTGTGATTAGTTTGATTGAGAATTTTTTGAAACAAAATCATTTTGTGATTTTTGTTGTCCAAAGAAATCCTTCTTTTCTCGTAAAAGTAAGGTCGCTCTTGTTGTTCTTTCGAGAATGACATCAAATGGGGGATAGTTCTTTTGAACTTGCGCTTAATTTCCATATCTTTGTGGGGAGTGTGGTTGTGGATTTTTTTTGGGGTTATCTTGTATCTTTATAAACTTCTTGATGAATTCATTAAGCTTCGGCTTTATGACTGCATCTAAACAAAGTTGATATCTTTCTTTCTTTTGGTCTTGAAGCGTCTCCGTGAAAATTTCATTAGGATCCCGTTTTCGTACCTTTGCCAATTTTATTTACAAAAAGGGGGGAATTAATATGTAGTTCACACTACAAATACATACGGTTTTTGGATCATTATGTAAGGGGGAGTGGTTTTCATGTTGATACGAAAGTATTGACTAAGGGGGAGTGATACATATCACCATAATATTGTTGTCAAAGTTGTGATACAATTGAACTTTAATGTTGTGTAATAATACTATGACACTGTATACCATTGATTGAGAGCTTTTGTTTTCTCATTGTTATGGCTACGGATCTTCAACAACTATGATGTTGAACTGAACATCTATGGAATCATGGGAGTACTTGGAAAAGACGAAGTTTTCAAGTAATGTTGAAGCACCAAGGAGATCAAGCATGTGGACGAGAAGCTACAAAGTTTTATCTATTTTTTAATCCATATGTATTGATAGTTTTGTCACTAAAATTGACAAAGGGGAAGATTGTTAAAGCATTGCTCGGTAGAACTTGCATGCGTTGCTATCTCAAGCATGTTTGTCAATATTAGTGATCAAAACTAATATCTTGATTTCTAATCTACTTATAGCTTAGTATCGGTCTAGGATAGTTAAGTTGAGCTTCAGACTCCATGGATATTATCTTACAAAGACGAAGAACCAATCAAGAAACCAGTGGAACTTCATCCGACTAAAAGGTATGTGGAGACTTTAACTCATCTATCACTCAAAAGTCTACTCTATCTCCTACTCTTGAGATAAAAGTCGTATAAGTATGATAGTTTTCATATATACACATTTGCTATTTCGAGCCGAGTTTACTCGTATATCTTTATCTCGATATATGTGTTGGTAAGCTTTCGTTTTAACCATTTTCATCTTAACCCGTGACAAAAGTCGTGATGACGTTTCAATCTTGAAAATAGCTTTGACGATGATAGTCGTGAATAACGATTGTTATAACATTATAGAAGAATGTTTCAATGATTGAAATGTAGAGTTTAGATTACCACCTATGAATATAAGAATATATAGTGTGTTCGCACATTAGTGTGTAAATCCATGTACCGGAAACCAAGTGCATGCATATGTGTGCATGCGGTATTGGTGAAGGAGACAGGTTGGGTACGCGTACTGGAGGAACTTTCCTCCCGGAAAATTCTGCTGAGTTTGGAGTTTATGAACTCATAAACCAGTCACCTTAGGTACGTGTACTGGCGGAACTTTTCTACCCGAAAAATTCAGCTGAGTTTGGAAACTAAAACTAACTCAAAATCCGGTAGCTAGGGTATGCATACCCGTACGCGTACCCAAGCTGGTTATTTCTCAAATCGGTAGTTCATGAACTTAAAACAATAAATTATAAGGGATGCAATCTTTGCAAACCGTGGCTATATTGTTCATGAATTGATTCAAATGAATCAAACCGATTTTATTTCAATTGTGTCTATGCATAAAGACCCAACCAATTGAACAACTTTTCAACTAGTTCTTTTGAGTCATTTGAACTAGTTATGAGAAAGATGAATACGGTTAATATGAAAGTGCTCATATGGCTAACCATTGCTTAACTTTTTGTGAACCAACTAAGTGTACATGTTTAGGTACGATTACTTAAACCTAAATGAAATGATAAGCTAAGTTTTGATCTAACGGTTGAAAGATATTAGCTTGGTTAAATCAGGTTTTTCATCTAACGGTGAATATTGAATGCTTTGTTACCAAGGTAACTTAGATTGCAAACCCTGATTTGAAAACTATATAAGGGGAACTCTAGCAACTGGAAAAACTAATCCCCACACCTCCTGTATGATACTAGTTGGTTTCGATATATTCGATTCTCCCTTAACCTTAGGTTTCTTCTCGAGACCTTGTATGTTAACGACTTAAAGACTTCATTGGGATTATGAAGCCAGAAAAAACTAATTCTCTTATATTTGTGCGATCTGATCTTGCCATTTTCTATCGTACGAGTTCAATTGAATAATTATCTTGAGATTATATCTCCGATAGGGCAAGATAAAAATAAATCACAAACATCTTCGTCTCAGCGTTTGTGATTTCGCAATATCTTGTTTCGCTACCATACGATTAAGATTATTATAAGATAATTGATAATTCTAGGCTGTTCTTCAGGAATATAAGTACGAGTTATCGATTAGTTCATGTTCACCTTGATTTCTATCAGAAGACGGAACAAACTCATAGGTTTATCTGTGGGAGACATATTTATTTATTATCGTGGACTTTTCTGTGTGATACTGATTTGTTTATTAAAGTCGTCGACTTTGGGTCGTAGCAACTGTTGGTTGTGGGTGAGATTATCTAAGGGAATCAAGTGCGTAGTATCCTGCTGGGATCTGAGATGTAAGGAGCGTAACTGTACCTTGAATCAGTGTGATATTGATTAGGGTTCAACTACAGTCCAGACCGAAGTTAGTTCGTAGTAGGATAGTGTCTGTAGCGGCATAATAAAGTGTGGTGTTCAATATGGACTAGGTCCCGGGGTTTTTCTGCAATTGTGATTTCCTCTTTAACAAAACTTCTGGTGTCTGTGTTATTTCTATTCCGCATTATATTTTGTTATATAATTGAAATATCACAGGTTGTGCGTTGTATTGATCAATTGTGAAATCCAACCTTTGGTTGTTGATTGGAAATTTATTGATCCTTGGATATTGGTCTTTGGTACCATCCAAGTTTATATCTCTTGTATTTGATAAAGACTCACATATTTCTATTTGTTTGAGTACAGATCAAATCAAGAGATAGAGATATTAACTCATTGATATACTTTTTTATTAAGATTGAGTCTAACTGTCTAGTTGATTCTCTTAAAAGTATATTCGAGTTAGTCCATACAGATTGCTAATCGAAATATTGGGTGAGGTTGTTAGACCCCCGCTTTTTCAGATTCTACACACAACAATAGAAGTATCGGTTCCATCTTAAGCCATTGTTTCATACTTTCTTTCGTGTACATGACAACCGCTAAGTAATTTTATGTCGTAAACCAACTAAGCGTATTGTCATTTTACGTCAGGTAATATATCTTGTAATTGTAACAACCATTCTCGTGATAATATCCGAGACAATATCATCGATTTGATACTGATCAATTTATGACCTAATTTTGTATCTCTTCATAAGATATTCAATATTTATATTTAAGAGGCAACTTGCCCAGTTTTTTTTGCGATTCCTCATTGCTACGAATTACTGGGCACAAAAAGTAAGGATGCACATTCTAACATGAATATAAAGTGTTGGGATGGATTTTATCTCATTTACGGGCTACTAAACACATACCATTTGGAAAATAACTTTTATTGTGTTTTCATTTCTATATTGGTATGCATTTTGAATCTTCATCTTCTACATTTAACTTTGAAGTCCCCAAGTTACCTTAGGAAGCATGATCACGAACTACTAATTGTTCATATGGGTTACAAGAAGGCCTTAAAGGATAAATGGTTCCATCAGAGCTTTGTGACACATTCATAAGTTTAATTGCTCTTCTTTTCAGCTTGTTATCATATTTGGCCTTTTTCTAGAATATGTAACAGTGATTGAAATTAAGTCCATTGTTGTTACAAAACATGCAGAACATGATTTTTGCTTTCTCTTAATTTTCGAAAGTCATGTTTATTGCCTTTCTCTTGTCTTTTTTCTCTTCTACCATTAAAGATGGGTTGTAGGCCCATTCTGAATCATCACCCCTAGAAATACATATATCAGATGATGTATCCATAAGCTCGACTGACGAGTTAGATGGACAAGAATTGTCACCTAGGTTAGTAGAAGGATTAAAGACAACATCTGATGGAATTCTAATTTCATCAATCAAAGTAATATTTGTTGTTTACTATTCTTATTCTTCTGAGTTATATGAACTGATGTACTCATCTAGAGTTACAGCAAGACCCTTGTTTCCAGTATAATTTTCGATATTTGGATAATCTTTGGCCAAATGACTTAAACCCTTACACTTGAAACATTATGACTAATGATCATCATCTTCCTCTTAATTAATTTTTTCGTGGAGGGAAAACAATCATGAGGTGTGTTATATGGACGAGTATATTTTAAGAATCATTCGTTCATGCTCATAAGAGATACCTAAATTGTCGAGTAATTAGGGACATAGGTGTATCCAGATCATCATTCGAACCTTCATGCATCATGTCACCGTTTTATTCAGTCATTATGATACTATTTCCTTTAGCAGGAATCTTCAAGTTCTTTTCCACTTTGAATGCAATGCCTTTCCCTAATCTTGATTGGACTGGAACTCATGATTAAAAATCTTTAATTTACCGACCATAGAGCTTCTAGATAGTTTTGAAAGATCATTTGCTTCCATCATGACGTGCTTCTTATACTCGTATTTGGACGACAAGTATCTGAGAATTTTACACATTGTATCCTTAATTTTTTGAAATAATTTTACTGAGGGAGAATGAGGCACTATCTCATATAGTCTAAGGTGAAATTATTTAAACGTATCCTCATCACCCATACAAAAGTTTTCGCAATTATAAATAATACAAAAGTTTTCGCAATTAGAAATAAAAGCTTGAAGTTTGGCTTCCATTTCTAATGTATTACATTCAAACATATATAATCTCATGAGAATCCCAATCCTTTTTTGATGGTTCACACGTGGATACATGATGTTATGGATGTCGGCTTACTGGATGAACAATAGCATTCCTACCATACGAGTACTAATTAGAGAGATGTATTTCCTATTCATTGTATTTATCCAAATCTCTGTACTCGAAATCAGGATGCCAACCTTTGAATATTCATATCCATTGACAACTAATATGTACCTAAGTATTAAAGTCATTGGATAAATCTAATAGCATATCTCCATCACAGATAGTCAGTACCATCAAACCTTGGCGGTTCTCTAACTAAATTCGACCTAGACGGACCTGAATTCATGTCTTATAGGTTGGATCACTCCAAATACAAATTTTTAAATCTTTTGCGTTTGCCCCGCTATGATACCAATTAAAAATACGATGATACTGAGTACATTACCAATTCTTTTTTATTTTAACTTATTATGACACATTTTGTATAATCTTTTTCGATCTCGTTAAGATTAAATATAAAATATTTCATTGGATATATAATTTATATTTCAACAAGGAATAAATTATGGATTCAATTCAAAATACGATTACTATACAAGTTTATTTACTCTAATTATAGTAAAACAATTATAATGCGAAAATAAAGTAAAAGGCACACCACACAAGGTTTTGTTAACAGGGAAAAATGCTCAACAAAAAAATCCTAGGACCTAATCCAATTTTAAATAATCTCGTAATTAAGATGTCACACTATTGCATCAACATCATAGTTGCAAATCCATATACTTTTCTAAATAAGTAAACCGACAAGAATAAAAAATCACATAAATACATATGAAAAATATATTAATTGAAATCAATCTCAAGTATTAATCTCGTCAAAATTTATCAAATGACAACCATAACTTTAATATTTTTTCCACTAACTTTCCAGATTTACATACTTGACATAATCAAGATGTAAACAAAATATCAACTTGAAGTAATCAAATATGAACATCCCTTTGGATGGAAGTAGGATCTTTGCCTCGAGTATCAAAGGAATCAATATGAACAATAAAAACTATAGTTATGTGAACGTGTTTATATTTCACAATATTTGAAATTTGTGACTCAACATGCATACACATCGAAATATATTAATCAAGAAAGATAAACAAACATATCAAAAGTGCAAGTCAGAATCGAAACTTGAGTCAGTTCTGAAACTGTAGAGTCTGGTTTCGGTTCTAGAATTAATTTTAAATTCATGTTTGAATACGAAACTTAATTCGAGTTCAAACTAGCTTTTGGACATGTTTACGAAATTATTTTTTAACATGTTTCTAAAGTATGAATTCAAATTAAATCGAGATATCCAGTCATCGAAGGTTCAACACTAAGTAGTAACAAGTACATCACTAGTGTTATGTGGAAATCATCAAAATAATACAAATTATTCTTCGTAACTTTGTAAAATAAGTTGTAAAACAAAACTAATGTATATCATTAATTTGATACTTTTATCACAGATAATGATCAAGTCATCGTATACTATAGTTATGTAAACAAACTCCTCATATTATGTTTTCAATGAACAAGATTGTGAGAACTACATACAAAAAGAACAGTCGTTCATTAGTTACTAACCTCAATTTGAAGGATAATGTCGTCGTTTGTTCTTCCGTTCCTCTTCAATTATTCTTAAGTAACTAGAGTTTTGTCTCAATATTTCTAATTCTGAAGTCTAAACTAACGAAGTTGACTTTCGTAACCTATTTAAGCAGTGAGTTTCGACATATAAACTTGACAACCAGACTTGACATACCAACTCTTGTTAGGTCAATCGATAAATTCTCTAACAAGGTTACAATTTAGTTCGCAAGCTCAAAGTTTATGTTCACAAACCTAGAGAGAAAAATTGCCATGGAAAAATATTTTCTAGCTTAAGTTTTTGAAATCAAATAAGTAGGTTCTCGAACTAAAGTCGCAAAAAGTCAACATTAATTTTTTTTGTTAACTTAGGATCGCGAACCAAAGACGGAAAAAATCCACTGTAAAAAAATTCTGGATTTAGTTTCGTGAAATCAAGTTGAGTAGGTTTGCGAACTCAAGATGGAAAAAATCTACAGTGAAATTACTACACTTTTAGGTTCGCGAACATAGTGTGAATAAAGTTATCCGCAGAAGCTCAACTTGACTAAGGTTTTCAAACTCAAAGAATATTTTTGTGAATCCATAATTTCATAACTCACAAGATTTTTTATCTTGATTCTGTTCGATTCTTGACAGCTAAGAGCTTGAACTTTGAAATCTCACTAGATAACTTTCTTTGTATGTTATTTAATACTAAAGTCTTTGACTTTGCTACCATAGATAGATAGATTAAATGGAAAATAGTCCAAAAGGAAAATCAAACTTCGTTACTATCCTTTGATGAAGTTATTCAGTGATCTCTTCATATGTTCTTTAATTTTTAGTCTTTAAATAAAAGTTTGAGTAAATCTTATAACTCTACTACATATATCTCCAAGTTGACTTCGAAAAAACGGGGGGTCTAACAACCACACCCAATATTTTGCTTAGCAATCTGTATGGACTAACTCCAATATACTTTCAAGAGAATCAAATAGATAGTCAGACTCAATCTTAAGATATATCCAAGAGTTATATCTCTATTTCTCAATTCAATCTGCAATCAAACAGGTAGGAATTTGCGAGCCCAATTGAATATAAGAAATAACTTAGACGGTATCAAAAACCAATATCCAAGTGTCAATCAATTTAATCAACAACCCAAAGGTTAGATTTACGATTGATTGAGCTTACGCAAAACCTGTGATATTTCAATTATATAAAAATATAATGCGGAAAAGAAATAACACAAACACCAGAAATTTTGTTAACGAGGAAATCTCAAATGTAGAAAAACCCCGGGACCTAGTCCATATTTGAACACCACACTGTATTAAGACATTGCAGAGACTAGCATACTCCAAGTTAACTTCATACTGGAATATAATTGAGCCCTAACCAATCTCACATTGATCAAGGTACATTCGCGTTCCTGATGCCTATGAATCCTAGCAAGAATCTGCGCACTTGATTCCCTTAGCTGATCTCACGCACAACTAAGAGTTGCTACGACCCAAAGTCGAAGACTTGACAAACCAAACTGTCTCACACAGAAAAATCTATTGAATAGATAAATCTGTCTCCCGCAGATAAACCTATGAGTTTTGTTCCGTCTTTTGATAAATCAAGGTGAACAAAAACCAATTGATATACCGAACTTATATTCACGAAGAACAGCCTAGAAATATCAATCACCTCACAATAATCTTAATCGTATGGTAGCAAAACAAGATATTGTGGAATCACAAACGATGAGACAAAGATGTTTGTGACTAATTTTTATCTTGCCTATCAGAGAATAAATCTCGAGCAAATCTTAGAGAAGATAGTACTCAATACGATAGAAAACATCAAGATCAGAACACGCAACTATAAAGAAAATAGTTGGGTATGGCTTCACAATCCCAATGAAGTCTTCAAGTCTTTAACCTACAGGGTTTCGTGAAAAACCTAAGGTTAAAGGAAAATCGACTCTAGTTGCAACTTGTATCACACAGGAGGTGTGGGGATTTCCCAGTTGCTAAAGTTATCCTTTATATAGTCTTCAAATCAGGGTTTGCAATCTAAGTTACCTTGGTAACAAAGCATTCAATATTCACCATTAGATGAAAACCTAATTAGACTCAAGCTAATATCTTTTAAACGTTAGATCGAACTTAGCTTATTACACACAAATGAAAAGTGACTTCATTTAGATATGGTTAACCGTACCTAAAGGTGTACACCTTCTTGGCTCAATAATAGTTAACCAAAGTTAGCCATGTGAACACTTACATATCAACCATATTCATCTTAACCATAACTAGTTCAAATAACTCAAATGAAACTAGTTCTAGAGTTGTTCAATTGTTTATATTCTCATAAAAGTATGCAAGACACAATTGAAGCAAAATCGATTTTGATTCACTCGAATCAATTCGTGAATATTATATTCACGGTTTTCAAAAGATTGCATTCCTTATTATATAAATGTATTAGTTCATGAACAAACCGATTTTAGAATATAACCCACTCAAGTATGCAAACGGGTACGCATACCTAAGTAGCCGGACTTGGACTGTGTTTGCTTGTATGCAGACGGGTACGCATACTATCGCATACTTCCAAACTTTAGTCGAAACCATTACGCGTACATGTATAAATACTCTAGTACCTGAACTTCAACTAACTTCGCCAGTACGCGTACTGGTACGCATAATCTAGCACCCGTACTTTACCTGACCAACCACTACGCATACGGGTATGCATACTAAGTTCCGGTCTCGGATCAACACATATGAAAGTACGCATACTGTGCTTATAATCTAATCATGGTTAAGTGTTTTAAACTTCTATTTCAATCATTGAAATATTATCGGAAGACGACAATAGATGTCTCACACAAACTATTAGCTTCAAAGCAATTTTCAAGTGATCGAATGATCAATACAAAATATTCCGAGTCTATATCAAATGACTGTCTCACACAAATCATGTAAGATGTTACAAGTAAATTTTCACATAATCATCTTTTGACTTTCTTCAAGAATATAAGATGAACTTGGTTAAATCGAAAGCATACCAACACATATTTTGAGAAAGGGGGAGATTGTTAGAGCACTGCTCGGTCGAACTCGCAAGCGTTTCTATCTCAAGCTTGTTTGTCAAGTTTAGTTTCCAAAACTATAAGTCTTGATTTCTAGTCTACTTATAGCTAAGTCTCGTACTAGGAGAGTAAGTGTAGTTGAGCTCTAGACTCCACGACGTTCATCATGCAAAGACGAAGAACTACTCAAGGAGCTTGTGGAACTTCATAGACAAAAGGGTATGTGGAGACTCGAACTTATATATCACTCAAAATTATATCTATTCTATCTCCTATCTTGAGACAAAAGTCATATTTGTAATGTCCCTCAAGCTCGTCAGCGCGATTAGACCAGTCATGAGACGACTAAAATGCTATTGACTCGATTAATTAGAGAAGGACCTTAATTAATAGAAATTAATCTAACAACGATCTAGATACGAAACTAGTACCACTGGATATATCTCGAAAAGTTACATGGAATGGACTAATCGAACGTGTCAATCGGGTACTAGACGAAGAAGATATCACTGGATTAGTATGAGGGGAAAATAATTATTCTTCATTTAAACCACCTGGATGCCCTTATCCTCTATATGGGTGCCTTTATCATTTTTGTTGGCCTTATCATCACCAAACGTGTCGAGAGAAACTCATTTCTCTTTTCTTCTTCTCTTTCTTTCTTCTTTCTTCTTCTTCCTGTTCTTTCTCTTTCTCTTCTCTGTCGATTTCAATTCGAAGAATTGAGTTTGTTTTTATAGGAGAATTCATAGAAACATGTTAGTAAGATGAATTAGAGGTGAAGATGTTATTTCTGAGGTTGAATTGGATTAGGAGAAGAAGATTTGGTTGCTGCTGTAAACCGAAGTTAGGGTCTCTGAAGGTAGAATTTATGTAGATTGATGATGATTTAGTGTCGTTGATGGATAAACAACCGAGGGGTTGATATTGGTTTGATGAGATGAAGCTATTCTGATGATGAATCGAGATCAGGTAACTTAGGTTTTATTAATTCGGGAGTTTATTATTTGATTTGATTGATTGGTTGAATTTTTATGATGGGTTTGTGTTTGATTGAGGTCTAGATGATTCTATAGGATTTAATTTTAGTTTCTTTAAGGTAATTGAGTTTCAAGTTAGGGTTTTGACAAATTGAAGTTGAGGATTAGGTTTTTGAGATGAGAATTATAGATGAAAAAGAATGAAACTGCAAGTGTTTGTGTTGCTGTTGTGATCCAAGTTCTTGGTAAAGAAATATAGAAGTTGGTGGTATTCTAAAGATGCAGTTGCAGCCTAGTGATAGTGGTTCGGATAGTTAAAATTACATGTGGATTTGTAAGTCCAAATGAAGATGTTGAGTGTGATAATATTGTGATGGTGGTGTTTAACTATATAACTTGATGATGGTGATGGAATAGTTGTGTTGGTGAATTTGAATTGCAGTTGAGGATGAACCTGATGGCAAGGATGTATTGGTATTGAGGTGCAGGAGTTATGAAGATAAAAGTATGATGATGGTAATGGTTTGGATATCTTTGGAGTGAACTGTTCATGAAATCAGTTAATGAAGATGAAATTTATATGGCAAGTATTTTGTTGATGTGTGGTGCAATTGATCTCGAACGAGCTGTTGGTGGTTAATAATCATTGTTGTAAGCTGAAATTGCAGGTGATGGATGTAACAAGATAATGGGTTAAGTTATAGGATTTTGTCTTGATGAACATAGAAGTATAATTGTGAAAATGTTACTGATGAAGTTCAAGTGGCAGCAAAATCTTTTAGTTAGTGAACTTGATTCATAAGATTGCTTAATTGAGAAGTTCAATAATGAAGCTTCAGTGAGAGTTTTGGAGTTGGATGTCGTTATTGGTAATGTGGAGGAAATACTTTTATGGTGAGAATTAGGTGACTTAGGTTGGCGAATGAATTGTGGGTTCATTGTGCAGAAATAGAATCAGATTGATATTGTAGATGATAATAAAGTTTGTTTAGATAGAGATAGAGATTATGAGAATGGTGTTAATGTTGTAAGAATTTTATCTGAAGCTGTGGTATTAGTATGAGTTAAGAAACTAGATTATAGTCAGAGTTAGTATACATTTTAGATAAAAGTTGTTGTTAGAGTTGTACTGTTGGAATTGAATTGTATGAACTTTTGTTTCTTGAAATTAGACATGTTAGTCATTCCAGTCAGATATTTGACTATTTTTTTAGCTGACTCAGTTAGTCTGACTGAGTTGGATTGTTTTGACTCATTGAATCCCCTGTCTTGACCTGAGTTGACCGAATCAGAGATTTGACCATTTGACCCGACCTTGACCTGTTTATCGTTGACTTGACTTGTTGACCGTGGATTTGACTATTGACTAGACGTTGACCGTTGGTTGACCTATGACCGTCAGTCTGACCGTTAGAGACTGTCAGTTGACCAGTTGGATTAGGCCTTGTGTTATTGGGCCGAGATGAGTGGACTTGGGTTTAAATCTAGTTTTCCTATTTAAACGAGTTGGACCACTTGAGGTCTGAATTAGCATTTGGTTCCTTTTACAAAGATGTAGATAATCATAATAATTATCTAATGAACTATAGAACCAACCTAATTGAATTAGTAAACTTTTATTTGTGCTAAAGATAGATAATGAAAAGGTGTAGAACCATAAGTGGGTTTAGAACCATTAGATAGTTCACTTAGCATGTAACGACATAATTAAATGAGATTATGTTATGAGACTTGTATGAGCCTTTTGACTAATGTTTAGAGTGCTTGTGTGATTAACAATTAATCTTTATTAATAACGATCGATCTAAAGAATGAACCAGTGGATTATGGATCTCAAGGTAGGCGAGGATTGTCGTCAAAAGAGGTGGGAATTGATAACGAACTCTCTTGTATTCATTATTGTTTTATAAATCTATTTATATTGCGAAAGGAATGCATATCTTTGCTATTATATGATAGTGTATGCATTATTATATGTGTGTAATACAAACTAGTTTTCTTTTACATTTTGGGATGGGATTGGATCTTTAGAAACAACTTATATCTGTGTTTTGGGAGTATTTACTTGTTTTCAAAAGTGATTCTTTCCATTGACTGGAAAGTGGTTACAATCTTTATTTATTGTTAGCATGAAAGGGAGAAGGTTTCCTTTTGATTGGTGTGAGATGTGTGCCCCAAAAGTTATATCTTTTTTTTATGATGTATAGGAGTGAAAATTGCTACCACTAGTAAAATAATAGGCGGTCAAGTTGAATATTAATTTCCCAATTTCTGTACGGGCAACGCATGTATCATACATGAATGTTTACTTTTCGTTTAAATTACTTTCAAAAGTTGTTATATTATGTTTTAGTGTTTAGAGAGAATGATGTTGAGAATATTATATATGATTGTTGGATTTACGCAGGGACGGTAAAGGGGGCTCTCCACTGTGTAAGGACTTCGATCGGATATAATTTTGTTACCATTAGATCTATTTGGATACTTTCTATTTAGAGTGCGTGTAGAATAAGGTAATGGTAAGGTACATATCGTTTATGACTTGAGGATGGAAACCTCATGGGCGCTTTAATGATCATTGAAGAATCCACAGTAGTCATGCCTTGCTACTCCGAAGGAAGATGTCGCTCAACTATTATTTATGTTGTGAATGTTTGCCGAATGATTTGGCTGGTAGAACTTTATATTTCAGTACAACTTATTATTTTAGTATGCATTATCTGTTTTTCCGCGTTTTATCGTTTTTCAGCAAAACCTGCATTTTAAATCATTTTCATGATTACTTGAAAGTTAGTTATTATTTCTACTGGGCACCCTTCGGGATGATGTGCTCACCCATTCCCACTTTCAGTTTCAGAGACAGATCAAGATGTATACGTGGCGATGAAAGCTTTCGAGGATTTGGTTTCGTTAGTTGGTTAGCTTCCGCTATGTTTATTTTGTGTTTATAACTTTATACTCTATTTGTAAATCAACTCAGTATTAAATATGTATCACTTGAGAGGAGTTCTTGTATTTATTTCATAGAGGGTTTAGTTTCGGGTTAATCTTTGTTTAGAACTTCTTTCTTAGTGTTTTAAATAGGTGTTTTAGATCGTTAGTGCCTCATTTTATAGTTAATATCTTGGATTATTCAGCTGCTAGCTTAGGGGGCGCTACTGTCATAATTCGTCGTTTTGAATTGCGCTTCCACCAAAACCGTCTCTCTAAAAAAATGATTACATTCATTTTCTGATGTTTTTCCTGACTATAATTAATTTAAATAAAATAATAATGAGTAAAAGAAGTAAAAACAAATCCACGTTAACATAATACTTTAATGTTCCTCTTTTTAAAGTTGACTTTGACCTCAGTTGACTTTTGGTCCAACTTAGCCCATGCAAGCTGCTTCTCAAGTTTTGAGTCCAAAAGGCCCAAAGCCATTAGTGTTTGTGAAAAATACTAGAACCCCCCTATTATATGGGTTCAACATTTACAAGCCCCACAAAATGGATCTTCCGCCCTCAACTCCATTTTTTCACATTTTGATATTTCTAGGCCCAAAACTTTTATGCCCTTTTCAATATAAACAAGAGAAAAATCATAAGATTTATTCATTTCTACATTTTCTTTCTCTCTCATCTCTCTCTCTCTCTCTCTCGGTTGCAGAGAAAAAACTTTTAGATCTTCATTTTCATCTTCTTCTTTTCTATTGCAGATTCATTTTCATCTTCTTCTTTTAAATCTTAGATAAGTATACAGATAAGTATCATCATCTCTTCTGTCATGATGCTTCAATTAAGAAAATTCCAGATCTGTTCTTCATGTTTTAGATTTGAATTTTTTTATTAAGATTTCGAAACCTAATATATCGATATTGGTTCAGTTTTATTATATGATTCATGACTAGCATTTAGATCTACTTTTTCCTTCTATCTCTCTTCATTTTGAGTTAGAAATTTCGATTTTTTTTTTGAAAAAAGAGTTTCCAGAACTTTTAGGGTTCTTCGTCGAGAATCCGTCGATCTATTCTATCATTAACCTGATGGAAAATCAGACTCCATATTTGTAATCCTCATGTGTGAATCTGTGTTACCCATTTAATATTTTTGTAGACGAAGTAGTTTAATTTTTTTTTCTACCTGATATGATTTGTTGATTTTGTAGATTTCTTTGTGTTGGATTTGAAAATAGGAGTCAATTGATGAAGATGTTGCTTCTGTTCGGTTAATTCAATTTAATGCTAGATGTAATGACGAAGGTGAATTCATTTAATGTTGTGAGAATACGTATATACTTATGTTGATTGAGTAGATATGAAATGTTTTTGAACATTATTTGTTGTTGTTCAATTCGTTTGAGCATATCTGTAGCTGTAACAATTTCAAAACCAGATAAAATTGTGAATAAGAATCACAAATCTAAGAATTTTGTTATGTGACTATTATGCACAGGATGTGTAACTTTCGTCTACACATCCAATTTGCATGTGTAACTTGAGTTTACACATTCGATTAGCTTGTGTAAATTTTCTCTACACATCTAGATAGCTTATATAACTTTCCTATACACATCAAATTAGCATGATAACTAAATATCCTCATAATAATCATTGAAAACCACATTCTATAACCACTAGTTACACAAGTTATATGGATGTGTAACTGCTAGTTACATATCATGGGATATAAAGTTTATGTTCTATATATTGCATTCTTTCCATTAACTTGAGTGTTTCAAATTTCAGTAACAATCTTGCTCAAACAGATAAGCTACATGTTCTGTGATTCTCATTACGTTAAAGTCAATCTATACTTTTGTGCCTTTGCAAAAGATAATTTAATTCAATATAATCTTATAATGCTTGTCCATGAATGCAAGTTTATGAGTTTCAATTGCTAAGACATGAAGCAAAGCATATCTTCAGTGTTTATGTTTTCAATTGCTACGACAGTATTGACCAAATGAAGTTTCAAAAAAATAAGGTTCTTAATGACTTTATACATTGTTTACGTGTATGTGTGGATTGCATGGAGTGGTGGTGTTGATATTGATACCACAAAAGTGGTTAAGCAGATGAGGATGGTGTTGTCGAGTGAGCTTCAGGTAAACATGACTCCATAAAATTTGATTGTGATTGCCACATTTCTAGGTATCTATATATGTTGGCATATGGATGTCTAACTGCTAGTTATCTGAACTAGCATGATGTGTAACTGCTAGTTACACATCATGGGATATAAAGTTTATGTTCTATATATTGCAGGTTCTTATGAAAAGGTATGTCATGCATATTGGAATGAACTAGCATATGGATGTCTAACTGCTAGTTATTTTGAACTAGCAGGATGTGTAACTGCTAGTTATGAAAAGGTATATCATGCATATATGTTGGCATATGGATGTCTAACTTCTAGTTACACATCCTGGGATATAAAGTTCTATTTATTGCAGGTTCTTATGAAAAGGTATATCATGCATATTGAAATGACTTGACAACATTGGTAAGCAGTTTCTTTATGGACAACTTGTTCTCGGTAAAGGACAATCATTCGGTTTGGATGATGATCTAGCTAAAGAAACGAGTAAAGCATGTCACTTCTTTATCCTAAAACTCTCTCCCTCAACTCTTCCTTGATAAGGGAAAAAACTATTCAATGTTCTCAAATTCTTTTTGAAGTTTTATTCACTTTTAGTTTTTGATTTTCATTTATACTTGATAGATTACATGAAATGGTGGTACGAATTTAGTTGAGTTGAAGGATTTAGAGAAGGATTTTGAGATGGTGGTGGTGTTGGAGCTGTAGGTAGTATGAGTGGTGAAGAAATAAGTAAATTGAATCCGCATACTGATTTTGTTTGTTATTGTTATTGTTTATGTTGTTGTTTTAGGTTCGATTTGTTGTTTTTTACATTTCAATTTGATTTTACAGGGTTGATTAATGGTGGTGGTGATAATTTTGATGGGGAGGTTGAATAGTAAGTGTATAAAATTGAAGGAAAATATGAGAAGAAAGAGGATGAACCATGTTTAGTTTTTGTTGCTGGTGCTGGTGAGCAATTACAAAGAATTTGATTAATATTTAATTGTGATTGAGTTTCTCAAAGAATGTGATTGTTATGTCCATTCAGTTTAGGTGATTATGTATCCATTTTACGTTAATTGTTGGCTTACGCTACTGGTTTTGTGTAGGTAAAAGGGACAAGCATACGCATGTGTAACTATAGGTTACACAAGTTAATTGTTGGCTTACGCTACTGGTTCTGGATGTGTAACTACAGGTTACACAAGTCCTTTTATGTTTCTAACTGCAACTTACACAACCATACACATGTGTAACTATAGGTTACACAAGTTCTTTGTGTTTCTAACTGCAGGTTACACAAGCATATGCATGTGTAACTACAGGTTACACAAGTCCTTTGTGTTTATAACTGCCAGTTACACAATCCATATGCACGTATACCTACTAAGAATCTGTAAGAATTGTTTACACAATCTAAATATATGTGTAACTTTTATTTACACATACTGACTGAATGTGTATTTTTTCATAGAAACATTTAAATCACTCTCAGACGATAGTAGGAATCTCTTTGTTCGACTACTTACTTGAAAAAATTGCATTCTTTCCATTAATGTTGCATTCTTTTCATTCTGGTTCGATTTTAGTTTGCCTATCTTGAGTCTTGGCCTACAAATATGTTGTTTGATTAAAGAATTTGTGGTGGTGTTGATGGTGGAGGTGCAGGTGCAGGTTTTAGAAGAGGATAAAGAGGAAGTGGTGGTAGTGCATCAGGTTTGGAGGATAATTCGGATTTGGAGTTAGTGGTAGTGTTTTGGTATGAAGCAGAGAGGTTTTCTATGGATGCTGGAGTTGTACTGGACACTGTAAGTTGGATCTACTTTACATTCTACTTGTATTGTTTTTTTTTATATATGTTGGTAGTCATGATATTGCTAGAACATGTATGAACAATAGTAAGTTGATACTGGTTCTTCAGGTCGACTATTTATTGGTTTTAAATGCTAAATATATTTTAGCATTTGTTGAAGTAAGTGTAGGAGAAACTAGTGAAACAACAGAAATGATCAACTTGTTGTGAACGCTTATAAACTATTAGCTTTTAGTATGATTCCTTCAGACTTTACGAGTATGCAATGATAATTGGATGTGTAACTGCGAGTTACACATGCTAATTGGATGTATAACTGCGAGTTACACATTCTAATTGGATGTGTAAAAGTTTGAGTGAACCAGAAATGATGAGAAGTTCTGTTTATTAATTTTAAGCTTGTGAATATAATGAAGGTTTTTGTTTTGGTTTCAAATGATTTTTGGTAGATTTTGTATGAACATGTATGAACAATGGTAAGACATTAGCTTACCAATAGAACCAAGAACATTTATCAAAGCTCTGGGATATTCTTGCAGTTTATTGCTGGATAGATAAGGATGTTGGCTAATGTCCAGGTGAGAAGTGATGATTCTTAGATTTTTTTAGTTGAAAATGTGTGCTTTCGGTTACTCCTAGTTACACATGCTAAAATGAACAAACTTGCAACCAAAAAATGTGATTTTTGTTTTAATGGATCTGTCAACTCTGTAGGTATCTTCACCTATCATTCTTTTTTTTAGCTCTGGGATACTCCTAGTTACACATGCTAAAATGAACAAACTTGCAACCAAAAAATTCCACATGCTAGGTATCCAAGTCATATGCATGTGTAACTGTCAATTACACATGATAGATGCATGTGTAACTCCAAGTTACACATGCTAAGATGGGTTATCATGTGTCTTTTCTGTGATCTTTGTTCTATAAATTTGCCTTACAATTGTCCTATAATATTATTATTTTTTTGCTTTTTATTCATCCAAGCTAATCCATGGATGTTTATTTCGTTGCAGATATGCAAGCATTTTGGAGTGAGGAAGACAAGAAAGAAGGGCAAAACTTCTAATATAGATTTGGGTGGCTTATTTCTAGTGTTTTAACTCATTTATTGTGTTTAGTAACAACCGATTACTATAGCTGGTAAACAGAGATATTATTGTAAATGAATATTAATGAGATAGATGTATTTTGTATATATTTTTTTTCTGTTGTGTAACTGTTGACTACACATGCCATATGCATGTGTAACTTGTGGATACACTTGTCATATGTATGTGTAACTTCTTATTACACATTTCATATGGATGTGTAACTTTTAGTTACACACTATTGAATACACAACATGAATGTGTAATTTTTATACATGTGTAACTTCGAGTTACACTTGCAATATCAATGTGGTCGGAGGTGGTGGTGAGCGGTGGTCGGTCGACGGCGGTGGTTGGTGGCGATGGTGGTCGGAGGTGGTTAGTGGTCGGAGGTGGTTGGTGGTGGTTGGTGGTCGGAGGTGGTTGGTGGTGGTTGGTGGTCGGAGGTGGTTGCCGACAGTGGTGGTCGGAGGTGGTTGGTGGTGGTTGGTGGCAGTGGAGGACGGAGGTGGTTGCCGGCAGTGGTGGTCGGAGGTGGTTGCGGTAGTTGTGGTGGTCGGAGGTGGTTGGTGTTGGTCGGAGGTGGTGGTTTCCTGCAGTGGTGGTCGGAGGTGGTTGCCGGCAATGGTGGTTGAGGTGGTTGGAGTGGTCGATGGTGGTCGGAGGTGGTTAGTGGTGGTCGGAGGTGGTTGGTGGTTGTCGGCGGTGGTGGTGATCGGAGGTGGTTTCCGGTGGCTGTGGTGGTCGGAGGTGGTTGGAACATCATCATATAATATTTTAATAATTTTGGGCTTAAATTTAAATTTTATTTAATTATGGGCTTGACAATATGCATAAGGGGATCAAGGTCTTTTAATAATTTGGGGCCTAGATTTAAACTTCTTTTAATTAAGGGTCTCATATTATGGGTTATTCATGAGTTGGGCCTTAGCCTAATTTTCCCTTAGTGTTTTCTTTCGACCTAGACTAAACGTGTAAGTACTACATATAGATATGCATTAGTTGTTTATATAAAAAACAACAAAAAAACTAGAAGAAAAAAAAATACAGCCGATCCTCCTTTTTGTTTTCATATGAACACAGATATAGAAGAGCCGTAAACCTTTATCTTCCCTTCCTTTAATTATTTTTTTGTACTCAAACTACTGGAAGGCTAAGTATGTGATTTTGGGCGAGGAAGAAAAATACAGAGAAGTTGATCGTGATTTTATTTCCATTGGTTATGTCTAGCAAAACTGGATTAAGCATTTGAGGTAAGGGTTTCTACATAATATTAAAAACTAAACTATTTCAGCATTGGTTTGTTGCATTGTTTTTTTTTTTTTCATAAGATATATATATATATACACCGTGATAACAATTGCTATGCGAGTTTTGCATCTTGATGTGTTTACTGATGTTCTTGTTTTCAACTATAGATCGTATGTTTCTCCTGTAATCACCATCTTGTTTGAAGTGCTTAGTTCTGTTGATTTTATCCAGTCCACATTTTTCCAGTAATGTTCGGTGTGGTTTAATTAAAGTGGGACATTAGTTGATTGATTAGATATGACACAAGGGAATACTATACATGTCCTTTGAATTTAAGAAAAGAAAGATGCATACCAGTAATCTAACACCAATCCAGATGAGTTTCTTTGCTAATGTGTCACCTAAAAATAATTCTAAGATGCTAACGCTAATACAAGTGCATGTATATAATGAGATAGTTTGGTCGCGACTATTTTTGGTTAACAAATACACCAGATAACTCATATATGTCTTAATATTTAAACTAAGAAAAGTAAAAGAGTTTAAGAGTTTCGAAAAAGATACATGAAAATGCTGGAAGCAAAATGTACATCTAATTAAAGAAGTAAAACCAATAATAAACATTGGTTAGATGAATATTAGTTGGTCGATTGTATAGTGAATTTGGGCAATCTACTTGCTAAGAGAGCAGGGCCTCGACTATTCAAATAGTTCGTGTGCACCGGTGGGCAGTAGATGGCGTTACAGCCAAGATATCAGGGCCACAATAGAAAGAAATATCTTGTGAGCACCGGTGGGCACTAGATTGATTATGATTTGGGCTGCGGTCCATGGATAAAAATTAGGGTTTATTGAGTTGCCGAGTTCAGGGCCACAACTATTCAAATAGTGTGTGTGTCGCGGTGGGCAATAGTGCGGTTGTCAGTCTAGAAGTGTTTAAAGGTTTCTTGGAAAGTCTAGTTCAGACGAAATCTCTAAAATGAAAAGTCGCAAAGTTTGTAACGCAGATAAAGAAGTTGCTAGTAGCATTTGTTTGAACAAAATTGATAATAAAGGTTATACAATAATTTAAGAAGTTAATTACTTAAGTGTTCTCGAATAAAAGTTTGAAATAAAAATCATTAAATAATTGAAAGAATGTAATTGTCCATTTATGCTTTTGATGCATCGTTTGGTTTTATTTTTCCGATGCACTATATTATTTTTGAAAATTTTCTACTGGGATGTGGTTGCTCATCCCTTTTCCCTCTCTTCTTACAGAGTATACAAAGACACTAACTGAAGTAAAGAGACTATAATTTATCTCGGGGATATGGGCATCGATATTTCAGAATTGTCGAATATGTTATTTACTGAATTGTTTGTTTATTTGAATTATGGATTGTAACCATTTAAAGGTGTTTTGTAAATAATTTATTTATTTATTTATTGGAATTTATTTCGTAGTTCTAAATTGTTCTTAATTTTAAAAGGAAAAATCTGGTCTTACGATAGTCGCACTTGGGATTCTGGACTAGGTTTTAGTGCCAGAATTAGCGGGGTGTGACAGCTACAGTAATGCTATATAGACTTCGATTATACACATTTGTTATTTCGAGCTGAGTTTATCTCGCGTATCTATTTCTCGAAATATGTGTTGTTGGTAAGCTTTCGTTTTGGCCAAGTTCATCTTTACTCGTGACGAAAGTCACGTTGATTATTTAAATAACTTGAAAATCGCTTTGATGAAAAATAGTTTAGAAAAAAAACTATATAACATCCTCTAAGAAAGTTTCAATGATTGAAATGAGAGTTTTGAACATGTAACCATATTTGGATATAAACATGGTGTGTTCTCACATTTGTATAAAAGTCCAAAATCAGGAACCCAAAGTATGCGTACCCATACGCGTACTGGCGGTTGTTGGAAAGCCGGGTAAGTATGCGTACCCGTACGCATACTGGCGGAAAGTTCACTCCATGAATTTCTGCTGGAGTTTGAAAGTGAAAAACAAACTCAATCTGGTTACTTAAGTACGCATACCCGTATGTATACTTAAGTATGTTACTTTTTAAAATCGGTTTGTTCATAAACTAAAACACTTATATATTAAGGAATGCAAACTGTGGCTATAATGTTCATGAATCGATTTGAGTGAATCAAAACCGATTTTTCTTCGATTGTGTCTTATATACTTCTATAAGATCTAAGCAATTGAACAACTCTCTAACTAGTTCATTTGAGTCACTTGAACTATTTATGGTGAAGATGAATAAGGTTGATACGAAAGTGCTCATATGGCTAACTGAAAAAGAGGGGGTCTAACAACACCACCCAATATTTCGATTAGCAATCTGTATGGACAACTCCAAAAAAATTTCTAGAGAATCAACTACACAGTTAGACTCAATCAATAGAAAATACTCAAGGAGATATTATCTCCATATCTCGATTTGATTTACTCAAGAAAATATGATTCGAGAGTCTAATCAAAGAGAGATAACTTGGATGGTACCAAAGACCATATTCCAAGTGTCTATCAATTTAAATCAACAACCAAAATGGTCGGATATTCTAATTGATTGAACAACGCACAACCTGTATTATTTCAATTATATAAAAATATAATGCGGAAAAGAAATAACACAGACACCAGAAATTTTGTTAACGAGGAAACCGCAAATGCAAAAAAACCCCGGGACCTAGTCCAGATTAAACATACACTATATTAAGCCGCTACATACAC
Source organism: Papaver bracteatum (assembly GCA_023529315.1). NCBI lineage: Eukaryota > Viridiplantae > Streptophyta > Magnoliopsida > Ranunculales > Papaveraceae > Papaver > Papaver bracteatum. Next base: position 465,863 of record JAJJWX010002237.1, on the reverse strand, counting down.
TAGCCTACTCCAAATTAACTTCGGTCTGGACTGTAGTTGAACCCCAACCAATCTCACACTGATCCAAGGTACAATTATGCTCATACGCCTCTGATCCCAGCAGGATATTGTGCACTTGATTCCCTTAGCTGATCTCACCCACAACCAAGAGTTGCTACGACCCAAAGTCGAAGACTTTAATTAACAAATCTGTCTCACACAGAAAAGTCTACAGGTAATAGATAAATTCATCTCCCACGAATAAACCTACAAGTTTTGTTCCGTCTTTTTATAAATCAAGGTGAACATGAACCAATCGATAAAACCCGATTTATATTCCCGAAGAACAACTCAGTTTCATCAATCACCTCACAATAAACTTAATCTACGCAGCGAAGAAGAATATTGTGGAATCACAAACAATGAGACGAAGATCATTGTGACTAGTTTTATCTTGCCTATCAGAGATATAAATCTCAAGACAATTATTACAATTGTACTCGTATGATAGAAACAGCTAGATAAGATCACACAACTACAAGAAAAGTAGCATCGGTTTGGCTTCACAATCCCAATGAAGTCTTTAAGTCGTTAACCTTGTTTTAGAAGAAGAAAACCAAAGGTTAAAGGAGAATCGACTCTAGCTTTAGCAAACTAGTATCACACAGAATGTGTGGGGATTAGGTTTCCTAGTTGCTAGATTTCTCCCTTATATAGTCTTTCAAAGCAGGGTTTGCAAACAATGTTAGCTTACTAACAAAGCATTCAATATTCATCGTTAGATGAAAACCTGATTAGATACAAGCTAATATCTCTCAAATGTTGGATCGAAAACTTAGCTTGCCATACACACATGTACTTGACTTTTTGGGTTTGTGTAACCGTACCCAAACGTGTACAATGGTTGGTTCAATAATAGTCAACCAAATGGTTAGCCAAATGATAACTTTCATACCAACCATATTCTTCTTCACCATAACTAGTCCAAATGACTCAAATGAACTTTTTAGAGAGTTGTTCAATTGCTATGAGATCTCATGTACTACACAAGACACAATTGAATCAAAAACGATGTGATTCACTCGAATCATTTCATGAACTATAAAGCCACAGTTTGCAAAATCATTCCTTAGTAATTTAAGATAAGTTCACGAACAACGTTTTCAGACATAACCTATTGAGTTCGCGGACTCAAGCTAACCGGTTGAAGTTAATAAACTCCAGCAGAATTTCTCGAGTCGAGAACTTCCGTCAGTTCGTGGACTGCACCTGAGATTCAACTTCAGCAGATATTCTCGGGTTCTAGAACTTACGCCAGTTCGCGGACTGGGTTGACTGCTCATGTTCCGGTTCCACTTGATCAACAAAGTTCGCAAACTTCGGTTCAAGTGCTAAGGACTTATACATATATGTGTTACCACAATAATATTTATATCCCACAATGGTTATATAGTCTAAACTCTCATTTCAATCATTGAAACATTCTCAGAGGGCGCTATATAGTTGTTATTCACAAACTATTTTTCGTCAGAGGTATTTCCAAAGTGATTGAAACATAACATGACTGTCGTCACTAGGCAAAGATGAACTTGGCTAAAGCGAAAGCTTTACCAACACCCATTTCAAGAAATAGATAAGCAATATATACTCAGCTCGAAATGTCACATGTGCATATTCTTAGTCTATATAGTAAAACGACTTTTGTCTCAAGATAGGAGATAGAGTAGATAGACTTTTGGGTGATAGATAAGTTCAAGTCTCCACATATCTTTTAGTCGATGAAGATCCACTGGTTCCTTGAGTAGTCCTTCATCTTGTATGATGATCGCCATGGAGTTCTTGAGCTCAACTAAACTTTCTACCCTAGTCCGAGACCTTAGCTATAGTAGACTAGAAATCAAGACTTTATAGTTTTGATCACTAAGATTGACTAACATGCTTGAGATAGCAACACATGCAATTTTGACCGAGCAGTGCTCTAACAATCTCCCCCTTTGTCAATTTTAGTGTCAAAACTAAAATTGTGTCATAGTATTATTACACAACGTCAAAGTCCAATTGCATCACAACTTCAACAATAATACTATGGTGATACTTCACTCCCCCTTAGTCAACACTCCATCTCACATGGAAACCACTCCCACTTACATAATGATCCGAAAACCATATGTATTTGTAATATGAACTACAATTAATTCTCCCTCTTTTTGTCAATAAAATTAGCAAAGGTATAAGAACGGTATCCTAATGAAATTTCCGTAAGAGACATTTCATGACCAAAGGTAAATGTTATATCATCTTGTTTAGATGAAATCATAAAGCCGAGGCTAAATGCATTCATCAAGGAGTTTATAAAGATACAAGATAACCCCTAAAAATTCCACATCCGCACTCCCCACAAAGATTTGAAAATTAAGTGCAAGTTCAAAATAACTCTCTCCCATAAGATGTCATTCCCAAGGGAACAACAAAAGCGACCTTATTTTCAAGAGAAAAGAAGGATTTCTTTAGACTCAACAAATTACATACAAGTATGAATCCGGAATCCAAAATATTCAATCATATTAACCAAATCGAACCAAGATTAATTTGACTAAATATGCTCAACACAAGTAAACTTATTGAGACTTAATACATCGATTAGATTATTCACAAGAGAACCCATAAATACTCTAAACGGATTGCACAATTAAACTAATCACAAAGTAATCAATTCAATTGTCCACACTCGACATGAGAGAACTCACGGAATACAAACTAAATAACCACACAAGTTGATTAATTTAGTTCTTAATGCTCAACATATTGCATCTTTATGGAACAACCAACCATGCCAATAAGAAACCGACTTAGACGTATAGTGCTCAACATATGATACAAGATGGAACCTTCACGGTAACACATAATAATATGGATTAATTAAGATTTAAACCGTGGATTACAAAACAAGGACCTTTTTTATTTTTCTATCACAAAGTGACATAATAGACTTTATCCTTAAATCACAAAAGATTTTAACCTATCTTACATCAAAGATTGACAATATAGGCTTAACTTTTGTGTTTTGCCAAAAGTCCATTCATTCCTCAATCAATATTTGCATACCAATACGTGAATGACTTTACTTTTGACAAAATATGGGACAATCAAGTTCACGGACATAAACACACATATCCCATCAAAATATTGCAATATATAAAACCATAAAGATTAATAATGCAACCATCATCTTCCAAACAAGTTTAGAATTAAAACCAATAAATCTAAAAACAAGAAGATGAAATCATTGGATATAGCTATGTGTAATCACAATCATGGCTATTCTAAAACACTAGTTATTCTTCTAAATAAAATAGAAAACATAGAAGATTTACTAGACATAATAAGCTCAAATGTATAGTAGTACCCAATCACAAACTAAAGTTCACGTTTGACAGTTTCATGGGTTTTAAGATCCTTGAGCTTGTGATTCACGTCAATTGCTTCTTCCAAGAAGATCCTTGTTGAGAAGTTCTTTAACATGTGTCTTCATGAGACCAAGGTCAGCAGTAACCTTTTCCAACTCACTTTTAATCACACCAAGATCTCTTATTGTATCAACAAGTTGCAGTTTAGCTTTCTCGAAGTACTTTAGAAAGTCATGAACCACTTCAGCAGATACCATATCCTTACTATCAACATCTTGATGTGAGTAGGCAAAAAAGCATGAGGCATTGGGTGCACCATCTTCTACAAGAGTTCTTTTCTTCCTTTCTTTCAATTCGACACTAAAACCTTTCTCAAGATATCCCTTAGTAAAAACAACATAGAGAGATGAAGAAGAGGACATTCTTGATAACCCAGATATGACCTAGAGTAGGCGTACGTGAACTTATGTAACTCAATAGGTCGACTATTTAAAGGTTTTGTTTTAAAGGAGGACCTTTAGGGTTTTCAAATTATAAACTCGAGATGGCAACCCGTGTACTCATCCGAACACTGTATACCAAGACAAATACTTTTAGGTAATATTTTCTGTTGGCACTAGTTTAGCTATAAACGATAAGAGTAGAGCTTAACTATGCAAAATGAAAATTTCCAAAGTACACCTGATTTTTACACATTTTGCTCAACATGATTTTTATGAGAAAATTCCTATTCTTGTGATTAATTAGCACAAGTATGAGCTTTGATCCCATCTGAGGACATGTGTCTATGATTGAGTCTCTTTTTCCTTCTGAATTGTGAGAGAGTCTCCTTTTGTTTTGAGAAATTATCATAAAACTTACTATCATCAGAAAATGAGACGTAGTTTGGATTCTTACCAGAAGAGTCTTGACTTGAGGAGGATGACAACCTGTCAACAATTTCTTTATACATTTGAATCATCTTTATCAGGTTGTTTCTTGTATCATCAATTTTTCTCCTTTCTTCTGGGATTCTCTTTAAATCAAGGGAAGCATTATTTTCAGAGAAAACCACTTGATATTTCCTTAGATGATTCTTATCAAGACTTTTGTTATGCTTCCTAATATTTGAGGAACTCATTGAACTGACCTTCCTGGTAGCATACACATGGTTCATATGAAAACTGGTAGGTTTCGACATACGAATGTCAGTTACACCTTTGAGGATTAAATCTAAGGTGCGTTGAAGTTGAACAATAGAGTTTTTATTCAACTTAGAGTTTCCTTTTAGTTTAACGGAACCTTTTGCTTCGCAAAAGTGACATACTTTCTGATCACAACCGTGATTAGTTAGTTTAGTCTTAACATTCTCGTCATGAGATTTCTTCCTTCCATGTGATGTGAGATTTCCTTGATCAGAGGAGACTGGCACATTTTCCTTGCTTGGAAGGGACTCTGTTTTTTCTTCTGGAGCATTTACTGTTGTAGTAGAAACAGTTGATGTATTAGACTTCCTAGAGCATCCTTGAATGGAGAGTTTATTCAAGTCTTCAGTATTTTCTTTGATTTTGCAGTCTTTAATTACACTAAGAAGATTATTGACATGTTTCTTCAACCGATTAAATCTATCAGCTTGAATTCTAATAAGATTTAGAATCAACTTACTCTCTTCAGATGTTTCCCGCTCATTTAGAGAAGTAAACTCTTTCGAAGGGCAATCAGAATGGTGCATGTCAATATCTGCCTGTCTGATTTTAACATAGTATTTGTCTAAACTTGAGATTGTAGAATCTTTCTCTTTAATAGACTTTGACATGACAGATTCTTTATTTCTGGTGACGCGTTTATCACAGATACTACTCTTGTCCATAGATTCATATCGCTACAAACACAGAGTTGTGAGGTCTTTAACGTGTTTGCCTGCTCTGATACCAATTAAAAAAGCAAGGGTCTAACAACACCACCCAATATTTCGATTAGCAATCTGTATGGACAACTCCGAGTTGTTTTATAGAGAATCAACTAGACAGTTAGACTTAATCAATGGAAAAAAATCAAGGAGTTATTATCTCAATCTCTCGATTTGATTTACTTAAGCAAATATGATTCGCGAGTCTAATCAAAGAGAGCTAACTTGGATGGTACGAAAGACCAATATCCAAGTATCAATCAATTTAAATCAACAACCAAAATGGTAGGATATTATAATTGATTGAACAACGCATAACCTGTATTATTTCAATTATATAAAAATATAATGTGGAAAAGAAATAACACAGGCACCAGAAATTTTGTTAATGAGGAAACCGCAAATGCAAAAAAACCCCGGGACCTAGTCCAGATTAAACATACACTGTATTAAGCCGCTACAGACACTAGCCTACTCCTACGCCTCTGATCCCAGCAGGATACTACGCACTTAATTCCCTTAGATGATCTCACCCACAACCAAGAGTTGCTACGACCCAAAGTCGAAGACTTTAATTAACAAATCTGTCTCACACATAAAAGTATACAGGTAATAGATAAATTCGTCTCCCACGAATAAACCTACAAGTTTTGTTCCGTCTTTTGATAAATCAAGGTGAACAGGAACCAATCGATAAAACCAGACTTATATTCCCGAAGAACAGCTCAGTTTCATCAATCACCTCACAATAAACTTAATCGACGCAGTGAAGAAGATTATTGAGGAATCAGAAACAATAAGACGAAGATGTATGTGACTACATTTATCTTGCCTATCGGAGATAGAAATCTCAAGCCAATTATTACAATTGTACTCGTACGATAGAAACAGCAAGATCAGATCACACAACTACAAGAAAAGTAGTATTGGTATGGCTTCACAATCCCAATGAAGTCTTTAAGTCATTAACCTTGTTTTAGAAAATGAAAACCAAAGGTTAAAGGAGAATCGACTCTAGCTTTAGCAAACTAGTATCACACAGAATATGTGGGGATTAGGTTTCCCATTTGCTAGAGTTCTTCCTTATATAGTCTTTCTAATTAGGGTTTGCAATCAATGTTAGCTTACTAACAAAGTATTCAATATTCACCGTTAGATGAAAACCTTATTAGATACAAGCTAATATCTCTCAACCGTTAGATCGAAAACTTAGCTTGCCATACACACATGTACTTGACTTTTTGGGTTTGTGTAACCGTACCCAAACGTGTACAATGGTTGGTTCAATAATAGTCAACCAAATGGTTAGCCAAATGATAACTTTCATATCAACCATATTCTTCGTCACCATAACTAGTCCAAATGACTCAAATGAACTAGTTAGAGAGTTGTTCAATTGATATGAGATATCATGTACTACACAAGACACAATTGAATAAAAAACAATGTGATTCACTCGAATCATTTCATGAATAATAAAGCCACGGTTTGCAAAAGCATTCCTTAGTAATTTGAGATAAGTTCACGAACAACGTTTTCAGACATAACCTCTTGAGTTTGCGGGCTGAGTTCGCAGACTCAAGCTAACCGGTTGAAGTTAATAAACTCCAGCAGAATTTCTCGGGTCGAGAACTTCCGTAAGTTAGCGGACTGCACATGAGCTTCAACTTTAGCAGATATTCTTGGGTTCGAGAACTTATGCCAGTTCGCGGACTGGGTTCGAAGACTGAGTTTACTACTCACGTTCCGGTTCCACTTGATCAACAAAGTTCGCAAACTTCGGTACAAGTGCTAAGGACTTATACATATATGTGTTACCATAACGATGTTTATATCCTACAATGGTTATATAGTCTAAACTCTTATTTCAATTATTGAAACATTCTCAGAGGGAGTTATATAGTTGTTATTCACAAACTATTTTTCGTCAGAGCGATTTCCAAAGTGATTGAAACATAACATGACTTTCGTCACTAGGCAAAGATAAACTTAGCTAAAGTGAAAGCTTTACCAACACCCATTTCGAGATACTTAGCTCGAAATGTCACATGTGCATATTCTTAGTCTATATAGTAAAACGACTTTTGTCTCAATATAGGAGATAGAATAGATAGACTTTTGAGTGATAGATAAGTTCAAGTCTCCACATACCTTTTAGTCGATGAAGATCCACTGGTTCCTTGATTAGTCCTTCGTTATGTATGATGATCGCCATGGAGTTCTTGAGCTCAACTACACTTTCTATCCTAGTCCGAGACCTTAGCTATAGTAGACTAGAAATCAAGACTTTATAGTTTTGATCACTAAGATTGACAAACATGCTTGAGATAGAAATGCATGCGAGTTTGACCGAGCAGTGCTCTAACACTAACCATTGGTTAACTATTGTTGAACCAACTTAATGTACACGTTTAGGTACGGTTACTCAAACCTAAATGAAGTTACATTTCATCTGTATAACAAGCTAAGTTCGATCTAAAGGTTGAAAGATATTATCTTGAATCTGATCAGGTTTATCTAACGGTGAATATTGAATTCTTTGTTACCAAGGTAACTGTAAGGACCCTCAAGCTCGTCAATGATATTAGACCAATCAAGAAACGAATTAGACGATAATAAATCGATTAGTTTAACACGAACGTTAATTAATAGAAATTAATCTAGCAATGATTTAGATATGAAACTAGTATCGTTAGATAGATCTTGAAAAGTTACGCGAAATGGACTACTTGAGCGTGTCATTCGGCATTGGGCAAAGAAGATATCACTTAGATTGCAAGAAGGGTAAAATAATAATTTTGGATAGTAATTCTTGTAGCTGCACGTGTCAAAAAAAAAAGGGGTGACTCAGAAGACTGGGTCGGCCTTATCCCCAGACCGCCCGAGAGGAATTCATTTCTTCTTCTTCTTCTTTCTTCTTCTTCTTCTTCTTCTTCTTTCTTTTCTTCTCATCTGTTCTTCTTCTTCTGCGATTTTATTGTTGTATATTTTATTTGAAAACCAAATGACTATTATATATGTATCATTTGAGAGAAGATATTGTATATATATTTCTGAGAGGGGTTAGTTTTGGGTTAAGTTTTATTACAGATTTCTTATTTGATTGATTCAGTAAATATTTAGTTAATTTCTTGGATTAGTCAGCTGCTAGCTTAGGAGGCGCTACAAAGTTGGTATCAGAGCTCATTATAGATATTATATGGGAATTAATAGGAATAGCCAGTGCCAGTTAGTGAACTAGATTAGTTTAGAACTGGGTTGGGTTTGTGAGATAAATATTAATCATTAAAAGCTATCAATAATTAAAATAATTATTTGATTGATTGACTTGTTTGTTTGGTTGTTTATGTAATGAAATAATAATTGTAGGGTACACCAATAACTTTAGCTAATAAAGAATTGAGAATAATTAATCTAAAAAGTATGAACAAGTACACAAACCAATACTAAAAATGTAGAAAACAGGTTTATTGATAAATCTTGAAAGTCACGTAGAAATTTATTTAGTATCTTGCCTTATACGTAGGGTCGATAATTTATAATCACATAATGTTAATAATATTTTTGGACTTAATAATATTTGTAAGAGTAGTTAGAATAATATTTCAACCATCAATGTTAACAATAAAATATTATTATAACAGTAACTATAAATGATAATAAAAGTAAAGAAAATTTTAATAAAATTTTGTTAGCATTTATCAATTAATGTCACGTTGCACTTAACTTAACTAAAATCCATTAAAGATATATATAATGATAAAAATAATAATTATGATTAATTAAATTGTTTACGGTTAAGTCTTGTAAATTAAACAAATTACAAATTAGAGATATAAGTTTACTTCTAAACTAGATAACTAATGTAATGCTTATTAGGCGTTAGACTTAAGAAAACGAGGATATAATAATGTATAAAATGAAAAGACTCAAATTGTTACTTCTAAATTATCTTTAGTTTAACAAATGATCAAATAAATCTTTAAAATGAAACAAATATACATGAAATAGTAACAAAAGCAATCCGATATTTAGTGTAATATTAGAATTAAAAGAAAATAAATTCTTATATTGTTAGGATCCTTCTTCGTAAACAGATTTAATCATATTTTGAAATGGAAAATTAGTATGACGAAATTAAATTTTTAGAATTTAAATTAATATTATATTGAACATAACTTAAATTAAAATCTCATTAACAAATATATAGCGATAAAATAATGATTATGATTAAATAGCCCTGGAAAATTATTAGTGCTCATTTATAATTAATCCTGCAAAGTTAACTAATAACAAATTTGAATTTTGTGTTTTGCGTTTAAACCAGATAGATAAATAAGACTTCTTCTGTAGGATTTTGAACATGAGGTCATATAAGACATAAAATAAAGATTAAAACTTGTTAACGATCTTACACCTAGATTATCTTTAGTCCAACAAATGATTCACTAAATTACTAAATTATACACATGAAGTGATATTTATAATACTTGAATACTTAGAACAAAATTAAACTTAAAGGAGAATGAAATTGCATGTGAAATAGATACTTATTATTAATACCCAAAATCTAAAGACTATTAAGACATATTAAAAATGTTATGCATACTCAAAAATTTAAATCATATTAAATTACTAACGTCAATATGTAACAAGATATACTATATTACCAATTCAATCTGAATAAATAAAATATGTTATATCAATCTTTTCGTGAAAGTAAAATTATATTTACAAGATTAGGGCTTAATAAAATTAAACTAAGTATCATTACTAAACAATTATTTTAATTGTATGTTAGTTACACTAGTAATCAAATAAGAAAATTTGATAAAACAATAATGAAAATGATAGTATAATTAAGACAATAGTTTTCGATTAAATAAGCAAATTATAATACTGTCTAATACTAATTATTGTAAAAATTTAGAGTTATTGTAAATATCACTTGGATAATAATTTTATGTTAGTACTGTATTAGAAAGATGTAATTTTTATTAATAATACAACTTAGGGATTACTTAGCAATAAAATAAATTTAAGGAAATAAAATTAGATCAAATCAAATCAAATCAAATCTAGTATCAATAATTAATTTAAACTTTACATTATGATTAACTACGATTAACTTTTATCGGCTTATGAAATAAGAAATAAATGTAATTGTAATAATAAAATAATAATACCAAACAACTATGGAAAATTGTTAGCAGTTATTTACTTATATCAAGTCACATAATGTAATAAACAAATAAATGCAACATTAAATAAATAATGGTTATAAAATCCAGTTATTCTTATATAGTACATGAATTTAATATAAAATAAAATAAAAATAATAAAATAAATTATATAGAGTATTATAGCGAAGTTAAAAGTATCAGATATTCTGAATTGAAGTAAAATCGAATTGAGAGTACTTATATTGGTAAAATAAATACATAAAATTCGTGTCACTAAAAAGTCTATCTACTCTATCTACTATCTTGAGACAAAAGTCATTTTACTATATAGACTAAAGATATACACATGTGACATTTTGAGCTGAGTATTTCTCGCTTATTCATTTCTCGAAATGTGTGTTGGTAAAGCTTTTGCTTTAGCCAAGTTCATCTTTGCCTAGTGACGAAAGTCATGTTATGTTTCAATCACTTTGGAAATTGCTCTGACGAAACTAGTTTGTGAATAACAACTATATGACATCCTCTGAGAATGTTTCAATGATTGAAATGAGAGTTTAGACAATATAACCACTGAGGGATATAAACATTGTTGTGGTAACACATATATGTATAAGTCCTTAGCACTTGAACCAAAGTTTGCGAAATTTGTTGATTAAGTGAAAACCGGAACTTGAGCAGTCAACCCAGTCCGCGAACTCAGTCCGCGAACGTGCGTAGATCTCGAACCCAAGAATTTTTGCTAAGTCTTGACTAGGATAGAAAGTGTAGATGAGATCAAGAACTCCATGGCGATCATCATACAAGACAAAGAACTACTCAAGGAACTGGTGGAACTTCATCGACTAAAAGGTATATGGAGACTTGAACTTATCTATCACTCAAAAGTCTATCTACTCTATCTCCTATCTTGAGACAAAAGTCGTATTTCTATATAGACTTTGATTATACACATTTGCTATTTCGAGCCGAGTTTATCTCGCGTATCTATTTATCTGAATATGTGTTGGTAAGCTTTCGCTTTGGCCAAGTTCATCTTTACTAATGACGAAAGTCATATTAAGTTTCATTTACTTGAAAATTTCTTTGACGAAAAATGGTTTGTGAATAACAATCATATAACGTCCTCTAAAAATGTTTCAATGATTGAAATGAGAGTTTAGAATATAACCTTAAAAGGACATAAACATTGTACATGTGTAAGTCCTTATTCCTTGAACCAAAGTATGCGTAATTTTTTGATCAGAAAAACTGGAAGTAAAGTCCGCGTACTGTCATAGGTTCACATCCCGTGAATTTCTGCTGGAGTTTGTGAACTAAAAACAAACTCATTTTGGGTACTTAAGTCCGCGTACTTAAGTGGGCTAGTTTCTAAAAACGGTTATTCGTGAACTTAAATTTATATAAACTAAAGAATGCATACTTGCAAACTGTGGCTATAAAGTTCATAAATTGATTCGAGTGAATCAAATCGTTTTTGCTTCGATTGTGTCTTGTATACTTCTATAATATCTAAGCAATTGAACAACTCTCTAACTAGTTCATTTGAGTCATTTGAACTAGTTGTGGTAAAGAAGAAATGGTTGATATGGAAGTGCTCATATGGCTAACCATTTGGTCAACTACTATTGAACCAACTAAGTGTACATGTTTGGGTACGGTTACACAAACCTAAATAAACATGCATTTTATTTGTGTGTAACAAGCTAAGTTCGATCTAACGGTTGAAAGATATTATTAGCTTGAATATAATAAGGTTTTCATCTAACGGTGAATATTTAATGCTTGGTTACCAAGGTAACTTAGATTGCAAACCCTGATTTGAAATTCCATATAAAGGAGAACTCTAGCAACTGGGAAACCTAATCCCCACACCTCCTGTGTGATACTAGTTGTATTAGCTAGAGTCGCTTGTCCTTTAACCTTAGGTTTCTTCTCGAGACCCTGTAGGTTAACGACTTAAAGACTTCATTGGGATTGTGAATCCAAACCCAACTATTTTCTATATAATTGGGTGATCTGATCTTGATGTTTCTATCGTATTTGAGTACAATCCTAAGATTGGCTTGAGAATGATTTCTCCGATAGGAAAGATATAAAAGTAGTCACAAACATCTTCGTCTCATCGTTTGTGATTCCGCAATATCTTCTTTCGCTAGTCGATTAAGATTATTGTGAGGTGATTAATAATACTAGGTTATTCTTCGGGAATATAAGTCCAGGTTATCAATTGGTTCCTGTTCACCTTGATTTATTAAAAGACAGAACAAAAACTCGTAGGTATTTCTGTGGGAGACAGATTTATCAATTACCGTAGACTTTTCTGTGTGATACAGATTTGTTTATTAAAGTCTTTGTGACGACCCTCAAGCTCATCAACGCGATTAGACCATTCAAGAGACGAATAAGATATTATTGACTCGATTAATTAGGAACGGACGTTAATTATTAGAAATTAATCTAACAACGATTTAGATTCGAAACTTGTACCGCTGGATAGATCTCGGAAAGTTACGCGGAATGGACTACTCGAACGTGTCATTCGGACACCGGACGGAGAATATATCATCGGATAAGTGTGAGTGTCAAATAATCATTTCTTTTATCTACATCTCATGGCTTCCCTTATCAATTCTCGGGTGCCTTTAGTAATTCTAGTTAGCCTTATCTTCTACGCGTGTCAAAGAGAACCATTTCTCTTATCTTCTTCTTCTTTCTTCCTTTTTCTTTCTTCTTCTCTGTTCTTTCTCTTCTCCTCCTCTCTGTCGATCTCAGTTCAGAAGAACTGAGTTATTCTTGTGCGAGTTATCCATAGAAAGGTAGTTAGATCGATGAGTAAAGAAGATGGTGTGATGTTGAATTTGATTTAATTGCGGGGGAAGAATGAACTGATGTTGCTGGGGATTGATAGTTTAGTTTTGAGGATGAAGAATTAAGAAGAGCTGAGTACGATTTAGGATTAGATGATGGGTTTCGAGTATTGAGAATGAAGGAGAAGATTTGATATTCAACTTACGATTCTCAGTGATGAAAAGGTAAATTAGGGTTCTTAACTATTTTCCTTTAATTGTGTGATTGTGTTCTAGAATTGAATAATTAAAGATGGGTTTTGGTTGAGTTTGAAGTTTAAATGTTATATGAGATTTAATTTTGATTTCATAGAAAGTTAGGGTTTTTGTTCTTCCCTAAATCAACCAGAAATTAGGGTTCTTGTAAATTAGGTGGTTTGAGTTGGAATCTACAGATGAAGAAGATGAATTAGATTGAAGTGATTGAGGTTTGGTTATTAATTCAGGGTTTTGTAGAGAATAGAAGTAATGATAAATGAATAAGAAAAGGGTTGTTGTTTAGTTGTTGTTGTTGAGTTGTTCTGATGATTGAACCAAAGAATTAGGACTTCATAAGAAGTTCAAAGAAGAATCAGAAGGTGAATGAAGTTCAGTTATCAAAGAAATTGATTATGAGCATATGGTGGTGATTTTAACTTAAGTGCAAGGAGTAATGAGTATGTAATGAATTGGGTTATGACTGTGGCATAGTTAAGTGGCAGTTCATGAAAGTGATGAGTTGCTGATTAGTTTTAAGATAGTGCTTAATTGGGTCAAGAGACGGATGTTGAGTGTGGTTGGATAATTACAGGGGATGAGAAGTTAGACTGATACTAATGGATGAAGGAATTGTCTGAGTTGAAGTGTAGATGAATGTTTAGGTTTTGCAAAGGTGATGAGGGCAAATAAATGATGGGATTAGTATTGCAGGTACTAATGAAACATGTGAACCTGAGTTGGTGGTTCTAAAATGGTCGTGGTTGTATGATAATATCTGAATGAGAGTTTCAAGTGAAGTCTGACGATGGATTCTTGCAATTGTGGCGAAAGCTGAGCTTTCCAAGAATAAAGGGTGTTTGGCCAGGTTATGAAAATAAAAGAAAAACCTGCAGAGTGTTGTGGTGTTGCGGAGTTAGAAGTACAGCTGACGATGTTGAGAAGTATGAAGATGAAGACTGTATGTGATGGATGAAACTGTAATGTATGATTGCTGGGAGTTGGAGTTGTGATGTCATTATAGGTTAAGAGGGATTAGATTGTAGTTAGGAGTTTGAATCTGAGTTGAATGCAAGAGCTGTTGGATATTGAACTAATGTTGTAGAAGTGTGTTTAGAGATGAAATAGAAGTTAGTCATTTAGAAGATGTTAGCCTGAGTTGAGTATTTTGATGCTTTAGTTATCTGTTCTTTGGCCTTTACCTGAATCCTTTTATCAGCCAGATGTCTGACTGATTTGACCACTTGACTTAAGATATTCTGACTAAATTGAATCAGTCTAACCCTGAGTTGACTCAATAAACTAGACCTTGACCGATTTGACCGGTTCTAGTTGACTATTGACCATACTTTGACTAGTTTGACTTGACCTTGACCCTGACTTTGGATGTTGACCGTTAGTTGACTTCATTGACCAGACGTTGGCCGTTAGTGACTGTTAATTGACTCTAGTGGACCAGGCTTTGTATAATGGGCCTATTTAGAGAACTTGGGCTTATGAATAGTTATCTTACATAGTTTAATTGGACCTCTTGTGGTCCGAATTATCATCCGGTTCCTTCTACAAAGTTGTAGATATTCACAAGACTTAGCTACGGACTATATAACCAATCTAATTTGATTAGTAAACTCTTAGTTATACTAAAGATAAAGAATAAGATACCATAATGGGCTTAGAACCATTAGATAGAATTGTATGATTCCTCTATGAGCCTTTTGGCTAAACTCTTAGAGTGCTTGTGTGATTATCAGTTAGATTCTATTAACAACGATCGATTCAAAGAATGGACCAGTGGATTGTGGATCTCGAGATAAGCGTGGTTGGTCATCAAAAAGGTGTGGGAATGCATTTGACTCTTTGTATTCATTATTGTTGCTTTTATAAAATTTTATGCTTAATAAACTCATGCATTGTCTGTCCGTGTATTCCATGCTTTGTTTAAAATGCATTATGACAATCCTGATAATTCTATGAATCTTTCCACGATTTGGAAAGGACTTGTAATATGTTGTCAATATGAATTGTTATGGGAAATGAGAATTTCCACTTGTGGTATATAGGATACGCTCCTTCACATTTATACCTACTTTAATTCAGCTTTTATTGTTTAGAGTACTGGTCACCATGGTCTTGGTGGCGTCCATATTTATTAGTTGTGAATTGCCGGGTAGGGATTTACAACCATATTATACATTGTTTGACGAAGGAGTTTGTTCCATATACATGTATGATTATTTTCAGTGACTTAGTCACTGTTTAATGTTTTCGGAAAAACATGTATTGTTTTCCAAATCTTGCCTATGATTACTTAGAAGGTTAAATGTTAATTATTCCCACTTCAGTTTCTGTGACAGATCAGGGTTGCGCAGCTAAAGCTTCGAGAAATTGACTTCGCTAGTTGATTAACTTCTGTTATATTTATTATGTTGTATATTTTATTTGAAAACCAAATGACTATTATATATGTATCATTTGAGAGAAGATTTTGTATATATATTTCTGAACAGGGTTAGCTTTGGGTTAAGTTCTGTATCGCATTTCTTAATTGAATGCTTAACTGTTTAAATTGGAATTTTAGTGCCTCTTATTTAGTTAATCTCTTGGATTAGTCAGCTGCTAGCTTAGGGGGCACTACAAAGTTGGTATCAAAGCTCATTATTAGATCTTATATGGTAGACAATAGGAATAGCCAGTGCCAGTTAGTGAACTAGATTAGTTTAGAACTGGGTTGGGTTTGCGAGATAAATCTTAATCATTAAAAGCTATCAATAATTAAAATAATTATTTGATTGATTGAATTGTTTTGTTTGTGTAATGGAGTAAAAATTGTAGGGTACACCAATAATTTTAGCGAATAAGGATTTGAGAATAACTAATCTAAAAAGTATGAACACATAAACAATCTAATACTATAATAATATTGAGATTAATGTTATTGATAAAACTTGTAAGTCACGTGGAAATTTACTAAACACATAGACTTATGAAGAGTAAACAAATTATAATTACATAAATATTAATAATATTTTTGGGACTTAATAATAATTGTAAGAGTATTTTTAAATCTTAGTTGAACCATCAGAGTTAATTATAAAAATATTATAATAGTAACTATAGATGATAATAAAAGTAATAACAATAATTTAATAAAGTATCGTTAGCATTTATCAATTAGTACCATATCAAACTTAACTAAATTCTCAATAAAGATATATAAGGATTAAAATAATACTTATGGTTAAATAATTATGGAAAAAAAAATTGCTAACGCTAATTACAATTAAGTTTTGTAAATTAAACTAATTACAAATTAGAAATGTAAGTTTTGCGTTTAAATTAGACAATTAAAATAATACTTATTAGACTTTAGACGTAAAAGGTGAGATATAATATATAAAATAAAAAGACTTAACTTATTAATAATCTTGTACCTAAATTATCTTTAATCTTACAAATGATTCAGTAAATCTTTAAAAATAAATAAATAAACATGAAGTAATAATAATAATAATCAGATGCTTAATGTAATACTAGAATTTAAAATAAAATAAATTCGTATATTGATAGGATCCTTCTTCGTAAATAGATTCAATCATCTTTTAAAGTGGAAAATTAAAATGAAGAACTTATACTCTTAGAATTTAAATTAATATTATATTAAGCATAACTTAAAATTAAAATCTCACTAGCAAATATATAGCGATAAAATGATGATTAAGGTTGAATAACCATGGAAAAATTATTAGTGCTTATCTATGATTAAGTTTTGCGAAGTTAACTAATAACAAATTAGAATTATGTGTTTTGCGTTTAAACCAGATAGATAAATAAGACTTATTAAGTAGGAATAAAAGAACGTGAGGTCATATAAGACACATAATAAAGATTAAACATGTGAACAATCTTATACCCAGATGATTTTTAGTCCAATAAATGATTCACAAAATCACTAAACTATACACAGGAAGTGATAATTATAGTACTTAAATGCTTTGTACAAAATTAGACTTAAAGGAAAATAATTTGCCTATGAATAAAATACATATTATTAATACCCAAAATCTGTAGACTATCAAAACGTATTATGATTTTATGCAGACTCAAATTTAGATTTTATTAAATTACCAATGCCAATATTTAACAAGTTATAGTACACAGATTCAATATGAATAAATAAAATCTGTTATATCAATCTTTTCGTGAAAGTAAAATTATATTTACAAGATTAGGGCTTAATAAAATTAAACTAAGTATCATTACTAAATAACTACTTCGACTGTATTTTAGCTACGCTAGTAATCAAATAAGGGAAAAAAAAATTGGTATAAGAATAATGAAAACGATAATAATTTTTGATAAGATAAGTAAATGATAACATTATATTTTACTCATTGCTATAAAATTTAGAGTTATTGTAAATGTCATTTGAATAATAATTATTGGATAGTAATAGCAAAATGTAATTTTTATTAATAGTACAACTTAAGGACTATTTAGCAATAATATAAACTCAAGAAAATAAAGTTAGACCAAATCAAATCTAGTATTAATAATTAATTTAAACTTGGCATTATGATTAATTATGAATAACTTATATCAGTCTAAGAAATAAGAAATGTATGTAATAACAATAATTAAATATTAACACCAAACGGCATGAATAATTTAAAGTGGTTATTTACTTTTAACAAGTTGCATAATGAAATAAACAAATAGACACACTGGAAATAATAATAGTAACAATTAGATAATAGTTATAACATTCAGTTATTTTAAAATAGTACATGAATTTTGAATAATTATTTAGTTATAATATTATGGTTTCATTTGGAATTAAAAATTTAGTTTCATGTAAATAAATAAGATAAAATAAATTTTGAGGTTTAAATTGTTTAAAATGTTGTGAATTATGTACATAGTTTATAAAGTAAAATCTTTAAGTTAAAACAATTACAATAGAATTTAGAAATTAATCAGTCATAGTGAGTTAGCACTTAAAACAATCGAATTGGGTTTACTTATAATAGTCATTAAATTTCAGACGACGAAATTGTTTAAAAATGATGAGAACTATTTATATATATTACTTAAGTAAATTTATTATAATTACACCAGTTAAGATAAAAGTTGAAGACTAATTAATTTTAATAAATTAGTAATTTGTTATCTAGCACTGGAGAATAGTGAAGGTTATGTTTTCTTGTTCGTAGGAAGGTATTGTTGGGATTGGCCAACCTTGACAGGAAATCGCATTCGAGAGATGACCGATCATAGAAGTTGGTGTAATTTTAGAAACCGAGAATTATGAATTCACTTAGAAATAAATTGGTAGGAATCTCCTTGTAATTTCAGACATATATTTTATAAGATAGAATTCAGTGTAAGGAACTTAGGGAACTAAAACTTATAGTTTTCCATTATAGCGATTAGTGTAAGAAACTTAGACTTCCCTATTTGATAGAACTTAAATTAGCACAGTGAAACTAGAGATACAAATTTTAATATTAGTTGTAGAAAGCCATATAGGTTTGTGCTTTGTTTCTTGTTGTTTGCGCTTAGATAAGAAATGGGATTATTCTATAAGGTGGGGAGTATATGAAGACCAGAAGCATGAATCGATTTTCGAGGACGAAAATGTTATAAGGTGGGGAGAATGTGACGACCCTCAAGCTCGTCAACGCGATTAGACCAGTCAAGAGACGAATAAGCCGCTATTGAATCGATTAATTAGGAACGGACGTTAATTATTAGAAATTAATCTAACAACGATTTAGATTCGAAACTTGCACCGCTGGATAGATCTCGGAAAGTTACGCGGAATGGACTACTCGAACGTGTCATTCGGACACCGGACGGAGAATATATCATCGGATAAGTGTGAGTGTCAAATAATCATTTCTTTTATCTACATCTCATGGCTTCCCTTATTAATTCTCGGGTGCCTTTAGTAATTCTAGTTGGCCTTATCTTCTACGCGTGTCGAAGAGAACCATTTCTCTTATCTTCTTCTTCTTTCTTCCTTTTTCTTTCTTCTTCTCTGTTCTTTCTCTTCTCCTCCTCTCTGTCGATCTCAGTTCAGAAGAACTGAGTTATTCTTGTGCGAGTTATCCATAGAAAGGTAGTTAGATCGATGAGTAAAGAAGATGGTGTGATGTTGAAGTTGATTTAATTGCGGGGGAAGAATGAACTGATGTTGCTGAGGATTGATAGTTTAGTTTTGAGGATGAAGAATTAAGAAGAGCTGAGTACGATCGAGGATTAGATGATGGGTTTCGAGTATTGAGAATGAAGGAGAAGATTTGATATTCAACTTACGATTCTCAGTGATGAAAAGGTAAATTAGGGTTCTTAATTATTTTCCTTTAATTGTGTGAATGTGTTCTAGAATTGAATAATTAAAGATGGGTTTTGGTTGAGTTTGAAGTTTAAATGTTATATGAGATTTAATTTTGATTTCATAGAAAGTTAGGGTTTCTGTTCTTCCCTAAATCAACCAGAAATTAGGGTTCTTGTAAATTAGGTGGTTTGAGTTGGAATCTACAGATGAAGAAGATGAATTAGATTGAAGTGATTGAGGTTTGGTTATTAATTCAGGGTTTTGTAGAGAATAGAAGTAATGATAAATGAATAAGAAAAGGGTTGTTGTTTAGTTGTTGTTGTTGAGTTGTTCTGATGATTGAACCAAAGAATTAGGACTTCATAAGAAGTTCAAAGAAGAATTAGAAGGTGAATGAAGTTCAGTTATCAAAGAAATTGATTATGAGCATATGGTGGTGATTTTAACTTAAGTGCAAGGAGTAATGAGTATGTAATGAATTGGGTTATGACTGTGGCAGAGCTAAGTGGCAGTTCATGAAAGTGATGAGTTGCTGATAGTTTTAAGATAGTGCTTAATTGGGTCAAGAGACGGATGTTGAGTGTGGTTGGATAATTACAAGGGATGAGAAGTTAGACTGATACTAATGGATGAAGGAATTGTCTGAGTTGAAGTGTAGATGAATGTTTAGGTTTTGCAAAGGTGATGAGGGCAAATAAATGATGGGATTAGTATTGCAGGTACTAATGAAACATGTGAACCTGAGTTAGTGGTTCTGAAATGGTCGTGGTTGTATGATAATATCTGAATGAGAGTTTTAAGTGAAATCTGGCGATGGATTCTTGCAATTGTGGAGAAAGCTGAGCTTTACAAGAATAAAGGGTGTTTGGCCAGGTTATGAAAATGAAAGAAAAACCTGCAGAGTGTTGTGGTGCTGCGGAGTTAGAAGTACAGCTGACGATGTTGAGAAGTATGAAGATGAAGATTGTATGTGATGAAAGAAACTGTAATGTATGATTGCTGGGAGTTGGAGTTGTGATGTCATTATAGGTTAAGAGGGATTAAATTGTAGTTAGGAGTTTGAATCTGAGTTGAATGCAAGAGCTGTTGGATATTGAACAAATGTTGTAGAAGTGTGTTTAGAGATGAAATAGAAGTTAGTTATTTAGAAAATGTTAGCCTGAGTTGAGTATTTTGATGCTTTAGTTATCTGTTCTTTGGCCTTTACCTGAATCCTTTTATCAGCCAGATGTCTGACTGATTTGACCACTTGACTTAAGATATTCTGACTAAATTGAATCAGTCTAACCCTGAGTTGACTCAATAAACCAGACCTTGACCGAGTTGACCGGTTCTAGTTGACTATTGACCATACTTTGACTAGTTTGACTTGACCTTGACCCTGACTTTGGATGTTGACCGTTAGTTGACTTCGTTGACCATACGTTGGCCGTTAGTGACTGTTAATTGACTCTAGTGGACCAGGCTTTGTATAATGGGCCTATTTAGAGAACTTGGGCTTATGAATAGTTATCTTACATAGTTTAATTGGACCTCTTGTGGTCCGAATTATCATCCGGTTCCTTTTACAAAGTTGTAGATATTCACAAGACTTAGCTACGGACTATGTAACCAATCTAATTGGTTAGTAAACTATTAGTTATACTAAAGATAAAAAATAAGATACCATAATGGGCTTAGAACCATTAGATAGAATTGTATGATTCCTCTATGAGCCTTTTGGCTAAACTCTTAGAGTGCTTGTGTGATTATCAGTTAGATTCTATTAACAACGATCGATTCAAAGAATGGACCAGTGGATTGTGGATCTCGAGATAAGCGTGGATGGTCATCAAAAAGGTGTGGGAATGCATTTGACTCTTTGTATTCATTATTGTTGCTTTTATAAAATTTTATGCTTAATAAACTCATGCATTGTCTGTCCGTGCATTCCATGCTTTGTTTAAAATGCATTATGACAATCCTGATAATTCTGTGAATCTTTCCACGATTTGGAAAGGACTTGTAATATGTTGTCAATATGAATTGTTATGGGAAATGAGAATTTCCACTTGTGGTATATAGGATACGCTCCTTCACATTTATACCTACTTTAATTCAACTTTTATTGTTTAGAGTACTGGTCACCATGGTCTTGGTGGCGTCCATATTTATTAGTTGTGAATTTCCGGGTAGGGATTTACAACCATATTATACATTGTTTGACGAAGGATTTTGTTCCATATACATGTATGATTATTTTCAGTGACTTAGTCACTGTTTAATGTTTTCGGAAAAACATGTATTGTTTTCCAAATCTTGCCTATGATTACTTAGAAGGTTAAATGTTAATTATTCCCACTTCAGTTTCGTGATGATCGTGGTTGCAAGACTAAAGCTTCGAGAAATTGACTTCGCTAGTTGATTAACTTCTGTTATATTTATTATGTTGTATATTTTATTTTAAAACCAAATGACTATTATATATGTATCATTTGAGAAAATATTTTGTATATATATTTCTGAGCGGGGTTAGCTTTGGGTTAAGTTTTGTATCGCATTTCTTAATTGAATGCTTAACTGTTTAAATTGGAATTTTAGTGCCTCTTATTTATTTAATCTCTTGGATTAGTCAGCTGCTAGCTTAGGGGGCGCTACAGTCTTCGACTTTGGGTCGTAGCAACTCTTAGTTGTGGGTGAGATCATCTAAGGGAATCAAGTGTGTAGTATCCTGATGGGATCAGAGACGTAAGGAGTGCAACTGTACCTTGGATCAATGTGAGATTGATTGGGTTCAACTAAAGTCCAGACCAAAGTTAGTTTGTAGTAGGCTAGTGTCTGTAGCTGCTTAATACAGTGTGTGTTCAATCTGGTCTAGGTTCAAGGGTATTTCTGCATTTGCGATTTCCTCGTTAACAAAACTTTTGGTGTTTGTGTTATTTCTTTTCTGTATTATATTTTGTTATATAATTGAAATATCACAGGTTGTGCGTTGTATCAATCAATTTTGAAATCCAACCTTTGGTTGTTGATTGGAAAATGATTGATCCTTGGATATTGGTCTTTAGTACCATCCAAGTTTATATCTCTTATATTCAATCAGGCTCGCGTATTTCTATTTGTTGATTGCAGATTGAATTAGAGATTGAGATATTTAACTCCTTGATATATCTTTCTGAAGATTGAGTCTAACTGTCTAGTTTATTCTCTTGAAAATATATTGGAGTTAGTCCATACAGATTGCTAAGGGAAATATTGGGTGTGGTTGTTAGACCCCCGCTTTTTCAGTTTCTATGAAATTATATATGTCAAATTACTTGTTATGGCGTAATCAATTCGAGGGTATCTTGATCTATTTGGATATGTTAATGGTAAGTTAACCACCATAGCTGAATCATGCATTTATTGTGCTGATACCTAAGGTAAATAACCCTTCTACTCCAAATGACTTTAGACCTATCATTCTAACAAATACCATCTATAAGATTATCTCAAAAATTCTCACAAATAGATTAAAACCTTTGCTTGATTCCTTATTTTCGCCTTTTCAGTCTGCTTTTATTACAAACAGGCAGATTCAAGACAATATTTTAATCAGTCAAGAAATCTTACACTCTTTTAAAACTAGGAAAAGAAAGAATAATAAAAATGGATTTATGGCGATAAAGTTACATCTTTCAAAGGCTTTTGATCGTCTTGAATGGCCGTTTATTCTGGCAGTTTTTAAAAAGTTGGGCTTTTCAAATGACTGGTGTTAACTGATAACGCAATGTATTACTACATTTTCTTATTCAGTTTTGGTAAATGGTTCGCCAGGAGATATCTTTTTTCCAACTCGTGGAATAAGGCAGGGGGGATTGTTTATACCCTTACATCTTTATTCTATACATGGAAACGCTATCTCAACTCTTATTAAAGGGATAAATCGACAACCTTATTCAGGGCTTCAAATTGAGGAAAAATAGTCCATCGATTTCTCACTTGTTTTTCGCTGATGACTGCATGCTGTTTTCGAAAGCCTCCGTGACCTATGCAAGAAATCTTATGAAGATTATTGACTCTTTTGCAAAAGCTTCAGATCATGCCACAAATTTCGAAAAATTAGGCTTTTTTACTAGCAATAAAATTCATCATAAGCATGTTAAATTATTAGCTAGAACTCTAGGAATTAAGTTTTTGAGCTTTGCTGAAAAGTATTTGGGCACCCCTTTATTTGTTAATATGAACAAGACTAAGTCCTTCCAATTCCTTATAGATAAATTCTATATCAGGCTTAGTAATTGCAAGAAAAAAAACTTGAGTGTGGCTGGTAGAACTGTTGTTACTAAGCATGTCCTATCTATTTTAGCGGTTTATCATGTGTCTTGATTCCCTTTCCCTAAAAAGATCACTTCCAAGATCGATTCTATCCAAAAAACATTATGGTGGTCAAACAAAGATCCCAGGAGAGATGCTTACTTTAGATCATGGGGTAACATAGGTAAATCAAAATTAAATGGTTGCTTAGGAATTAAAAACACTTATGATACTAACAGAGTCTTTATAGAAAAAATTGGTTGGAGAATGTATAAAAATTCAGATATTTTAGTAACTAGGTTCTTCAAGGATAAGTACTACCCTAATCAAAAACTTTTAGAGATTGACAAAGCTGCTAATACAGCATCGTGGATCTATAAGGGTATAGTGAAAGGTATGAAATTCATTAAAGCTAATATAGTCTACAAAATTAATGATGGTAGGGATACAAGTATATGGTCTTCTATTTGGTTTCCGTTTAGCAGCTCTCCTCCAATTACAGTTAATCCAAAATTTTCAAATTACAACTATGTTACTGAGCTTATTGATTTGCAGACAAACTCTTGGAATATTAATCTTATTACTTCTTTATTCTCTCAAGATGATATCAAAAGAATTATTACTCTTAGAGTAAACACCAATAAACATGATGATATTATGTGGGCTCATACTAGAAATGGAAATTTTACTGTAAAATCGGCATATAAAGTGTTTATGAATGAAATTATTAATGCAGAAGATTCATCCTTTTGGAAGAAAGTATGGTCTTTAGAGTGTCTTCCTAAGATTAAGTTTTTCATTTGGAAAATATTTGCGTTTATGTTGCCTGTTAACAGTTTACTCAAGCTTTATAATCCTGGGGTCAACGACTGTTGCTGTTTATGTATAACAATGATTCTGAAACTGTGTTGCATCCGTTCTTTCAATGTCCTGTTGTATCCCGTATTTGGTTTGCCCTTTATCTGCAGCATTTAGTTTGTGTGAATTATGATTGGGTTGATGATTTTTTTCTGAGCTGGTAATAATTTATGATCTGGGCTCTTCTCCATTTGATGTTGTAGGATCAGAATATCGTTACAATACTTCTCTGCGAGATTAACAACACTTCCCAGCGAGCATCACCACAAGATCATCAACTACACTTTGCGAGTGTCACAAAATCAGTCAAAAGAGCGACACAATAAATGACGAGTTAAGAAAACTTGAGAAAAGCATGTTTATCCTGCGATGGTTACATAACTGGCGAGAGTGAACATTGTAACTATCGCGGTACAATCGCAGAATCAACCCGAAATAATAGGAAAACTTAGCTGTCATCCACTATGTAACTACCCTATAAATATAGACTCAATGTGTCCAGAAAATGATGATGTATTTTTGAGAGTTAAGAAAGACTTGAGGAGAGAGAACTTCAAGAGAATAGTTGTAATCTTGAATTCTTCCATTTCTGTAAACATTTCTGAAACCAAGATAATAAAGTGTCGTTTTTCATCTTCAACTACGAGTTGATTATAGCAAAATCTTAACAAGGGTGTAGTGTGGGAAATCCTGCAACTACATTTTGGCGCCCGAAACAGGGATTGGATTAGCAAAATCATAGAAAAAGGTGAAGAAGAAGATAAGAATTGTTCAAGAATAAGAAAATCATAAAACAAGTCAGTGAGATATTTAAAGAAAGGATGATTAGAATCAAAAAGGATTGTAAAAAATTGGAGTGTGGTATGGTAACGAGAACAATGATTGATAGATTTCATGAAAATATTAAGGAGAAGATACACAAACGGGATTTTGAAGGAAGGAAAATTATGACGGTGGAAAAAATATCACCATTGAAAGATTGGGAAAAGAAGGAAATCACATTTATAGCAGCAGAAATACCAGAAGAAAATCTAAGTCATACATCTCCAATAGTAGTCACAGTATCCACTATACCAATGAGAAAGGAGGAATCAATAAAATCTGTAGAAGAATGGGCTATGAATAGAACTTTGGTGGATGCAGGAAGTTCTGTGGACATGATATTTTATCATACTTTCAAGAAAATGGGATATAAGGATGAAGAAATGTCTTATTAAACATATCATGTTCATGGATTTGGAAAGTCTTTAACAAAACCTAAAGGCGAGATAATGGTACAAATTCCACTAGGGGAGATTGAAACACAAGTAACGTTATGTGTGGTAGACGTGGAATCACCGTATAACATGATATTAGGAAGACCATGGATACACGCAATCAAGGCCGTATCATCAACGTTGCATCAATGCATCAAATTTCCTACACCCAGTGGAATTTGAGAAATTAGAGGAGACACAGATTTTGCGAAATTATGTTTCCAAATTGAAGTAAGAAATTGTGAAGAGCGTCCAAAGCTGTGAAAGACTCGCAGAAAATTGGCGAGAGAAACAAAAAAGGAAGAAGAATTTAAAGTTTACATGATAAGAGCAAAAGAAGGAAAAGGAATACCCAGTGAAATCTCGCGAGAAGGAGATGAACTTGCGAGAATTATGAAAACACCGACACCAATGGGAGAACCTGAAGCCGGTTATATTGCAGCAGAACCAACCAAGGAAGTAAATATTGGGAGTAAAGAAGAGCCTAAAATGCTAAAAATCGGGACTAGAATGGAGGCAGATGAGGAAGAAAGAACTATAAATCTCTTGCGAGAATATAAAGATATCTTCGCGTGGAGCATGGATGAGATGCCAGGGATAGATTCATCAATAACATGTCATAAATTAGAAATCAACAAAAATATAAGACCATTTAAGCAAAGAATAAGGAAAATTACAACAACATATCATTCTCAAATAGAAGAAGAATTACAGAAGATGCTCGACGCAGGAATTATAAGGCAAGCAAAATATCCAGAGTGGATTGCAAATATGGTAGTGGTCCCAAAGAATAACAAGGGGATAAGAATTTGTATAGATTTCACAGATTTAAACAAAGCTTGTCCTAAAGATAGTTTTCCATTACCAGATATCCCACAAATGGTTGAATCAAGAAGCGGAAATGCTAGAATATCATCGTTGGATGGATATAAAGGATATAATCAAATCCCTCTCGCTGAAGAAGATCAAGAACATACCGCATTTTTTGCTCCAAGAGGATTATATTGTTATACAAAGATGCCATTTGGCTTACGAAATGCTGGTGCAACGTATCAAAGAATGGTGGAGAAGGTGTTTGCAAAGTGGATCCACAAAACATTAGAAGTGTATGTATATGATATGCTTATCAAAAGCAAAGAAGCTGAGAATCATGTGCAAGATCTAAAAGAGATTTTCGATCAAATGCGACAATTTAATATTAAAGTGAATCCCGATAAGTGTAATTTTGGAGTAACTTCAGGGAAATTTTTGGGGTATATTGTATCAAAATAAGGAATACAAGTTGATCCAGAAAAAGTACAAGCGATTCGCGATATGCCAACACCTGCAATGGTAAAAGATGTACAAAAATTGAATGGACTCTTAGCCTCGCTAGGAAGATTCATTTCGCGATCTTCAGACAAGTGCAAGCATTTTTTCGATATACTCAAGAAGGGAACAAAATTCAAATGGACAGATGAATGTGAAAAGGCTTTTCAAGGAATAAAAGAACATTTGATGAACATAACTATATTACAGAAAGTTGAACCAGGAGAAGAACTATTGATTTATCTCGCAACAACCACATATGCGCTAAGTGCCGTATTGCTGCAAGTAGATGCCGGGGTAGAAAAAACAAATTTATTATATTAGTAAAACATTCAATTCTGCAAAAAGAAATTATTCAAAGATTGAGAAATTAATTCTAGCATTGGTGCATGCAACTTTTAAGCTTCGCATCTACTTTCAAGCACATAAGGTCAAAGTGTTAACAAAAGTGCCAATTGAGTCAGTAATGAAAAATTCAAAAATATCAGGCAGAGTTGAGAGATGGAATGCACAAGTAGGACACTTTGATATTCAATATGAAGTTTTATCCTCGCCAAAATCACAAGTTATCGCAAACTTCTTAGCTGAATTTCCTTTAAAAGATGATGAAGTTGTATAAGAGATGATGGATGTAGAAGAGGAACATGGAGATCCGAAAGATCTATTAACAGAACCCGGCAGATGGGAAATACTGGTGGATGGATCATCAAATGGGGAAGAAAATAGGATTGGAGTTGTTTTTATTTCACCATAAGGAGAAAAATAGCTTTTTCATTTAGATTGGAATTTGCATTCACTAATAATGAAACAGAATATGAGGCCGTGATTCATGCTTTAAAATTTGCGATAGAAATGAAGTTGGAAAATGCTAGAATTACCAGCGATTCACAGTTGGTTATTCGCCAAATAAAAGGAGAATACACAACAAATGAACTATCTTTAAGAAAGTATAAAAGGTTAGTCGAAGAATTATCTGCGAGAATTCCAAAAATAAAATGGAGACACATATCAAGGAAAGATAATAGGCTCGCAGATGCTTTTGCTTTCATATCCAAGATGATGACCAATCCAAATTGCGAGGTGCATAAAGATTCAAACACTTTTATTACCAACGATAAACAAGGAAGAAGAAGAGGAAGATGTGATGATGGTAGAAATTGGCGAAGAAGAATTAAAGAACAACATTACAGATTGGCGAACAGATCTTCATGCATACTTGGAAAGAGGAGAAATCCCAAGAAATCGATTGGAAGCACATAAATTAAAAAGTAGGGCAACCAATTATGAATTAAGAGATGGAGTATTGTATCGCAGATCTTTTAGTGGTCCATCGCTAAGATGTTTGACGAGATATTACATAGTGGTGATGCTGGTAATCATAGTGGAGGTAGATCTTTGGCATATAGAACAAAAATGCAAGGCTATTACTGGCCATATATGCATGAAGATGCAAAACAACTCTCAAGGCATTGCGAAAATTGCCAGCGATATAGAAAGAAAATACATGCACCAGGAGCACCATTATCATCTTCAACAAGTGTATGGCCTTTTGGAAAATGGGGATTAGATATTGTGGGACCATTTGTACCTGGTTCTGGACAAAGAAGATATCTGATTGTTGCAACAGATTATTTCACAAAATGGGGAGAAGTAAAGGCAGTACAACATATCCACGATAAAGATATTTTTACATTCATATTTGAGAATATAATTTGCAGATTTGGAATTCCAGCACAGTTGGTATCTGATAATGGAAAGCAATTTGAAGGGAAGAATATAGAATTGCTACTCAATGCATTTAAGATAAAGTGTGGGAAATCTACTCCTCTATATCCACAAGCAAATGGTCAAGCTGAAGCAATTAATAAGATAATCGCAGATATCTTAAAAAAGAAACTAGAGGGATACCACAGAGCATGGTGTGAACATGTGCATAATGCAATATGGGCCTACAATACAACTAGACGAGAAGCTACTGGAATGTCACCTTTTTGTTTGACATATGGAGTTGAAGTTGTGTTACCAACAAAATTAGTTATTCCTACAACAAAAAGAGAGGCTTGGGAAAGAAATCTAAGTGCTGGAATGATTTTAAATAAATTGGATGAATTAGAAGAAAAAAGAGAAAAAACTTTGCAACATATGGAAAATTACCAGCGAAGATTAGCCCGCGAGTATAACAAACGTGTTAAGAAACGTGAATTTCAACCTGACGATTTAGTGCTGCAAGAAACACCAAGTTATCAGCGAGAGAGTGGTGGAAAGTTGGCGAGAAAATGGGATGGACCATACATCATTAAAGAGATAGTTGGAGCCGGGGCATACAAACTAATGGACCCTGATGGGAGAGATGTTGGTAAAAGACTTGACAGACCATGGAATAGACTATATCTGAAAAAATATTATCAATGACAACTTCTACAAGATAAAAGATACAGGTACGTTGTAAAAAAAAAAATACGATTGCGAGGTTCTCCTGATAATAAAGTAAAACAATAATTGCAAGCATAATCGCAAGAATGGCGGATAAAATTTCGCAGAGATTAATAGAATGGGACAAACCTATATGGCGTGCACCCTAGTTCGCGAATAAAATTTTGCAAGAGGTAAATGTAAGACCTAATAGTGCGTCATATAAGGGGGTATCTCTTGACATGACTCAGTGATAAGGTTATACCGCTTCCGGAACCTGAGTTATGCAGATGTTGGGGTTAAAGAAAACCTATCTAGGAGAGGGATATTTGATTTCCAATTATATAAGGTTATACCCTAATTGGACGACTAAGAACCTCTTCTAAGGAGTGCAGAGTATGACCAAGGCGCCGAGGTACACGGTTGAGTCAAGGGTGCCCGGGGTATACGAAACTACCCTGGCCATCCTTGGAAAGTCTTGGCTATGATACACTCGGACCGAAAAAAACCCCACTTAGGGTGCAGTCTTGTAACTATAAGCCATATAGGCATAAAGGATAA
This sequence comes from Papaver bracteatum, assembly GCA_023529315.1. Classification (NCBI taxonomy): domain Eukaryota; kingdom Viridiplantae; phylum Streptophyta; class Magnoliopsida; order Ranunculales; family Papaveraceae; genus Papaver; species Papaver bracteatum. The sequence continues at coordinate 435,358 of JAJJWX010002237.1, read as the reverse complement.
GAGGCTGCGAAAAACAACTGGTTGTTGGCAAATCTGTATGGGAGGAGCTAGTCTTGTACGGCCGATGTGCCCTCCTTTAAGGGGAAACCAGGGGGAAGATAAGGGCGGCACCCTCCATTAGGGAGCTGATAAGTGTCTAAATACGGCAATATCATGGGGCTTTATGATCGCAAGAACATTTAGGCCTGTCATATTATCGCGTGATGAAAGTTATACAAAGGCAACAAGCCAAAAGAGAAAAGTTAAGATGAGATCAATGGGTTTTTACATTTAACAAGTGTAAAGACGTCCTGCGATTTCATCGCAAGACGGCAATGTCATAAGGTTTAATTCTTGCAAGAGAACTTATACTTATCATATTGTCGTAGAGATGTTGGAAATTTTTTTTTGATAAGACAAGATCAATGGGTCGATGCATGCAAATGTAACGTCCTGCTATTTTGCCACAGAAAGAAAAGGTGGCAAAATAAGACCTTTAACTAGGAAGGCAAAATAAGACCAACAGAATAATCTTAAAAAAATTAATTAACTATTCTATTTTAAGATGCAGGAAAGATTTGTTCATCGCAAGAGAATATATAAGAAAGCAGATTCATAACATCGTACATTTTAGGAACATCGCAACTGTACTAATTACATCGCTGAAATATTCATATTTTCACATAATTCACAGAAAGGAGACACAGTAAATAATTCACCATTTCAAGAAAAATAATGAAGGGCAAGTAGGGGAATGGAGAAATAAGATTTCATTATCTTCCTCGAGGATATTCAAAGTAAACAAAATCAAAAGTTGAATCCTCAAAATTTCAAAAGTTACATTATTCGCAAGAAAGAAGAGGAAAAAGAAAGCAAAAAAGAAATTCAAGATTTGACGATTGTCTCGCCAGATTCACTATTCTTGCTCGCCAGATTCGTTATTCTTGCCAGAATTGTCAGCTTTATCAATATTCTTCTCACCACTTGTAGATACTTCTTTAGGAGGACTTCTCTATTCTTCATCATCTTCTTGAGTGGTATTTTCTTCTTCAGTAAATTCTAATTCCTTATCCATGGGAATAGGAATTTCATCATCATCAACTTTCAAAGGAGGAACAGACACGGGAGGGAGAGAATGGGAGAGTAGAATATCGTTCACGAGAACTTCAGCACTGAGGTGAACCTTGCGAAGGAAACCTCTGTCACGATTCCTAATCTCTATATTTTTGAAGTACTCGAGATAATCAAGTCTTCTTTCTGCTTTGTCGCGAGCTTCAAGATAATCGGAAAGAAGAGTCTTATTCTCTTTGCGAACTTTATCCAATTTGTTGGTAAGATAAGCGATGGTAGAATAAAGATTTCTTTCAGATTCTGCGAGTGACAAAAGTGATAAAAGATCATTTAGTCAAAGATTTTGCAAGAAATATAACACAAAATTTAACAGAAAGGTCAACAAGAGAGGCAATCAATTGACTACCTTCTTTCTACGAGGTTAAGTTTTGAATTAATGTAAAGAAATAGTTTTACCATTGATTCATAGCGTCATCGAATTTATCGCCAACCACACCCTTCAGACGAGACTTCATGTTTTCTTCTCTGGTGCGTAGGTATAAGTTTTCCTTTGCTAGTAAAGAATGAGATTCCTTCAATTGAGAGCACTGGTCTAGAAGCTCGCTGGCCTTCAAACTAAGAGTTAACCTACCTTTGATAAGTTTATTCTTCTCAGCAGCAGATGATTCAGTTACCTCCTTGAGTTCGTCTTTAAGGGAACAAAGAGATTGCTCTTGATTATCGCATATTCTTTGTAGATTACTCAATTGCTGCGAAGAAATTGCCATCAAGCTTGAAAATCTATGTTTCTCTTGGGATAAAGTTCTATTCTCATCTGATAAAGATTCTACCGCCAAATTAGACTTGGTTAACAAATATGAGAGACGAGAAATCTCATTACTTAATAAATTTTGACTTTGCGATAGTTGGTTATTCTCATTAGTAAGATCATCTATTTGATCGATCGAATATGTGTAAAGATTATCTAATCTATTATACTGGTCCATCCAAGAATCTCTTTCAACACGAGATTCGTCAACAATAGATTCAAATTTAAGTCTCTCCAAGAAACGAGTCCGATTTGAAACTAATATACAAATCAAGAATTTAAGAAGGAAACTTGAGTACAGAGGATATAAAAGAAAAACAGAAAAACAAAAGGAGAGAGGCAGGAAAATGGTACCTTTCAGCTCGTCATTCTTTTTCTGCGAAGGTTCTCGCAATTAAGAGAAGAGTTGCGAAGCATATGGTTCAGAGTATCACATTCAGAAGTTTTGACTTGAAGGCTTTTTCTCAGAGTTTTAACTTCATTTTCTAAAGATGCTCATGAAGCAGCGTTATCAGAACCAAAATACTTAAGTAAGGTCTCGCAAGCTTCATATTGGAGAGATTCGGTAGAATATTTTCTAGCATCGTCTAAAATATTAGATAAAATTTTAAAAGCAATATCAATTCCAGCAAAGGTTCCATTCGATGGAGGAAGAAATGAAGAGGGTGAAGTGGTAACAAGGGAAAGTTGATGATTTGAGTCATTTGCGATGGTTATATTATCATAAGGATGAGTGTTGGGAAAAACAACAGTTGAAGGCAGTAAAGGGCTAGAAGGAATTTTAGTCGCAGCAATTTCAGGAGCTTGATTTGTCAATGAATCAAAATAAATAGAGGTGTTGGCAGCGATATTCTCGCAAGAAAAAGGAAGAGGACCCAGTTCCAAGGGTGTGGGAGTAACTCTGGCAGAAGCTAATGTGGGTATGGAGAAATCAGCCTCAAGAGCTTTGAAATGACGAGATCTTTTTGGAGGATTAGCGATGTTCTCGGCATTCTGCGAATAATAACTTAGATAAGAAACAGAGGCAACAATATTGTTATTAAAAAATAGGATGTGTTTCTTACCACCTTATCATTCGCAGAACTTCTCTTCTTCTTCTCAGTTGGTCTTTTGCGAACATTAGGGTTTTGACCTGAGGATTGGGTGTTAGGGGTAATTCCACTGAAGAGAAGACATAATATGGGAGTTATGAAGGATCAAATAGAGAAGATCGAAGAATATGAGTAAGAATTGAATCAAAATAAAGATTGTAATAAAAAATTATACCTTGGTGATTCCATTAGAACAGTAGCAGGAAAATACGTAGAAGAAGAAAAGGTGCAGACGGAAGATAAAATAAACAGATGAAGAAAATAGAGAAGTAGAAGAAGAAAATTAGTTTTGAAGTTTAACTCTGCCTTTTATAGGCAAAAAGAGAATAACATGTTGAGTAAAGATGTGTCCGTAAAAAGATGAATTTACAACATGTGTAGGCGGTTAAAGCTAAATTAACGGAGCAATGTCGAGAACAAAATATGGGAAGAAGAGAATCTGCGAGCATTTTGAAGATTATCATATCCTCTCCACTTTGCGAAGAATACATGAGAAGAGGCAAGATGTAGGATCAGAATATCGCTACAATACTTCTCTGCGAGATTAACAACACTTCCCAGCGAGCATCACCACAAGATCATCAACTACACTTTGCGAGTGTCACAAAATCAATCAAAAGAGCGACGCAATAAATGATGAGTGAAGAAAACTTGAGAAAAGAATGTTTATCCTGCGATGGTTACATAACTGGCGAGAGTGAACATTGTAACTATCGCGGTACAGTCGCAGAATCAACCCGAAATAAGAGGAAAACTTAACTGTCATCCACTATGTAACTATCCTATAAATATAGACTCAATGTGTCTAGAAAATGATGATGTATTTTTGAGAGTTAAGAAAGTCTTGAGGAGAGAGAAACTTCAAGAGAATAGTTATAATCTTGAATTCTTCCATTTCTGTAAACATTTCTGAAACCAAGATAATAAAGTGTCGTTTTTCATCTTCAACTATGAGTTGATTATAGAAAAATCTTAACAAGGGTGTAGTGTGGGAAATCCTGCAACTACAGATGTGGATTGGCCTAGTATTGGTGCTATAGTAATATGGTCAGTCTGGAAATTTAGATGTGATGTGATGTTTAAAAACATCACCATTAACCTGGACAAGGTCATAATGAACACAAGAAGATTGTTCAATACTTATATGACTCCTTTCTACTTCTTCTAAAGTTGTGGGTAGACTGAATACTAAAACTCCTTTGAGGGAAGTTGATTTCCTTAGGTTTATTGATGGTTCATTTAAGGAACTGAATATGGGTGTTGGTATGATTCTTTGTGACAATGCAGGGAGAGTAATTCAGACAAGAGCAAACTTTGGACTGGTTGCAGGTGATGTGGGAGCGGAAGCAATGGCCTTAATTTTGGATATCTCTTGGGAAGAGAGATGAACCTGTCTAAAGTCTTGTTCGTCACTGACTGCCTTCAATTATTTGATTTTGTTAAAGAAGGCAAGGGTGACGTGGACTGGAGTTGTAGTGATATGTTGGAAGAATGTCGGATTTCCATTTCAAATCATCTTAGTTTTAATGTTGTACATATTAAGAGACTCAAAAATAAATTAGCGGACCGGCTTGCACGTCTGGCTAGAAAGTTTCATTTAAAAAGTTCTTGGGTTTCTATTCCTCCTTTCTTGAGTACTTTGTTGAGGAAAGAACAATTATCTGATGTTTATAACTTTCTTTTATGTTAATGCCATGGTGCGTTTCTTAGTAAAAAAAAAAAAAGTTAACCACCACAGAAAATAATGGTTGATGGAGTTGAAATTGTAAATCCAGAATAGGTTTCTTGGAGGAAATTGGATATATTTGTTTCAACCTGTCTAAAAGCTACTTTACAACAACAATCAGTGGTGATGTTCCTGGTCTTTCTACATCAAGAGAAATTTGGATTTCTTGAAACTAGTTTTAGAACATACTTTCTAACTAGGAAAAATATGCTAAGAACACAGTTACATGGAATTATGAAGGGTAATCAATCTATTGTTGTTTATCTTCAAAATATAAAGACTATAGCTGATTCTTTAGCAGCTATTGGTGAAAAGGTGAGTGATGCAGACTTACTGATGTTTGTCATGAATGGGCTGAGTAGTGATTATGATATTTTTATCATTTCTTCTCAAAAAAGTGGAACACCATATACTTTTGGTGAGTTAAAGGCAAAATTACTATCTCATGAACAATTTTTAGCTGAAAGAAAACATCAACATTCTAATGTATATGATGAACAAAAAACTACTGCTTTGTATGCAAGATGTAATACAAATGGTTATAACAATAACAGAAGGAATAGTGATACAAATGGAAATGGTGGAAATTTTAGAAATAGTCAATATCAGTGTGGGTCTAGTTCCAATAGTTCTACTGGTTCTCAATCAAATTCTACTGGAAGACCTTATATAGAGTATTCAAGGATGTTCTGTCAGATATGCAAGAAAAAGGGACATTTGGATACAAGATGTTTATTTAGATATCATCCACCATCCACTGGAGCTTCAAATAATACTTCTTAGGCACATTATGCTCATACTAATAATGGAGTCAGTTTTACAAATGGAGCAAACAACAATTCAGGTTCCACTCAGCAAGCTTTTACATGGATAAATATTACCAATGCTGGTCTTAATAATGAACCATCCTCTTCAAATACTGTTTGGATTACTGATAGTGGTGCTTCAACACATATGAATGGAGACAATGCATTACTTCGAAATACTTCTACCTACAAAGGAAAGGAAAGTGTTATGATTGGCAATGGTAAGCAAATTCATATATCTCTTACTGGTAGTGCTATTCTTCATACTTCAAGAACCAGTTTTAGATTAGATGATATTTTGCATGTGCCAGATATGAGACATAATCTATTATCGGTAGCTAAGTTTACAAAAGACAATGCTTGTTATATTGCATTTGATCCTTTTGGGAATGGGATAAGAAGTTTGAAAGATCATATTCTGTTAGCTAAAGGAAAAATGGTCAATAATTTATATCCTATTACCTCTACTATGATACAATTTGCTTTCTCATCTCTTGTGGCTTCTCCTGATATTTGGCATTGTAAACTAGGTCATCCATCTTTAAAAATTGTTCAACATCTTCATAATCATAAGAATATCATTCTTAAATCATCAAATTCTTCTTCTTTGTGTCATCCTTGCCAACTTGCAAAGAGTAAGAGGTTACCATTTCAATTATCTACTTCTCATGTTTCTTTTCCACTTGCATTGGTTCACTGTGATGAGTGGGGTTCTGCTCCTGTCACTTCATTGGCAGGACATATATATTATATACTTTTTATTGATGACTTTAGGAGGTTTCATTAGATTTATCTAATGCAGCTTAAGACTGATGCTTTACAATGTTTTTAGCATTTTAAAAATTTAACTGAGAATCTTTTTGAAACAAAAATTATAGCAATTCAAATTGATGGTGCTAGTGAACTTGTTAAAGGTATTTTTAAAGGTTTCTTCGAGTCTTCTGGGATTCAAATTAGAATTTCTTGTCCTAGAACCCCAGAACAAAATGGTCTTGCTGAAAGAAAGCATAGACATATTACTGAAATGGGGAATACTTTACCTATTAATGCTTTTTGTCCAAAATAATTTTGGTATGATGCCTTTTTAGCTGCTACTTATCTCATAAACAGAACCCCTACTCCCATTCTTAATAATCAATCTCCTTATCAGGTTTTATACAATGATTCTCCAGACTATTCTTCTTTAAGAGTTTTTGGTTGTATTTGTTATCCATTTTTGGATCACTCTAGAGCTGACAACTTATCTCCCAAGTCTGTTAAATGTATTTTCATTGGATATAGTACTTTAAATAAAGGATACAAATGTTATGATCCTATTTCTAAAATAACATATATTTCTAGACATGTTATTTTGTCTGAATGAGTTTTATTTCCATCCTTCTTCTTCTTCTTCTTCTTCTTCTTCTTCTTCTTCTTCTTCTTCTTCTTCTACTATTATAAGTGAACTTTCAGGTTGTTCTACACATGTTCCTTTTTCCACTATTTTTACAAGGTCTAAAAGTGGTATTTCAAAGCCAAAATATTTTCCTAATCATGTTTTACATTATTATGTTAAGCATCCTCTTTCTGCTGCTTTTACATCTTTACTAAATACTCCTTTTGTGCCAATTTTTTTAAACTTGCTATGCAAGTTCCAAATTGGAAAGTTTCTATGAAAGATGAGAATGATGCATTAAAGAGAAATGGTACATGCGATTTAGTAGATCCAGAACCTCATATGAATATATTAGGCTATAAGTGGGTGTACTAAGTAAAATTAAACTCAGATGGTATAATTGATAAATTGAAGTCCAAGCTAGTTGCTCAGGATTATTGTTAGAGCATTGCTCGGTCGAACTCGCATGCGTTTCTATATCAAGCATGTTTTTCAATGTTAGTGATCAAAACTATAAAGTCTTGATTTCTAGTCTACTATAGCTAAGGTCTCGGACTAGGATAGAAAGTGTAGTTGAGATCAAGAACTCCATGGAAATCATCATACAAGACGAAGGACTACTCAAGGAATCAATGGATCTTCATCGACTAAAAGGTATGCGGAGACTTGAACTTATCTATCACTCAAAAGTCTATATACTCTATCTCCTATCTTGAGATAAAAGTCGTTTTACTATATAGACTAAAGATATACACATGTGACATTTCGAGTTGAGTATATCTCGCTTATCTATTTCTCGAAATGTGTGTTAGTAAAGCTTTCGCATTAGCCAAGTTCATCTTTGCCTAGTGACGAAAGTCATGTTATGTTCCAATTACTTTGGAATTTGCTCTGACAAAAACTAGTTTGTGAATAACAACTATATGACGTCCTCTGAGAATGTTTCAATAATTGAAAAGACAGTTTAGACAATATAACCACTGGGGGATATAAACATTGTTGTGGTAACACATATATGTATAAGTCCTTAGCACTTGAACCGAAGTTTGCGAACTTTGTTGATCAAGTGAAAATCGGAACTTGAGCAATCAACCTAGTTCGCGAACTCAGTCCGCGAACATGCGTAGTTCTCGAACCCGAGAATTTCTGCTGGAGTTGTAGCTCGGTTTCAGTCCACGAACTGACAGAAGTTCTCGAACCCGATAATTTCTGCTGGAGTTTTTGAACTCTAATCGGTTACTTGAGTCCGCGAACCCAGTTCGTAAACTTAAGTGGTTATGTCTAAAAATGATGTTCGTGAACTTATTTAAATTATCTAAGGAATGCTATTGCAAACCGTGGCTTTATAGTTCATGAATCGATTCGAGTGAATCACATTGTTTTTGCTTCAATTGTGTTTTGTGTAGTACATAAGATCTCATAGCAATTGAACAACTCTCTAACTAGTTCATTTGAGTCATTTGGACTAGTTATGGCGAAGAAGAATATGCTTGATATGAAAGTTATCATTTGGCTAACCATTTGGTTGACTAATATTGAACCAACTATTTTACACGTTTAGGTACGGTTACACAAACCCAAAATCGTCAAGTACATGTGTGTATGAAAAGCTAAGTTTTCGATCTAACGGTTGAGAGATATTAGCTTGTATCTAATCAGGTTTTCATCTAATGGTGAATATTGAATGCTTTGTTACTAAGCTAACATTGATTGCAAAACCTGATTTGAAAGACTATATAAGGGAGAACTCTAGAAACTGGGAAACCTAATCCCACACATTATGTGTGATACTAGTTTGCTAAGCTAGAGTCGATTCTCCTCTAACCTTTGGTTTTCTTCTTCTAAAACCAGGTTAACGACTTAAAGACTTCATTGGGATTGTGAAGCCAGGCCGATACTACTTTTCTTGTAGTTGTGTGATATGATCTTGTTGTTTCTATCGTTCGAGTACAATTGTAATAATTGGCTTGAGATTTCTATCTCCGATAGGCAAGATATAATAGTAATCACAAACATCTTCGTCTCATCATTTGTGATCCCGCAATATCTTTTTTCGCTGCGCCGATTAAGACTATTGTGATGTGATTGATAAAACTGAGTTGTTCTTCGGGAATATAAGTATGGTTTTATTGATTGGTTCATGTTCACCTTGATTTATCAAAATACGGAACAAAACTCATAGGTTTATTCATGGTAGATGAATTTATCTATCTTGTAGACTTTTCTGTGTAAGAAACATTTGTTTGATTAAGTCTTCGACTTTGGGTCGTAGCAACTCTTGGTTGTGGGTGAGATCATCTAAGGGAATCAAGTTCGCAGTATCCTGCTGGGATCAGAGGCGTAGGAGAATAATTGTACCTTGGATCAGTGTGAGATTGATTGGGGTTCAACTACAATCCAGAACGAAGTTAATTTGGAGTAGGCTAGTGTCTGTAGCGGCTTAATACAGTGTATGTTTAATCTGGACTAGGTCTCGGGGGTTTTCTGCATATGCGGTTTCCTCGTTAATAAAATTCTGGTGTCTGTGCTATTTCTTTTCCGCATTATATTTTGTTATATAATTAAAATAATACAGGTTGTGCGTCGTTCAATCAATTAGAATATTCGACCTTATTGGTTGTTGATTTAAATTGATTGACACTTGGATATTGGTCTTTGGTACCATCCAAGTTATCTCTCTTTGATTAGACTCGCGAATCACATTTGCTTAAGTAAATCAAATTAAGAGATTGAGATAATAACTCCTTGAGTCTTTTCTATTGATTGAGTCTAGTTGATTCTCTAGAAAACAACTTGGAGTTGTCCATACATCTTGCTAATCGAAATATTGGGTGAGGTTGTTAGACCCCGCTTTTTTAATCACGTTTAAGACCTCATAAGTCTGTGTTTGTAGCGATCTGACTCTATGGACAGAGGTGCTATCTCAATAAATGTAGCATCAGTCTTCGATGGCACTAATTACTTATGGTGGAAAATTGTTATGCGCGCTTTTCTTCAAGCACGTGATTTCCAATCATGGGCATATGTTGTTAATGGATATAATGCTCCCGTTGAGGCAGTTGGAGATGTAAATATTCCAACGAATATTGCGGAATACACTCCTGCAGAGGTTCTTCCTGCAAAGCAAAACTCCGATAGTTTGAATGCAATCATACATTCCATTACCCCAAATCTTCAGCACCATGTGTCTAATTGCACTAAGTCGCAAGAAGCTTGGGATATCTTAGCAACCGTATTTGAAGGAAATACCAGTGAAAAGGAAGATAGGCTTCAAAACCTTAGTTCCGATTGGGAAAACCTTCGTATGGCAGATGAAGAAACATTTGATGAGTTTAATCACAAAGTGTCTGAAATTGTTAATGCATCTTTTGCATTGGGTAATACTATTCCTTAAAAGGACATTGTGGTGAAAATTCTCAGATCACTGCCATCTAGATACGATGCTAAGAAGCATGCCATCGTTGAGGGAAATAACCTAGATAATCTCTCCAGAAACACGCTGGTTGGAAAGCTTAAGATCTTGGATCATGAACATTCATCCAAATCCAAGGATGTTGCGTTCAAAGCACTAAAGGACACTAAATTACTTGATAAAAGTAAAAAAGTGTATATCTCTGAAGATGATCACCCTGAGACAGACTTATCAGATGAATATCTTGACAAATCAGTCTCGATAATCACAAGACGGTTTAGGGATCTTCTATTAAAGAGAAGTAAACGGTTCTCCAAAGATAAGCCGAAGGCATCAATCAAACCTCATAATCGTGTTCCTCCTAAAAATAGGGATATTGATGAAACTGATGATGAGGATATGCCTCAGTGCTTTAAGTGTAAGGGATTTGGTCATTTTGCAAACGAGTGTCCAAATCGTAGAAAATACACTGGGAACAAAGGTCTTGCAGCAACTCTTGATGAAATGTCTGACAACTATGACTCTAATGAAGATGAGAAATCAAGTGTTGCACTTCTTGGTGAAAGTATTGATTTTGATAATTGTAGCAAGACACATATCAATTTTGATATTTTTTCAGAAGATAATCCAACCATTCTGGAAGAAAAAGTTGACCCTTTTCTTGGAAACTCTGTTTATAATGTTTCAGAATCCACTATGTGCCTAGCTGCTTGCACGTTTCAGAAGCCTGATTACTATTCAAGTTTGACATGCTCGTATTGTTCATTAAAAGGTTATGAACTATCAAAGTGTTACAAGTTCAAACACAATCAAAGACACATCAACAAACTTCAACGAAGAGCAACTCATCTAACAAGAAAGCTTAAACTTGCTCAGAAGACCGCAGAGGTATGTAAGATTTTATATTCGTCTAAGAAGTTAGTTTCCACGGAAAAATCAAGACCATTTGAGAAGAAAGTATGGTCAAACTATTTTGATAGACGGAAGCCTATGGATTCTTCACAAAAGGAAATTGGTGGAAAACTTATAGTTCACCACAACACAACTTGATTGTGTTGTTCTTAAAATCTTGTCTCATGTGCCTGATCAAAATATACAATGATTGTGTACCTCTTAGGCTTTAGGAAAAGTTTCTTTTTTCTTTTTTTCCTTAGAAGTTTTTTCCTTTTGTCTATCAAACAGAAGAAAGGGTATTATCGACAATTCTGCTCTTTATAGGGATAAGAGTTGATCGTCCACGAACCTGTTTTAGGTTTTGAACCCTATATTCCTTTTCCTTCTCTAAAACCTCTCTTTATCTTAAGACTACTTGTTGAGATAATTGTGAATTCCTCTCACAAACCCATACGCTTATGGACGCTCCAAGAATGATGTATTCTGATGAAAAAGAAGGTAAAGTGATTATTAAGCCATCAATCATGAAGGAAAAAGAAAAATCTCCATTGCCTCCAATCTTGAAAAGAAAAATAAGGAATGTGAGGAAGCCAAGAGATGTTCCTTCAAATTCTCAGAAGTTTTCTGATGTTCTTGAAGTGTTGAAGGAGCTGCAAAAGGAGATTCAACAAATAAAGGCTTTTGTATATAAGACTCATGAGATTCAGAAGGCCCTGGTTCGACAACAACAACCAAGAAGGTTCATCGATATAAACTCCTTTCTTAATGAACCTTATGTTCCCATGGTTGTTGACGACAAGGAGTTCGAGGACGATAATGAATTCTTCAAAGGTCTTAATGTCTAGTAAATCAACTAGTGTTTTTCTTTTTTTTTAGAAGAATAACTAGTGTTTTGGAATAGCCATTATTGTGATTACACATAGCTATATCCAATGTTTTTCATCTTCTTGTTTTTAGATTTTTTGGTTTAAAAATTCTAAGTTTGTTTCGAAGATGATGGTTGCAGTATTAATCTTTATGGTTTTATATATTGCAATATTGTGATGGGATATGTATGTTTACGTCCGTGAACTTGATTGTCCCATATTTTGTCAAAAGTAAAGTCATTCGTGAATTGATATGCAAATATTGATAAAAGGATGAATAGACTTTTGACAAACACAAAAGTTAAGCCTATATTGTCAATTATTGACGTAATATAGGTTAAAATCTTTTGTGATTCAAGGATTATGTCTATTGTATGTCATTGTGCAAATGGTGATAGAAACATAGAATGAATCCTTGTGTTATCCACGGTATAGATCCTTATTGATCCATTTTTTATGTATTACCGTGAAGGCTCCATTGTGAATATTATGTTGAGCACGATACGACTAAGTCGATTCCTTATTGGCATGGTTGGTTTTTTCATGAGATGCTATATGTTGAGCATTAAGAACTAAATTAATCAACTTGTGTGGTTATTTAGTTTGTATTCCATAAGTTTTCTTATGTTAAGTACATGTACGGTTAAGGTTGTCATGTCTTATGATAATCTTAGTCGGGGTTCCATATTATTTTATGTTGAGCCCAAATGAACTAAATCAATCATCTAGTATGGTTATTTAGTTAGCACTCCGTAAGTTCGTCTCATGTTGAGCACAATTGACTAGGATGGTTATTTTTATGATTAACTTAGTCATCGTTCCATAGATATTCTTATGTAGAGTGTGGTCAATTAAATTGATTACTCTTGTAATTAGTTTGGTTAAGTATGACAATTAGATTATTTGCAAGTTTTCTTGTGATCAATCTAATTGATTTTTTAAGTCTCCATAAGTTTACTTGTGTTGAGCATATTTAGTCAAATTAATCTTGGTTCGCTTTGGTTAATTTGATTGAATATTTCTTGTTGGATTTTAAATTCATACTTGTATGTAGTTTGTTGAGTCTAAAGATATCCTTCTTTTCTTTTGAAATTAAGGTCGCTCTTGTTGTTCCTTAGGGAATGACATATTATGGGGGAGAGTTCTTTAGAACTTGTGCTTAATTGCCAAATCTTTGTGGGGAGTGCGGCTGTGGAATATTATAGGGGTTATCTTGTGTCTTTATAAACTCCTTGATGAATGCATTTAGCTTCGGCATTATGATTGCATCTAAACAAGATGATATAATTTACCTTTGGTAATGAAATATCTCTTATGGAAATTTCATTAGGATCCCGTTCTTGTACCTTTGCTAATTTTATTGACAAAAAGGGGGAAAATTAATATGTAGTTCACACTACAAATACATATGGTTTTCGGATCATTATGTAAGGAGGAGTGGTTTCCATGTGAGATGGAGTATTGACTAAGGGGGAGTGAAGTATCACCATAGTATTGTTGTTGAAGTTGTGATGCAATTGGACTTTGACAATGTGTAATAATACTATGACACTGTATAACAATGATCAAGAACCGATGCTTTTCTCATTGTTATAGCTACGGATTTTCAACAACGATGATGCTAAACTTACAACCTTTGGGATCATTGGACTACTTGGAAGTGACGAAGATTTCGAGTATTGTTGAAGATTAGACATGTGGAACAGGAGCTACAAAGTTTATTTATATATTTTTTGTATTCCATATGTATTAATAGTTTTGCCACTAAAATTGACAAAGAGGGAGATTGTTAGAGCATTGCTCGGTCGAACTCGCATGCGTTGCTATATCAAGCATGTTTGTCAATGTTAGTGATCAAAACTATAAAGTCTTGATTTCTAGTCTACTATAGCTAAGGTCTCCGACTAGGATAATGATAGGTGTGATAAACACCTAATTTTATATCTAGTATTTATGATTTCTTTGCGAGTTTTCATGTAAATTATGTATCTTATGTATGAGTTTGAGTTTATTAGGTGCTTTGTAGTCATTTGGAGCGGAAGGAGAGAAACTACTCAATTGGAGCGAAAATGGAACAAAGACCAATTCACATGCGAGTGATACTTGGAGCAAGCTAGGTGCACAAGGAGGAGGTGAAGTATGAACCATCAGTTTTCCATAACTGACACTTGAGTTGAATAGAGATTTAGGCAGTCGGTTGTTCAGAACTGACAAGCCATATATGGTCTGGGTGTCCCTTATCCTATTTATGGGTGCCCGGAGTAATTGTCATTCCTACATGAGACATAGAATTCAGAGTCTCAATTATGTGCTTATATCAAACTGAGAGAAGAGGAGTGGATGCTGTTTTCTGAGGTGCAAAAATAAGCGCAGTAGGGTTTGTGAGATGATTCTGCTGCTGATAAAGAGAGGATCGAGATAACTGGGTTGTTGTTGAATGAAGAATCAATGGAGAAGTCAGAGAAGATCGAGAAACTAAACGTGGTACTTATTCGAATTGAGATATCTCGTGGATATGAGAAGGGAGATAATAGAAGAAGTCTGATGCAGTTGATTCGGGAAGATAAAAGTTCTGCCATTGATTGTCAGTGATGAATGGAGATGATTAAATGGGGACTGTGGTTGTTTACAAGGGTTGAGTTTTATCATAACTCAAGAAAGAATGAAGGGAGTTTCTGCTGTTATGGTTTGTATACGGCAGTTAAGTGGCTCGACTTGTGGAAAGTATCAGGTGCAGGGAGATTATGAGTGTTCACTACTGTATGAATGATGGGTTACGAATGAATGTGAAATTGCAGGTCAAAGAGAACTCATCAGACTGCAAAATTGTTATCTCTGAATTACCAACAGAATGCACAAAATGTGCTTGCAAAATTGTCTGAATCGAGAAGATGAGGATTATCATGGTGTTTGAGTCAAGGAATCTGGTAGTGCAGTTGCAGATTGAGTTGGGTGTGAAAGATTGGAAAATGGGTGAAGTCTGGAAGACCGTGACATTGGTTTTGCCGAGAGACTGACCTGAGATTCAGTATGAGCATAATGGGAAGGAAGAGATGGTGATGCGGCCAAGATTAAATGGCAGTTTAGGATTTGTGTTGCTGATGTGATTAGTGGTCGTGTATGAGAAGCTAGTACCTGATTTAGAAGCCATCAATGTGAGCCAACTTAGCTAAAGGTTAATTGCCGGAAGTATGGCTGAGTTCGTATGTTCAAGAGGTATTCAAGGGGCAGATACTAATAAGTGAACGGAGTTTGTAATAAGAACTGGAAAGAGATCTGGGGATAAATTTCCAGCGAGAAGATAACAAAGAAGGCGACTGTGATGTTGTTGATGAGCTTGCTAATTGGGGACGAAATCGGAAGCAGTGAGATGGAGGTTTTCGAGAGACGGGTTGCACTTAGATTTAAGTATGGTAGCGTTGTATGTTGCTGCTACTGATGCTGATTGATAAAAGGGAATGCAGCTGGTAATGACTCTGGATATTTTTACAAGAAAGTGCGAGATAGTGGTTATAGCTAATGGTGGTATTGAGAAGCACCGCTGCTGCGCAGGGAGAAGAATGAAAGTAGCAGGAGATTGCTGCTGTAGCTGGGAGCTTAAGGCAATAGCAGGTGCTATGGTGGTGTTGAAAACAAGCAGTGAAATGCAAGTGCAGTTGTAAGAATTTGCAGGGAATCTCATAAAGAATGGGTATTCGAATTTGGAGGAATTATGGAGCTGATAGTGGAGATGGTAATACTGTAGTGCAAGTGATGTTGTTGCCATGGTGTTTTCTGATTGTGTCAGAGTGATGAAGATAGGGAGTTAGAGCTGGTGCAGTTTATCTTTACTGGGTGTGGGCTCAAGGGAGTGAAGTCAATGCGATTGGATGAGGCGAGGAATGTTTGAGCTGAGAATGAAATGGTGTTTCAGGTACATTGGAAATCAAGAAGCTACAGCTGCAGGGAAGTTGGGAATCTGTTGTTGCTTGTACAATATGCTGTGATGTTTGCAGTGGAATTAGCTGGAGCTGGTTGCGAAAGATACAGAAGAAATGGGCTGGTAGATGTATGCTGCCAGAGTCGATGCCGTGGAATGAAGATGGGGTTTGCGAGTTATATTTTCCAAAGATGGAGGCAGTTCTGGTACTCAAGTTACAGGAAATAGAAATTCGCAGCAACTGAACTAAGGCAATGAAGTAAAGATGCTGTCAACATAATGCATGAACTAAAGCTAGAAAAGGTTTGATGGAACGATTTAAATTAGATGAATGTTAGGCCTGCAGGGTAGGAGCTATAGTTAAGCCTGAGATTGGCCGGAAATACCACGGAATCGGCCTGAACTCTACTGGATTCGGAGTAGAACGAGTCAACTCACCTGACCTGGTCGACTCATATGGACTTGGACTTGATGGGCCTGGTTCATGGGATGTTTTATCAGGACAGATTTTAGCAGAAAATGGTGCGACCTAGTTAAGAAATCAGGAAAGGAGACACATTATATAAGGGTCTAATATTCTAAACCTAAGGGATATATTTGCTTCTACTACTTGGTTCTAGGGTTTAGAAACATGAAAACCTTTATTTTTCTTCTTGTTATGAACTCCATTAACATGAATACCTAAGTTTATTATTGGTTATGGAATAATTGGATTTCACACAATATGGTTTTTGATATGATAAATTAGTTTTGTCTCCATATTTTATCGATTATTATTCACAATTAATATTGTTATATGATTTGAATACTTGTTTGATCGAGTCGCGAATCGGTTGAGTTTGTTTTCATCTCTATTGCTAGATTAAGGTTTGTTATACGTAAAAGTGATAGACTCCTGATTGCAAGTAGCATAAATATGATTATAGTTTGTAGTGATATATTCTTATGATCATATGTGAATCGTAACCTTTGTTAAATTGAATTAGTGCGCTTTCCACGTTCAATTGCTTTGATTGTCCTGATTTCATAGAACTTAATGCATCTAGGGAATTAAACTTGATTAGTGCTTTTACACGTTAGGTTGTTCTCTTAGATAGAACTCATACTCGCATCTTTTAATGTGTTTGTTGATGACAAAAGGATATTAGCGGGATATTCTTGCGATCAAGATATTCTAGGGCTTTTGATAAAATTTGAGATTAAAATATCAATTCTAGTTATTGTGAAGAAAACCTATTTGTGAATGAAGATGAATCCTTAACCAATATTCTCACTACCTTGATTTGTGTGCTTTACTTTTTATTGTTTTGCTTTTATTTTATCTTAGTATATAAAAATCAGAAAACCCCCGGTGTTATTTATAAGAAACCAATAATATTTTGACAACCTAGACCTCTATGTGGGATCGATCCTTTCTTGCCCTTGCTATATTTATATTTTGAGTAGTAAGAAAGTGTAAATTATTTTTGACGCATACGACAACGATCAAATTTTGGCGTCGCTGCCGGGGAGGCAACGGTTGTCACTTGTTTTTGGTTTCTTATTTTTGTTTTTGTTTTGTTTTGTTTTTAGTTTTTCTTATTTTCTGGTTTTTAATCTTGGTTTGGGAATCGTATTTGAGGTACCAATTCTATGGAAGGAGCATATTGGAACAATGGATACGGCTTTCAACCTCCTCAACACTATGAAAATTTCCCACCATCTATGGAATGCAATCAAAACCAATTTATTGGCTATGATGCATATCCTAGAGAACCTTATGGTGATTTTTATACATACCAACAACAACCTTGTAGTGGGTATGTAAGTCAAGCACTTAGGTGGGATAATTCTACTTCTAATTGGCTTTATTCGAGTTGTATGCAGATTATGCATGGATTGCAAGATATGAAACAAAGGCTAGATCAACTTGACCGTAATAGAGAGAACGTCGCACAAACCAATTTCTGGAATATGCCTTCTTACCCGACTCCGGATCGTAGTTATGATCATTCACTCATTCAAAGGGAAGAATCATGGGAAAGAGAACATATTTTAGCTAATGGTGGTAAGCGTGTGAACGTTAGAAAACTTGCGCAGAAATTATACAAGTTGGAAGACGATGGATACTCGGAAGAGCTTGTCGATGAAATTAGTAGGACCATTCATATGGAACTTAAACGACGTCGTGATAAAGGTTGGGAAACCGACGACGATTCTGATTATGGTGAGTCTGAAGATGAAGACGATGATGATTGTATTGAAAAGGACCAACCTTTGGAGATATTTGATGACATTAGTGTAGTTGACTCAACTCTTGATCTTTATAATGATCAAGCACCTATTCAAAAGGTACATGAGGATGATGAAACTAATGTTTTTCAGAATTTTGCAACATTGTTTGAGTCTAATGAAGAGGAGTATGTTGAGAATGTGACCGTTATGACCAATATTATGGAAGACCCAATTGAGCTTGCTAATGATTGTAATGAAGATGTTTATGTCGAGACTTTGGTTAAGGCATAAACGGATGAAGAATGGTTGCAAGATTTGATAGAGGACCATGATATACAAGAGGTGAGTAGTTCACTTGAATTTTTCAAGGATGAAGAGGATTCCATGCTACAAGAGATTGTGCGAGGTTTGTCTAACCCTTTTCATATTGTTTCTTTTCCTTTACCTCTTATTGGTTTGAATGTATGTTCTTCGAAAACATTGTTGAATGACTTTGTTTCTCGATATCCTCCATTAGAGATACTTGATTCTCAAACTATGCATATTTTTGCACAAGAAACCGTGGAAGTACCCGACTTCTATATTCTTTATGCACTTCCAAGTGTGGACAAGAATAAGTGCGGGGGAAGCTTTTATCGGTTCATAGCTTCGTTTTTGTTTTATATTATTAATATTTGTGTGAAGCTAGCGTTTGCAAAACAGGTGCTATGGGTGGATCCCCAACTTTTCCGATTATTGGTGTATGGGGAATTCAACTTGCATGTCGGGATGACGACTTTAAACCAAGCGCTAATGAGAGGCAACCCACTGGTTTTGTGTATCTATCTCTATCTTTTATTTTATTTTAAGTCTTTTATCTTTATTTTCTTATTTTGTATATTTACATATCAAAACTCCAACTTTTAGAGATTTTTGAACAATTTAGAATAAACACTAGCCTTTCTAAGTAGATGGAATTTTTTCTTGGCGGTGAGGTGTGTATATTTGCTGAGTTGGGATTAGATGCCAACTAAATAGCTTGTTTAGTGTTTATTCTCTATTGTTCATAAATGGCTATGAGTTGGAGTAATGAGTTTTTATCATGCATTTTATTTTCATATTGTGTATATATATCATGTTATGAATTTCCCACCTTGACTTTCTTTGGACGATTCAATTTACATTGAGGACAATGTAAAGTTTAAGTGTGGGGGAGTGTTCTCATATAGAGTTTTTAGCCTTGTTAGTTTTCCCTTGTGTTCATATAAAAAAAAATCAGAAAAATAGAAAAACCAAGAAAAAATTTGTGCTTTTTAAACTCCGAAATCTAGAAACTTGTGCCTTTAGGATGACACCATTAGTGGATGGAACCATTTTGAATGCTGGAGTTGAGGAACCGATTAACTAAAGGGGACGAACATAGCTCAGAAATCATAAATAACATGATAGTTGTTACCATATTTCGGAATATCATCATATCACATTCTATTTTTATTTTTTCATATTTATCTATTGTTCTCTAAGTGCTTTGGTGGGTCACTAAAAATCGAGTTGTTATTACTGCTAGGATGAAATAGAGTGATTGAGTTACTAGAAAAAAAAAAGAAAAAAAAAAGAAAAAGACCGACCAATAATTAGACCAAAACGGAATAAAATGACACTTGGGAATAACAGTATGTGTGAAACGTAGTCCCTGTCTCCGTCGCCTAAACAAGCGTGGAATGCAGGATCCAAGGCAACTATCATGTACTTGCTGACAAGAAGCATGCGCTTTGATCCAAAAGATTGAATCATGCCGTCTAAAAAAAAAGTGAAAAAAAGAAAAAGAAAAAAGAAAGAAAAGAAAGTATTATATTGGTTGAATAAAGTCACTTCTGGTTCCCTTGTATATGCCAGTGAGTTGATGTAGGATTCAAACCAAGTAGCTCAATCCAATAGGCATAGGTTCATCTTGGCAAAGGACCTTCGAGCAGATATGGGAAACATCGATCACTTGTGAACATTCGCCAACATCTACATCTATATCCATCTTCTTAATCTTTTCATTGTGATTGTGGTTTGTTAGTTTCCGAGTATTGTGGCTTGTTCGACTATCTAATTAGAGTTTATTTACTAATATATGAATTGAATTTGCACAAGGTACCTCCTCCTGTAGTCATTTTGGATTCGTTCATTGATTTGTCACAAATAGATGGAGTTTGAAACATAGGTTTTGTAGGTAGACCTCTTGTAAACCTTCACGAGAATAAAACTCGTCCACTAGGGACACCTAGGGGTTTAAAGGCTTGTTATTTATGTTAAAATTAACCGTATCCTCGACGACACGGAGTTGTATGTATATTTTAGTTTGTTTGATTTGCTCGAGGACTAGCAAAGTCTAAGTGTGGGAGAATTTGATAGGTGTGATGAACACCTAATTTTATATCTAGTATTTATGCTTTCTTTGCGAGTTTTCATGTAAATTATGTATCTTATGTGTGAGTTTGAGTTTATTAGGTGCTTTGTAGTCATTTGGAGCGGAAGGAGAGAAACCACTCAATTGGAGCGAAAATGGAACAAAGACCAATTCACATGCGAGTGATACTTGGAGCAAGCTAGGTGCACAAGGAGGAGGTGAAGGATGAACCATCAGTTTTCCATAACTGACACTTGCGTTGAATAGAGATTTAGGTAGTCGGTTGTTCAGAACTGACAAGACATATATGGTCTGGGTGTCCCTTATCCTATTTCTAGGTGCCCGGAGTAATTGTCATTCCTACATGAGACATAGAATTTAGAGTCTCAATCATGTGCTTTATCAAACTGAGAGAAGAGGAGTGGCTGCTGTTTTCTGAGGTGCAAAAATAAGCGCAGTAGGGTTTGTGAGATGATTCTCACTGGCGATAAAGAGAGGATCGAGATAATCAAGTTCTTTGTTGAATGAAGAATCAATGGAGAAGTCGAGAAGATCGAGAAACTGAACGTGGTACTTATTCGAATTGAGATATCTCATGGATCTGAGAAGGGAGATAATAGAAGAAGTCTGATGCAGTTGATTCGGGAAGATAAAAGTTCTGCCATTGATTGTCAGTGATGAATGGAGATGATTAAATGGGGACTGTGGTTGTTTACAAGGGTCGAGTTTTATCATAACTCAAGAAAGAATGAAGGGAGTTTCTGCTGTTATGGTTTGTATACGGCAGTTAAGTGGCTCGACTTGTGGAAAGTATCAGGTGCATGGAGATTATGAGTGTTCACTACTGTATGAATGATGGGTTATGAATGAATGTGAAATTGTAGGTCAAAGAGAACTCATCAGACTGAAAAATTGTTATCTCTGAATTACCAACAGAATGCACAAAATGTGCTTGCAAAATTGTCTGAATCGAGAAGATGAGGATTATCATGGTGTTTGAGTCAAGGAATCTGGTAGTGCAGTTACATATTGAGTTGGGTGCGAATGATTGGAAAATGGGTGAAGTCTGGAAGACCGTGACATTGGTTTTGCCGAGAGACTGACCTGAGATTCAGTATGAGCATAATGGGAAGGAGGAGATGGTGATGCGGCCAAGATTAAATGGCAGTATAGGATTTGTGTTGCTGCTGTGATTAGTGGTCGTGTATGAGAAGCTAGTACCTGATTTAGAAGCCATCAGTGTGAGCCAACTTATCTAAAGGTTAACTGCCGGAAGTATGGATGAGTTCGTATGTTCAAGAGGTATTCAAGGGGCAGAGACTAATAAGTGAACGGAGTTTGTAATAAGAACTGGCAAGAGATCTGGAGCTAAATTTCCAGCGAGAAGATAGCAAAGAAGGAGACTGTGATGTTGTTGATGAGCTTGCGAATTGGGGACGAAATCGGAAGCAGTGAGATGGAGGTTTTCGAGAGACGGGTTGCACTTGGATTTAAGTATGGTAGCGTTGTATGTTGCTGCTACTGATGCTGATTGATTAAAGGGAATGCAGCTGGTAATGACTATGGAGATTTTTACAAGAAAGTGCGAGATAGTGGTTATAGCTAATGGTGGTATTGAGAAGCATCGCTGCTGCGCAAAGAGAAGAATGAAAGTAGCAGGAGATTGTTGTTGTAGCTGGGAGCTTAAGGCAATAGCAGGTACTGTGGTGGTGTTGCAAACAAGCAGTGAAATGCAAGTGCAGTTGTAAGAAGTTGCAGGGAAGCTCATAAAGAATGGGTATTCGAATTTGGAGGAATTCTGGAGCTGATAGTGGAGATGGTAATACTGTAGTGCAAGTGATGTTGTTGCCATGGTGTTTTCTGATTGTGTCGAGTGATGAAGATATGGAGTTCGAGCTGGTGCAGTTATGTTTCTGGGTGTGGGATCAAGGAGTGAAGTCGAATGCGCTTGGATGAGTCATGAGGAATGTTTGAGCTGAGAATGAAATGGTGTTTCAGGTACATTGGAAATCAAGAAGCTACAGCTGCAGGGAAGTTGGGAATCTGTTGCTGCTTGTACAATATGATGTGATGTTTGCAGGGGAATTAGATGGAGCTGGTTGCGAAAGCTACAAAAGAAATGGGCTGGTAGATGTATGTTGCCAGAGTCGATGCCGTGAAATTAAGATGGGGTTTACGGGTTATCTTTGCCAAAGATGGAGGCAGTTCTGGTACTCAAGTTACAGGAAATAGAAATTCGCAAAGAATCAACTAAGGCAATGAAGTAAAGATGCTGTCAACATAATGCATGAACTAAAGCTAGAAAAGGTTTGATGGAACGGTTTAAATTAGATGAATGTTAGGCCTGCAGGGTAGGAGCTATAGTTAAGCCTGAGATTGGCCGGAAATACCACGGAATCGGCCTGAACTCTACTGGATTCGGAGTAGAATGAGTCAACTCACCTGACCTGGTCGACTCATATGGACTTGGACTTGATGGGCCTGGTTCATGGGATGTTTTATCAGGACAGATTTTAGCAGAAAATGGTGCGACCTAGTTAAGAAATCAGGAAAGGAGACACATTATATAAGGGTCTAATATTCTAAACCTAAGGGATATCTTTGATTCTACTATTTGGTTCTAGGGTTTAGAAACATGAAAACCTTTATTTTTCTTCTTGTTATGAACTCCATTAACATGAATACCTAAGTTTATTATTGGTTATGGAATAATTGGATTTCACACAATATGGTTTTTGATATGATAAATTAGTTTTGTCTCCATACTTTATCGATTATTATTCACAATTAATATTGTTATATGATTTGAATACTTGTTTGATCGAGTCGCGAATCGGTTGAGTTTGTTTTCATCTCTATTGCTAGATTAGGGTTTTTTATACGTAAAAGTGATAGACTCCTGATTGCAAGTAGCATAAATATGATTATAGTTTGTAGTGATATATTCTTATGATCATATGTGAATCGTAACCTTTGTTAAATTGAATTAGTGCGCTTTCCACGTTCAATTGCTTTGATTGGCCTAATTTCATAGAACTTAATGCATCTAGGGAATTAAACTTGATTAGTGCTTTTACACGTTAGGTTGTTCTCTTAGATAGAACTCATACTCGCATCTTTTAATGTGTTTGTTGATGACAAAAGGAGATTAGCGGGATATTCTTGCGATCAAGATATTCTAGGGCTTTTGATAAAATTTGAGATTAAAATATCAATTCTAGTTATTGTGAAGAAAACATATTTTTGAATGAAGATGAATCCTTAACCAATATTCTCACTACCTTGATTTGTGTGCTTTACTTTTTATTGTTTTTCTTTTATTTTATCTTAGTATATAAAAATCAGAAAACCCCCGGTGTTATTTATAAGAAACCAATAATATTTTGACAACCTAGACCTCTCTGTGGGATCGATCCTTTCTTGCCCTTGCTATATTTATATTTTTAGTAGTAAGAAAGTGTAAATTATTTTTGACCCATACGACAGCGATCATATAAGTGTAGTTGAGCTCAAGAACTCCATGGCAATCATCATACAAGGTGAAGGACTACTCAAGGAACCAGTGGATCTTCATCGACTAAAAGGTATGTGGAGACTTGAACTTATCTATCACTCAAAAGTCTATCTACTCTATCTCCTATCTTGAGACAAAAGTCGTTTTACTATATAGACTAAAGATATACACATGTGACATTTCGAGATGAGTATATCTCGCTTATCTATTTATCGAAATGTGTGTTGGTAAAGCTTTTGCTTTAGCCAAGTTCATCTTTTCCTAGTGATGAAAGTCATGTTATGTTACAATCACTTTGAAAATTTCTATGACGAAAACTAGTTTGTGAATAACAACTATATGACGTCCTCTGAGAATGTTTCAATGATTTAAATGAGAGTTTAGACAATATAACCACTGGGGGATATAAACATTGTTGTGGTAACACATATATGTATAAGTCCTTAGCACTTGAACCGAAGTTTGCGAACTTTGTTGATCAAGTGAAAATCGGAACTTGAGCAGTCAACCCAGTCCGCGAACTCAGTCCGCAAACGTGCGTAGATATCGAACCCAAGAATTTTTGCTGGAGTTGTAGCTCGGTTTCTGTCCGCGAACTGACGTAAGTTCTCGAACCCGAGAATTTCTGCTGGAGTTTGTGAACTCCAACCGGTTACTTGAGTCCGCGAACTTGAGTGGTTATGTCTAAAAACGATGTTCGTGAACTTATTTAAATTATCTAAGGAATGCTATTGCAAACCATGGATTTATAGTTCATGAATCGATTCGAGTGAATCACATCGTTTTTGCTTCAATTGTGTCTTGTGTAGTACATAATATCTCATAGCAATTGAACAACTCTCTAACTAGTTTATTTGAGTCATTTGGACTTGTTATGGTTGATATAAAAGTTATCATTTGGCTAACCATTTGGTTGACTAATATTGAACCAACTATTGTACATGTTTGGGTACGGTTACACAAACCCAAAATCATCAAGTACATGTGTGTATGGAAAGCTAAGTTTTCGATCTAACGGTTGAGAGATATTAGCTTGTATCTAATCAGGTTTTCATCTAACGGTGGATATTGAATGCTTTGTTACTAAGCTAACATTGATTGTAAACCCTGATTTGAAAGACTATATAAGGGAGAACTCTAGCAACTGGGAAACCTAATCCCACACACATTCTATGTGATACTAGTTTGCTAAGCTAGAGTGGATTCTTCTTTAACCTTTGGTTTTCTTCTTCTAAAACCAGGTTAACGACTTAAAGACTTAACTGGGATTGTGAAGCCAGACCGATACTACTTTTCTTGTAGTTGTGTGATTTGATCTTGATGTTTCTATCGTATGAGTACAATTGTAATAATTGGCTTGAGATTTCTATCTCCGATAGGCAAGAAATAAAAGTAATCACAAACATCTTCGTCTCATCGTTTGTGATTCCATAATATATTTTTTCACTGCGTCGATTAAGACTATTGTGAGGTGATTGATAAAATTGAGCTGTTCTTCGGGAATATAAGTCTAGTTTTATTAATTGGTTCCTGTTCACCTTGATTTATCAAAAGATGGAACAAAACTCATAGGTTTATTCTTGGGAGACGAATTTATCTATCTTGTAGACTTTTCTGTGTGAGACAAATTTGTTTGCTAAAGTCTTCGACTTTGGGTCGTAGCAACTCTTGGTTGTGGGTGAGATCAACTAAGGGAATCAAGTGCGCAGTATCCTGCTGGGATCATAGGCGTAGGAGCATAACTGTACCTTGGATCAGTGTGATATTGATTGGGGTTCAACTACAGTTCAGACAGAAGTTAATTTGGAGTAGGCTAGTGTCTGAAGCGTCTTAATATAGTATATGTTTAATCTGGACTAGGTGTGTCTGCATTATTTATTTTCCGCATTATATTTTGTTATATAATTGAAATAATACAGGTTGTGCATTGTTCAATCAATTAGAATATCCGACCTTATTGGTTGTTGATTTAAATTGATTGACACTTGGATATTGGTCTTTGGTACCATCCAAGTTATCTCTCTTTGATTAGACTCGCGAATCACATTTGCTTGAGTAAATCAAATTGAGAGATTAAGATAATAACTCCTTGAGTATTTTATATTGATTGAGTCTAGTTGATTCTCTAGAAAACAACTCGGAGTTGTCCATACAGATTGTTAATCGAAATATTGGGTGAGGTTGTTAGACCCCCCACTTTTTTAATTATAACTTGCAAAAAGAATTGACTGTGGTGAGACTTTTAGTCCTGTAGTATGGATGGGGAAAAATGGTACGCTGGTTTTTTAGGAAAGTGAAAAGACGGACGTGTTGTCAAGACTCCTCAACCGGGAAAACTTCTCAACCTCACACAAATGCACTGCAAAGGGAGTGCTTAGATTCGAGAGATCAATCTGTAGGACTCCGGCCTAAACCAAGTCAATGGTCGTTCCAGAGCCAATTCAGTCACAAATAGGGAGATAGGTTGATCTGTAGGAGGGAAGCTGAGAATTGTGTGGGATCAGTGATGATCAAGGATTGTGAATGTGTTGAAGGTTTCTTCAAGTGATGAATAAGTTCGAATGATTGAGAGAGTGTTGCTCACACAATGATTCTTGGTTAGACGATGGATTGTCTGTTCAATATCTCGTGGATTTTCTGTGTTGTTTTTCGTATTTTTCCGTCCTATCTCAATCATGGATTCGAGGACTTATTTATATTGTCAGAGTAATGAACACATTGATCCCTGTAAGTGTGACGGTTTCTTGAGTGAAAGAGTGGGAAAGTGGGAGATCGTGATAAAGTCAGTTCCGTGTCGTGTGGATACTTGACTGATCGTGCACCCACTACTTTGCTAACTCCTTCAAACGTTTGCATAACTTACGAACATTTATCGTCGTGGATGAACACATGTGTCGTAGGACGCCAGACCAAAACCCTAAGTGATATCCCCCAATTTGTGACGTGATTGATGTCTCAAGAATCGTGGAGTCTGCAAGGCAGACATGTATTTAGTTAGTCAGTTATTGACTGATTAGACAATGTGTCTAGGTTTTGTTGAATCGAGCATAATTGACGAATGCTCAGGGATTCATGAATGTTAATATTGCTCGTCTGAGCAAATATTGTAAATTCAATGAGTTGTTGAATATTGAGTTGCGATCAATATTCGAGTTTCCCAATTTGGCGAGTTAACGAATATTGACAAGTTACTGAATATTGTTAGTTGGATCAATATTCGAGTATCTGAGCAAGTATTGCTCAATTTGACGAATTAATGATAAATCACTGAACATCAATAGTTGGATTAGAGCGTTTGGGAAAGTATTTCTCAGTTCGACAAATTACTGAATATTGATAGATGGATCAACATTCGAGCAACTGAGCAAGTATTAATTGCTCAATTCGACGAATTGTTTATTGGTGACGTGACCCAATAAAATATTAATTAAAATATTAACAGATTACCGAATATTGTATAATTAATTCAAACGTTGATTGTTCGATCAACATAAATTTATTAGTGTTTGAACTTGCTCAGAATGATGATTTCATGAAGCGTTTGTTCGAAACCCTAATTTTTGACCGATTGTTGATCAATTGACGAATTGATGAAAATAGGTCATGAGTGAGGGAGGGACCGACCACATGGGATGATGGAAAACCCTGTGATTCCTGAGTGATCGAGTGAGCGTGCACCAGGGTTCCGAGTTGAACAATTGGTGAAAGAATGATGATTAAATGCTGGTTTCATCATTTATTAAAATAGTGCTCGATTGAGCGTTGGGTAATAAAACCTAATTTATGGAGAAGTGAGGGACCGAAAAAGAAGGCATGAAACCGTCCCTTGGGAGTGTGGGACCGACTGATGGTCGACTGAACAAATTCCAAGTTGGTTGGAAAGAGTATGTACCCAATATGAGCAATTGAGCAAATTAGGTCAAAATTATAAGAATGTGTGGGACCGGATTAGTGTAAGCCTTAGGTATGTCCTTGATCGGTCAAGGAGGCATTCCCGTGTCACCATTATGTCCGTGTCTCGGTCCTGAGAGTTTTGGTATTTTTTGATGAGCGTTCAAGCAATATTTTGAATTTTTAGAAGAGTTCGATCTTTGACTGAAATTCTTGATTTTGCTCGAATGAGCAAGTAGAACTTTGCTCGTTTGATCAAAAATTAGAAAATATTAAAATAACGATATTTTAATACTTGGCACAAGAAGCCTAGTCGGTCGTGTGACCATGTTGGCTTTTTGGCTTTTTCATGGTTTGAGCAATATTTGGGAAAATATTAAGAAACCATGATTTTTTCTCAAACGGAGGAGTTTCATGAGATGTGGAAATAATAATAAAACTAGGGTTTGGAAAGTGTGGGACCGGCCATGTCCAAGGCATTGCCGGCCGGCTAGGAGCCCGGTCCCGTGACACTTTCCCTGATTTTATATAATTTTTCATGATACAGAGGAAATTCCATGAAACCAAGGAGTTTTGTTGAAACCATGAAATTTCCATGAGATGAGGGAAATAATAATTATGAAATACTAAGGATTTTAAGGTGTAGGACTGGCCACGGCTAGGGCATGTCCGATCGGCTAGGTTGCCCGGTCCCTTGACGCTTTTCCCTATTTTATATTATTATTTTTCGTGAAACCATGAAAATATGGAGAAACCATGAGTTTTTCCCAAAAAATGAAAGTTGCTAGAATGAAGGAGTTTTCATGAGTTCATGAAAATAAATAAAATAAGGAAAAATAAAAGGAAGAGGCGCGGAGGACCCGGCCGGTGGGCCCGGTCCCTAGGCGCCTCTTTTCTATTTTTTATTATTATTTTATCTCTCCTATTTTTTGTAGGATTCCTCGTTTGTCCATATTTTCGAATGCTTGTTCATGCATCATTGTCGAGTACACTTGCACCACGGGGCTTACTCAGTAGTAGTCCAGATGCTCGATTATTGAGTATTTATTACTAATTTATGAAATTCAGTGGGGAATGATTCATGAAACTGAGTAATAAAAGTAAGTAGTTGTTTATTATCAATCCATATGATTAGCCTTGAATTCGACCATGGATTCAGAATAATAAATGAGCATTACCATTCCATGGGATCGTGGATTCGACCATAGAATCAGAGTAATTAACTATTACCATTCCATGAGATCAGCCGTGGATTCGATCATGAAATCGAAGTAATGAAAGTATTTATTACCATTCCATGAGATCAACCGTGGATTCGATCATGAAATCGGAGTAATTAAATAAAATAGATTATTTTCTAGGAATTCAGTGGTGAATGTCACGGTAGATTAATCTATTGCAAAAGGGATATTAGCCAGTTAAAGCGTCATACCCATTCCGAAAGGTGCATAGTCAGGAGACGGATGATATCCTGAAGGAGTTATTGCTCTCAATCTTACGGAGAACCGCCGGGATCTATACACGGTCTCTCTACATAGTCAGGGAACAATGAATGTCACCGACGTCCTGAAGGCGTTACTGCTCTCAATCTTACGGAGAACCGCCTAATTGTTCTTCTATGTAGAGGGGGGTATCTCTCATGTAGTCAGGGAACAGTGAGTATCACCGACGTCCTGAAGGCGTTATTGCCCTCAATATTACGGAGAACCGCCCAATTATGTTATTCTACATATAGGTCATGATGAAATGCGTGGCACCAAACGCTCATCTAGTGGAGGCATTTCAGGAAATATATTCATCATGGCTTCGTAAAATATGAATCGTCACATGCCCGAAGCCGTATCAGAAACATGCATTATCATGATTTTACGGTTTTAACCTTTGTTTAAAATCCACCATCAACATGTAGTTAAGTCAACAACAGTTAGAGTTGTGCTACGTATTGTTGTTAGTAGGGGATGGCTAGTAAGACAATTATATGTATCAAATTCATTCTTGCATGGTGATTTAACATAAAATATCCACCAGGGTTTGTGAGTGAAGAATTTCCTAACAAAGTTTGTCATTTAAAGAAAAGTTTATATGGCTTAAAACAAGCACCAAGGGTTTGGTTTCAGAAGTTTAGCTCAGATTTGATTTCTTATGGTTTTCTCAGAACAATTTCAGACTTTTCAATGTTTGTCTATCATGTTGATTTAGATATGATGATACTTTTACTATATGTTGATGATATTATCTTAACTGGTACTTCAAATATCTTACTTGATCATTTGGTTCAATACTTGAGTTCAATCTTTGCAATGAAACAATTAGGGGACTTACACTATTTCTTAGGCATAGAAGCGGTGAGGACATCAAATGAAATTATGTTAACCCAGAAGAAATATATTGTTGAATTGTTGGAAAATGCTAAGATGATAGAATGTAATCCTTGTAGTACTCCGGTAGTTAAAGGGCTAAGAGTCTCCATCAATGAAGGTACTTTATTGACAGATGTATCTGAGTATAGAACTATTGTTGGTATGTTGCAATACTTATGTCTTACAAGGCCAGATATTTTCTTTGGGGTTAATTATGTCAGCCGGTTCATGCATGCTCATACAGATGTGCATATGTTGTTAGTTAAAAGAATTTTGAGATATTTAAAGGGCACTATTGATTATGGTGTTGCTATAAGGAAAGGAGATATTACTCAGCTTACTGCTTACACTGATTCTGATTGGGATAATTACCCAAAAACTGCAAGGTCAACATAAGGATATGTTTTTTTTTTTTGGGTAATTCTTTAGTATCTTAGTCTAGTAAAAAGCAACCAACTGTTTCAAGGTCCATAGCTGAAGCAGAGTATAAATGTTTGTCTGTTGCTACTGCAGAGTTAGAATGGTTATCATCTCTATTCAGTGAACTGCACATTTCATTAAAAATGCCTATTCCTTTGTATTGTGAAAATACAATTGCAATATATCTGTCAGCTAATCATGTTTCTCATTACATGACAAAACATATAAAAATCCATTATCATGTAGTAAGGGAATTAATATCAAGTGGTTTTCTTAAAGTTCAACATATAGCATATGAATAACAATTGGCTGACTTGTTCACAAAAGGTTTATGTGCTCCTGTTTTTACTTCACTTCTCCAACAATTACTGGGTTATTCTATTGTTGTTGCTCCACCTGGTGATGCATCTACTTATACAACTGCTGCTACTGCTGATTCTTCTACTGAACTGTCTGCTAAATATGTTCTTGTTGAATCTACTTCAAGTGAGACTTGTCAGCTGGCTGTATCTGCCAATTTTCTTTCAAAGAATTGTGGTGTTGTTCCTACAAAACATGTTACATTTCAGTGATAACTGTTGTTCTGTTTTTCTGTATTTTTCAAACTGATAAGTGTCTTCCATTATAAGTTTGAGGGGGGGATATTGGGAATATTATGTTTGTCAAAGTCAAAGTCAAGTCAATAGCCTTTCTGTTTTGATATCTCAGACACATTAAATTGGTCCATAGAAGTCAATATCCTTTGACTTTTGACTATATAAGTCAATAGACTTTCTGTTTTGATATCTCAGACACATTAAATTGGTATGATTTTCTATTGTAATCTTTAATATGTTTTTCTTACACTTTCAAGTCTGTAATAACAAGTCCTTCTTCATCTCTTTTTTATTAGTAAAATCTTGATTTCTTAATACTATGAGAACACATCAATTCTCAAAATTCGTTGCTATTAATTTTTCATTCACAAAATAAGGTCCCAAAGTGTGAGATAGTATGAGAATAAACTGTGAAGGGAGCCTTCCTCATCATAATTTAATGACTAATTATATCTCATACATTTTTCTGATTAAATTTAAAGTTACAAACTGTGACATTCGTCGTTATGTTGAGGTCAAGTCCGTTCGACATCGTCGATGAATTCATAGAATAACACTTAGTAATCTTGACTTTCTCTTATGAACGGATTCTTTTGGTTTGAGTGTCTAAATTTTTTCCCACAACCAAAATCCTATCTCAGAAAAAGCATTAAACTGTTAGTTATGAAAGCCATCAACCAATGTGATCATTGGTGGGATTCTATTTGTAGAAATCCATTCGAATATCTCAAATTTTATGAAAATGTTTAAAAATTGAAGTTTTTTTATTTATTTATAATAGAATAACGATCCCATTTTATTTTTATTTATTTTTGGATGATTGCTATTTATGCAAAAAGAGACTTTTGATTTGTGTAGACTCCTACCCCATAATTTTTTTTTCTTTTTTTTTTTGCGTAGTAGACTACTTAATTCTTTATAGAGTTGTCAAAAAAAAAAAAAAAAAAAGACGGCCCAGCCAGCCTGGCCTGCTAGGACTTCAGTGTAGCGGTATCCTGTTTAGGAGTTTCGGACAGGCTAGGCTGGGCTGAGCTAAGCGCGTCTAGTCACTATTTTTCTCTTTCCTGAGTTGTCGAATTCCCCAAACCAAATTTGTTTGTTATAGGAGAAAGAAAAAGAGAAGAAATAGAACCCCAATTTTCGTCTGGAAATTAGGGTTAGGTTTTTGTAGGTAAAAATGTCACAGCAGAATGGGAAGTTGATGCCAAATCTAGATCAGCAGAGTACTAAAGTCCTTAATCTCACTGTACTTCAAAGAATTGATCCTTTCGTTGAAGAAATTTTAATCACAGCTGCACACGTTACCTTTTACGAGTTCAATATAGACCTCAATCAATGGGTTCGTATCTCTCTCCCTCCTCCTTCTTTGTATATATCTGTTTGTTTCTGATTAGATTTATCCTGATTGACTGCAGAGTCGAAAGGATGTGGAAGGATCTCTATTTGTTGTCAAAAGGTGAGTTTTTTTTTTTTTTTCATTTTGAAACCAACATTTGATAATTGTTGAATTGTGTAAAAAATGGTTTACTGTTGTTTTTCAGGAACGCGCAACCTCGTTTCCAGTTCATTGTAATGAATCGACGCAATACAGGTTCAAATTTGTACCTCAGTTTATGTTACTTTCATTTCATATTGAATTCTGTACGAGTTTTTAGGATTAAGTAACTATGTCTGTATAAGGTTTTAAATTATGGTTTATGAAAACAGATAATCTGGTAGAGGATCTATTAGGAGATTTTGAGTATGAAATTCAGGTTCCATATTTGTTGTATCGAAATCCGGCTCAAGAAGTTAATGGTATCTGGTTTTACAATGCCCGTGAATGCGAAGATGTTGCAAATCTCTTTAGCAGGTAAAGTGTTACAAGTTATATGGTATTACGGTATTACGTAATTGGAAGATACTGAAAATTTACTACGAAAAAGTTTTTAGCGTTGCTTCGGTTTCACTCATTTATCTTTTTTGGTTGGTTTTATCGTTCAGGATACTAAATGCATACTCTAGAGTTCCTTCAAAGCCACAAGCACCTTTAATAAAAAGGTAATATTTAATTTTCCTGCCAAATCAAATAATCTTTGCGATTACACAGCCAATATTAATTTACTTATGTGCGCATTGTCTTGCTACTGAAACCTTGTGTTGCTATGCTAATATTTTCTGAAAATTTATTACTGTCCCTAAGAATTTTAATTTGTTATTGCATGCTGTATTCTCCGCCACCTTCCTGCTGTAAACAACGTTTTTTGGGCATGAGTAGTTGCGTACTTCTACTATCACACTCTCCCACTGCGAGTACTTAAATGCTTATCAGCTAGTTCATTTTGATGACAACTTTCGAACAAATGTGCTTCAGTAGTTCAGTTTAGAATTTTCACCAACAGCAACAACAACCAAGCGTTTAGACCTAAACAAGTTGGTTCCGGCTTTAGAATTTTCAACAGTGAAAATCCAGTAAATTCTGTTGTTCTTCTTAGGAACATGAATTTGGTGGGCGTGCTATCCGAACACCAAGTACCAATGATTTAGTTGTGCTCAACTTCTTAGCGATTGATGAGAGCAAATATGAGGAGTAACTTTAATATCTGTATTAGATCAGCCACCCTATTTGTGTTGATGAAGCCAACTTATTTTGAAATTGTGAACATGTGCATGCCTTCTCTTGGTTATCAATAGTAGAAATTCAATATTTTAAACTCGTAGGAGTAAGTTTCTTTGAACACCAAGTACCAATGATTTAGTTGTGCTCAACTTCTTAGCGGTTGATGAGAGCAAATATGAGGAGTAACTTTAATATCTGTATTAGATCAGCCACCCTATTTGTGTTGATGAAGCCAACTTATTTTGAAATTGTGAACATGTGCATGCCTTCTCTTGGTTATCAATAGTAGAAATTCAATATCTTAAACTCATTGGAGTAAGTTTCTTTGAACTTCATTAGCCTGATCTGTATTTTACCATAATCATGCTTTTATAATTGATTCAGGTTACAATTGGTGATGTCGTAATTGTAGCATTATCAACTTTATTGAGCAAATCTAATCTTGATTCTTTCTGAACTTCATTTCTTACCAGTGAGTTTGAGGAATTGGAAGCAGTCCCTTCTATGGCGGTGATGGAGGGTCCACTTGAGCCATCATCATCAAATGCTTCTGTCATGAATGAAGTTCCTGATAATTCTTCGTTTGTGAACTTCTTCAGTGTACGTATTTTTATGTATAATTCTTCGTTTATGTATAATGCATATTATGTCTTTTCTTCATTGGTGATCATTTTTTCCATCAGAATCTTCTCCAACTAAGACATGTTATTTGTGACAGGCTGCTATGAACATCGGGAATTCTTCAAATGCAGCAAACGCAGGACAACCTCAGCCTCCTACTGCAAGGATTCCTTTATCTTCTCATGCTCCCAATGTTGTACCTTCATCAGTTCCAACCCAGCAAATACCATCTTATATCCCACATTCACCCTCTCCGCCACTGCCTTCGTATGATTCCCTTGAGTCTAGTAACAGCAACAACCCTGCTGCCAGTCTTCTTACGCCTTTGTTTTTTGTACCTTCTCCTTCCCCATCCACGTTGATGGCTCCACAAATCTCATCTACTGTACCCAATGCTCCTCCTCTGCATCCTCCCGTGAATCTGCAACGCCCTTATGGAACTCCGCTACTCCAGCCCTTTCCACCCCCTACTCCATCTCTGTCTCTTACACCCGCTCCTTCTGCTACTCCTATTCCAAACTTTGGACCATTCCTTACCAGAGAAAAAGTCCGAGATGCACTTCTGAGGATATTTCAGGTTTGTTGTTAGCCACTGTCAAATGGTTAATCTTTATAACGATGATATCAGAATACTTCTTTGGAATACTAGAGAACGCTCAAGTATGATCATAGTGTCTCGTTTCTTGTTATTAGAACACAACTTTTGGCTGCACTCATCGTTCTGCTGCTAACATTTTCTATTTCTTTTGTGTTTGTGTGATTTGCAGAAAGACGAGTTTATCGACATGTTCTACCAAGAGTTGCTGAACACCCAAAACTACTCGTGACTGAACCAAAAGATGCAGCAGCAGTTCCGGTTTTTTTCCTTATATATTAATGTAGTTTTGAAATCCATCTGAAGCACTCATCTCTCAAGTCAGAGACCGTGTTTTGTATAGCTTTTTGCTGTGTCGTTGTTGTTGGCTTTATACATAATCTTTGGTTACTGAAATATATTCATTTCAATTTCCTAGTTCTGTTCAATTTTTTGTCACTTACTCTTAATTTTCTGCTAATGAAAAAAAAACATTCTTTTAAGTAACTCGTGTCAATTCTGTTCTGTGTTAACTCGCGGATCGATTTAGATTTTCTTCCTCCAACCGAGATTAAAGTAGTTACTTGCATTAATAATCATGATTAGCACGACCATTTATAAAAATATACATATCATATCCGTCAGATTAAACATTCGGTCAATGCATCCAACGATGCATCAGACTGTGGTAACTTCATTAAACAGCAAACGGCAGCATCATATCAAGAGGTAGGAAGATAGACGGTTGGGATTAAATCTCATCGAAACCCAAAAGAACCACTATTCAACTCCCCCCGGCTCTTGTAAATCCATCTTAAAAGCCATCGCCAAAACACTGAAAACAGACCAAAGAAATCACTGGAAATTCTCTCTAATGGCGGGGAGAAAAGGAGGACAAGAAGTACTTGAATCAGTATACTCAGTGATAGCACTAGTATTTATACTAGTAGCTTGTGTTGAACTATGTGATGCAGCAACAGTTGTTGATGTATACAGACTTATTCAGTATGATATTAGTGGTGTTCCATATGGATCTCGTTTATCTAATCTAAATCATCACGCTTCTTCTTTTCCATTCTCTCCTGGAACTGATCTTTCTCGTACTGTTTTTGTCATCAATTTTCGTGATTTGAATCTCACTTCTATTCAAGGTATTACTCTTTTTATATTCAAATTTCATTTTTGTTTGAATCTAGTTTTATAATTGGAGTAAATGATAATAAGATAACTTCAAATGCTGGCGATGAGAAACTTTATGAATTTATTTGGACTATTATACATTTGAATTCGTGATGGAGTATCGTTGAAGTTTTAGATCTGTTAGATCTTTGTTAATCTGGGAGCAAGTTTAGTGAATTTTCGAGAATTATGCTATATGTTTTGACATTGGTAAATTGGTGATTGTTAGTTGACTAGATTTCTCGTGCTGCTGATTTAGGTTAAACATTTGAAAGGAATTTGGAGTTTTAGGTATGAGGTTACAATTTATAGTATAAGAAACGATATTCAGTATAAA
Source organism: Papaver bracteatum (assembly GCA_023529315.1). Classification (NCBI taxonomy): domain Eukaryota; kingdom Viridiplantae; phylum Streptophyta; class Magnoliopsida; order Ranunculales; family Papaveraceae; genus Papaver; species Papaver bracteatum. Next base: position 398,732 of record JAJJWX010002237.1, on the reverse strand, counting down.
TCTATAATCCTTGGGAAAAACTAGTGTTCTTGTACTCTCCTTGTTGAATTTGTTTGAATGACTAGATTTTTAAGGATATTGACAGCATTTTCTTTCTCTCTTTCCTTACCAATGGAAGTTTTATAGAAATTTAATGTTTGATGTTCTTTCCGTACTAAAACTTTTAAATAACTATTGGTTTATTGTAGCAGACGTTAATCCGGCTGACTTATGATTTACTGACAAGTTAGCAAATAATAGCAAATAATAATTGTGCTGTTCAGGCTATGCTATATTGTTATTCTGTGTATTTGCCGTATGATTTGTTTTTTTTTTTTTTTTTTACGAGATCCACATTGTGTTGGTAGTTCTTTGATTTTCTATTTTATGGCATTGCTTCTAAACTCTTGGTAATGATAATGTAGAATATATCACTGAAAAGCGGCAATTGGGGGGTTTGCTACTTCTACTCCCTCAGAAGTTTAGTCCTTCAAACAAAGAAGCTTCCGAGGAAGGTGGTCAAACTCTTGAACATGAACAGACAAGAGGCCTTTTGATTGAGTTGGAACAATTACTGATAGGTGCAAACATTCCGGTAAGTGATCGTATCATCTTTGTTTAAGTATACATCGAAGTGTTGTCATCTAGTCTCATATGAGATTAATATTTATTATGGCAGGCAAATGTTGATACATTGCTGTTATTACTAGTCATACTTCAGTTAATTGTTTTCTTGAATAGCATTACAAATTACTCTTTAGCCAGCCGTCGATCTATCATTTCAATCATCTATGATACTGATCATAGCTTCCTTTTTATGTATGGTATATGGGGTACATTATGACATAAATTATGGTGGATATCGTAAGTTTCATATTTGTTGACATAAATTATGTGATTTACTGAACGAGCGAGTGAAGGCTCTACACGAAGTATACACTATAAATATTGTATGAACAGTATTTGTTTCATTTCTAGCCTACTCCAACTTGTTTGGAACTAAAGGCTTGGTTGTAGTTGTTGTTACATGAACAGTATCCGTGTTGTTTTAGTATTACCTATTCATTGCTGCTGCTGTGTAATGAACAATTAAGGGATTGAAGTCAGATTTCTGACACTCCTATTGCTGTATTTGAATTCATTTACCGTCCACTTGGTGATTGTGCACCATCTTTATTCGTTTTCAGTATCCTGTATATTTTGCTTTTGAGGATGACAAAATTGATGCCGTGTTGGATGATATCAAGAGAAATGATGCTCTAGGGCAGCCTGCTACAGCAACTACTGGGGGGTTAGTTAACATAACCAATCTAAGGAACTTTATCTTTTTGGATATCTTATTTAGTCCTTATGTCTTATTTAGTTCTTAAGATATCTCATTAGAATATCCGCACACATGAACTCCTCAATATAGTTATCTTTTGAAACTTTTGAAATGAGTCTTTAGTTCTTTCTCAGAAGCATAATGAGCTAATAGAGGTACAAGGTTGATTTGCCTAGTATCTTCAAGTTTGACGCTTAACGTTGTATGAACCAGTCAGCTTTAATGTACGTAAGGACATAAGTTGTCCTTGGGAACTTGCGGATCATATGACACAAATTGCATATTGTGACCCTGGAAAGAGTATCAAATCTTGTTTCCGATTCTCTTTGCATTCCTAAGCTTGGCCACTTTTGATGCAAATATGCTATTTTCATAATGGAGTATGTCCGTGTTTGTGGCAAATATCTGTTAGATTATAAAAATTTAGCATTGTACGTCGTTCTGTTATGGCACTTATCAGTTTTAAGTGTTAGATAATAAAAAAATATTGTTTCTGTCAATTTTTTTTTTTTTTTTTTTTGTGGGAAAGAGTTCAATGGGAAGTAGATTCCAAATGCTCTTTTTGTCTAATTGCATAGTTTGTGTATGCAACATACAGATACAAATTCGTTGTCTCTACTCCGGAACCCAAGAAGCTTGCATCTTCCACCCTCACAAACATTCAGGTCGAATTTCTTCTTCTGTTTTCTTTCAGTTTTTATTTGGTTTAAATGTTTAAATTATTGCAGAGCTGGTACAACCGATTATGTTAAGAATAATGTTCACATATCCTGCATCATCCTGGGGTCATCCGATTTTGTCATCAATACTAAATTTCTTTGACCTTTGCCTTTGTTTTGGTTTTCCTGCAAATACTGTGATAGCCTCGGCACCTATCTTACCTTGCGCTTCCAGAACTTATTCAGTATATAGGTTTGTTTCCTTGTGGCAGGGTTGGTTACCAGGCTTAAAAGCAGCTGGGGATACTAATCAGCTTCCAACAATTGCTATAGTTGCATCTTACGACACCTTTGGCGCTGCACCTGTATGTAGGCAATCATATTTCCAGCTAATAATATACCTTTCCATTGTATAAGTATCTGAATTATGAAGCTTCTAAAATTTTTGTAGGCACTGTCTGTTGGAAGTGATAGTAATGGTAGTGGAGCTGTAGCACTTCTTGAGATAGCTAGGTTATTTTTTCGTCTTTACTCAAACCCAAAGACCAGAGGAAAGTATAATTTACTGTTTGGGCTAACCTCTGGTGGACCTTACAACTACAATGGAACTCAAAAGGTGCTTGCCTTTTTATATCGCCTCTATTTATTCCAGTTGTTGTTTAATCTAATTATCCTTTGCTAATGTGTCTGACATAATTTACTTCATCATTCTTAGTGGCTCCGGAGTCTTGATCAACGTTTACGTGAGAGCATTGATTACGCTATTTGCTTGAACAGTATTGGTTCTTTAGATAGTGAACTATGGATGCATGTCTCTAAGCCTCCAGAAAATGCCTTCATTAAGCAATTGCATGAAGTAAGTTTGTATACTGTATGTTTCTCTGTTAGGAAGCAAATTAAGCTAATCTGTGATAACCTTTTGACGGTGTGATTTGCTTTTTACTTTGGCAGGGCTTTTCAGATGTAGCTGCAGATTTAGGTGTTAAAGTTGGTGTAAAACACAAGAAGATAAACATTTCAAATTCACGAGTAAGATATTCTCATATAACTGTGTTTACTGCTTGCACCATAAATAATTGTGAATGGACTTTGTTGCACACTAATCTCATATATTATATGAACTACAGGTTGTTGAGAGATTTTTATAGTTCCATTTATTTTAGGGTCCGTGCAATGTTTTAAGTTGTCTATTTGGTGCTAAACATGTGATGATGTGACTATGTTTTGCTTGGAATCAGTTGGGACTTGCATTTTTGTATAGCGATACTAGTATATGCATAGACAATATAAATCAATTTTCCACCTGGCAGGTAGCATGGGAGCATGAGCAGTTTTCAAGGGTAAGAATTACAGCTGCCACCCTTTCAGAGCTATCAGTTGCCCCAGGGTTATTAGAAAGCTTTGGAGGTCTGCACGATCAAAGGTAATATTCTCAAAAAAGTTTAAATAAACTCATTTTTAGACCTTTATATTGCCGTGCATTTACAGATTAGGTTTTGTGCAGGCCTCTTGTAAATCCTGCTGCAGTTGTCAGAAGTGTTAAGTTAGTCGCAGAGAGTCTTGCGGTAAACATTCACCCATTTAATGCAATTCATAATTGGAGAGAAATGATTAAAAGCAAAATTTTATGTTGGTATAATTTTTCTCATTTGATTCATGCAGAGACATATTTATGGTTATCAAGGAAAAAACATCCAGATTTTCAAGGATGGCAGTAGCTTGGCTGTCAATCCATCTTACGTGACCTCATGGCTAGATCTTCTCTCACGGACCCCTAGAGTAGCACCTTTCCTCCCGAAGAATGATCCATTTATCCTGGCATTGAAAAAGGTGACGGCCAAATTATATCATTTCCAGTTTCCTAATTAGTAATTTTACTTTAAATCACCGACGGATAGAGCTTGGATATTCTAGTGAGGATAGCTTCTGATGTTATCTTTATTTGCAGGAATTAGAGGATCATACTGCTGAGGTGAACGTACAACATGAGTTGCTTGATGGGATATTCACTTTCTATGATTCAACGAAATCCCAGCTTAACATATACCAGGTCTAACCTTTTTGTATTTCTTTCTTTTGGTCTTTGCTCTCCTTTTGCCGTATTCAATTTATGTAGTATAAGAGAACTAGTACCTCTAATATTAGCGCAATAGAAATTTGCAAATATAGGGAAAATGGTGGTTATTGTACAATCTAATTTTGGTTTATGTTGCAGGTTGCAAGTGTGACCTTCGACTTACTCTTGTCATTGGTTTTGGGATCTTATTTGATTCTACTGTTCTGCTTTCTTGTCATCACAACTAGGGTATGCTTTCTCAATTTCCAGTATAAAGCAATATATCCTTTTTCTGTGCAAAGATTATAATCTGATAGATGATGCACTGCTTGTTGATCTACAGGGTCTTGATGATCTCATTGGGTTATTCAGAAGACCTCCCTCACGTAAGATGAAATCAGGTTGATTGAAGTTATAACAACAGGAGTAGATGTAATGACCTAATGCTCTTCCATTTGTGGTGCTAAAGACCGGCATCGGTTAATGATAATCACAGCAGATTAGATTTTTTTGTCCTTTGATGTACTTAATCCTGCTGTAAATTAGGTGGTCATACGCCTCTATCGTGAGTTATTTATGTCATAAAGCTCACATCGGTAGCTAGGTTTATTCCGACTCACTAGGGATCCGATTTTTGGCGGTGCAAATATTCCTCTTGCAGTATTAGGTTAGGTTGCTACCATCTGTAGATTAATTTTACGAGGCAAAAATTCTAGTTCATGGGATTCTTTTTACCTGGGCAGAGAAATGAATCTTTTTTTATATGCAAGCAAAGGTATTATGCTCAATTTTTCGATCCCTACCTAAAGCAAGTAGAAATTGTGATATCATTTTCAATATTAATGTTTAGAAAGTAGAAGCAGGTTGGATTGGTTGAAATTGTACGAGTTCTGAGTTACTGTTATCAACAACATTAACAACTTTGGAAGACTTGGAAATGGTCGTTGCAAAATTGCAGTCGTCTAGGTCAATGAAACTCAAAACTAGTTCACTAATATGCTTGTGATTTTCCAGAGGTTCTTTAATGCTCAACCAGTAGCAAAAAGATGCAAACTGAGTCCTACTTTATGTGATTATCCAGTAACCATCTTTGTTGCTAATTTTAAACGAGTCCTATGTTCAACTTCTTAGAGCAAGTCTTATGGTGGAATCCATCCATATTCCATCTTTCACGCCACTTCAGCACTTGGAACTATGGATGGAAGCGCAAGTGTAATGGTGGAATAGTAGAAACGCTATTAAGAATGGCGTAAAACGCCATTCTTAATGGAGTTAAATCTACAGTAAAAAACGCCATTCTTAATGGTGCTAAATCTACTGTAAAAACGCTATTCTTAATGGAACTTTTTTCTCAGTCGTTAGATTCTCAACAACTCAGTTTAAATCTACGGATAAAAAAAAACGTTATTCTTAATAGCGTTTTTTGTCTTTTAGCGCTATTCTTATTGGCGTTTTACGCTATTCTTATTGGCGTTTTACGCTATTCTTATTGTCGTTTTATATGTATTCCACGGACCCTTCTACCAAACCATGGAACCTTGCTTGGATTTTCTGTGGAAAACCCCAACTTGGAAGCCACTAGACTTGACATTCCATGAATTTTCCACACTTGGAATAGGTTGGATTCCACCATAAAACTTGCTCTTACCATTTCAAAAACCATCTTTATGTGAACACCCAGGAACCATATGAAACCTGAGGTACGTTCAGGACGTACAAGTTTAAAAAGTTCCTCAAAGTTATGAAAATAGGACGACTCAGTTCGTATCTTTTCGTTGACTGCAATTACGATAAGTATCGGCAGCCGTGAAAAATCCCACCGAAAACCTGACATGACCTGTGTTCTGGCTGCATGGGAACTACTGGAATCCTCCTGAAGGGCACGTCTCTTGAAAATTAAGCAGATTTCGGCTTTGATGTTTTCCGGGCTGTGCAGAACTTCTACAATTGTAATTGTCACGTTTAACATCTCCATTTTTTCTGGCTATGAAGTAACAGGTATGAAATGACAAACTAACTAACCTTGAATGCAACTTTCCAATCTTAAATAAAAATATATGAATTTCTAAGCAAACAATTGATTATTACACCTGAACATACTTCAATAATGTGATTAGAACGTGTATACTAATTCTCCACAAACTTGGTGTTTAAGGCATTTAATGTGATGTGTTATGTCTTTGTCCTTGATCAAGTGCATCTTGTGTGGTGTCTTTTTTAAGATGTGATTTGCCCGTAACAAGGATTAAGATAGCTCTAATACTGTCCACCACACAAGTCTTAGTCTTTACAATCAACTGTTCCTTACTAAAATTTGTTCACATGTATGCCGATTGCCGAAAATAAAAATAAACAAAAATGGACGCCAAAATCTATAATAGTGAATCAATTTTTTCACCGACATTAACCATATTCCCCAATGTCCATTTTGTGAGTTTTCTTCTGAATTTTACAAAGAAGAGCGAGGCTCAGGTTGCGAAATCAATTAACTTCGACACTTTCACATGTTTAACATAATATCCCTTAGTTCAGTATAGCCATATCGGCGCTCGGATGAGATAAGGGAGCTATTTACCAAATATATTTTTTTGCTCGGTTTATTTACCAAATATTCGATGGTCGGTTGTGTAGGGATGATGGCTATTAACTTGAGTAATTGAAACATGATAAATGCTTTGCATGAGGGCAACCACTGTTTCAATTTTTGTTCCAACTGTTTGAGTATGAACAAAAATCAAGTCAACTACCCTTTTTCTTTGTCCGTACAATTTGCGCCAGGAAAATAATTGGATTTAGACTGAAGATGTCAAAAAATATTGATCCTTTAATTAATTGGGTTTAAACTAGTGTTAATGAGCAGCAAGTGGTCGGAAGGATTGTTGCAGCAGCACTTATTGTTCGACTTTCTTGACCTTATCTTTTCTGCGTAAGCAGAGATTGGTCTAGTCTAGTAGGCCGGTAGCCTAGAGGGATTGTACTTATCCTTTGTACGGGAGTACTCATCCAGATTCATTGGGCATCTCTGCACACGGAAATGATTGCAAGTGTGCACGACATTGGAAGATCAAACTGAAACACAGGGTTATGACATATGTACCTCACTCGTAACATCCACACAAAATGACGTTACCAATATATTTACATATCGGCACACTCTTGGAATTGTTGGTCTTGGAAAAATATTCTATAAAACTGATAATTTACTCTGAGACCAACAAAAGTTTACCATTATCTTTGAAATTTCATTGACAGAGTAATTTGATTATTTCACAACCACATTTCTATTTGGTAACTGTATACGTATTTATAACTATACTGTATAGCTTAGTTATACAGTAAAAGAAAAGAAAAGATGAACATGATTTAATGGTAATAAACCATCAAACAGAAGACAGTAAAAATCAGTGTACCCAAGACACCACACAGTGAATCTAATCTTTTTTCTCTTCTCAATTTCTTGATTTCTCTTTCTCTCTTCATTCTCAGATACTCTTCATATTTCTCCTTTCTTTCTTCTCTTACAATATTCTTCCTCTCTCCACTTCCAATCCCAGCTTGTACAATCTCCAAACTTTCCTTGCCATTTAAACTAATCCCATCCATATCCTCAATCTGTAAACTCACTTCTTTCACCTGAACATCTCCATTTTCACAGCCACCGAATCCAACAATAATCCCACACAACACTTTTTCCTCATCTTTATGGTTATTTCCACTACCCTTCAAGATTGTAGCAAATCTCACCTGAATTTCACCGGTTAACCAGTGATGATGAACCGAAACAGGTTTCCAACTTGATAAATTAGCTGACCTCCGTTGGATTGGATCAATTATTATCCAACTTAAAGTTAGGTTCTCATTTAAGTCCTGGCATATGTCTTTGCCGTTTTGTATTGTTGTTGGGATAATATCTTTCGGTTCTAATAAATCAATTCTAAACGGCGAACAACGGAACCAGTTTGTTGTTGTTTGGGTTTCTTCTACTTTGGAGTAGATAACATTGTTTTTGTACTGAATATCAATGGCTGAGATTAATTCTGAGGCTGGTATTGGTGGCGGTGGTGGTGGTGGTGATCGGAGATTGTTTGAAGAAGAGAGGAGTGGGAAGGAATCAGAGAAAAAAGAACGAGGGCCATTTGGGAAGGTAGAAATGAGGTGGCTAATGCGTGGGTCATTTGTAGATTGCCATGTGGATTTGCAGATGTTAGACCAGAGGTGTTCTTGAGTAGATAAAGAATGAAGTTGTGTAGTTGTGCAACTAGCTGAAGCCAACGACGAACCATCTAGTCGTGAGAAGATATGTGTTAGAAGTATATCAGGATGAACGGTTGAAATTGTTGCAGTAGCCTCCCCCATGGTGGTGTTGTTGTTGTTGTTGGTGGTGGTGGACTCACTTTGTATAATTGCCGTCGCTGATAGTGGTGGTGGCATATATCTTTTTTTCTGACCGAATCTTTTTCTCTTTTTTCAAGTTTTTCTGGTATGTTTGGTGTTATCTGGAAGGAGAAGAGGAGATGGTTTATATAGGGGGGGGGACTTGAGAGTCCTGCTAGAAATGATCCCACCACTCCTCTACTAACGATAACTTCACCTCAAACAGGGGTATTTATGTAAATCAACATTTAAAAGGGCAATAATAGATTATGGATGCACTTTATAATATAAAAAAATATTGAAAATTCAGATTCATTACGCCTCTGATTTCGATATGTTGGATATTTATATTTCATGGTTATCTTATTCCTTATTTATTCAAAAATGATCTCTTCATTATTCCAAAGGTGTAAAGTCGGCACTACAATATTGTACTAATGGTTAAAAATGCAGAAAGATAACAGTTGTTTATTAATCCAGCTTGCGGTCACGTCATCTAAGGAGATCATTAGCGAGACTAGATCATCTTATGATTATTATTGTGATTAGATTATGTTGAAACGCGGTTTTGTGATAATAGTATATATATAAGTAGTTTCGTAATCAAAGAGATTAGAATATTTGAAGTAAATTAGTTAAGAGACTCCGTGCCGGAAAGTTTTGGTATGTACTGAAATGGACTCTTACTAAAACCCACTTTCTTCTCGTCTCCCTAAATTTGGCAGTTTTATTGACTCATTCGATTGCCATTTATTTGTGAACCATGTGGCCCTGAGTCATCAGCTACACCATTTTGGTGGTGACACGAGTGCACAACTGGTGATAAAGTTCCATCCTTATGGGGGTTGTCAGAGGGTACTTAAAACCTGTTGTTTGGATCTGATTTATAACATAACATATAAGTACCTGATTAATAAGTCGGTTGTTTGTCGGATCCAGGGAGAATCTAAGTTTCCATAATGTGTTTGATTGTGCCCCCTATTGTTAATCGAATGTCTCAGGGAAAATGTGTAAAAGTACCGTGGTGGCATAACGGCACTTGTTGTAACATTCTCTATATAATAACAGAATTTTTTAAAGCGTTTGTTGATTTGGGCCTCATATTTTTATTTTATTTTGTAAAGTTATTAAATTTAAGCCACTAAAATTCAAGGAGAATATATTTTTATTCCAATAATAAAACAACTAAATCTTAAATATTTTTCTAACTTAAAATATCTAGATTTTAAAAATCTCATAACATGCCAAAAATATATTAGTGTTTAAGGAGAAAATATAGAGAAGAAAGAGATCTTATTCATTAGATATCAGCGTAGTATTACATAGGAATAAACCTCTATTTAGAGGCTAGAGTGTCTACCCTGGTTACATATAGATGGGCCGCACACATGGGACAAAGGCCCTACAACACTCCCCCTTGTGCGGTCCAATAGTAGTGCTTCACGTGTAATGCTTCCGATGTAGCGCTTCAAATATAGCTCTTCAAATCTGGTTTCTCTCGTCGATGACGACTAAGTCTATTGCCTCATTAAAACCTCGCCAGGAAAACCCAGAGGGACAAAACCTGAACTAAGGAAAAAGAGTACAATATTAAGAAAACTTAGAACAGAGTTGGACTCGCATATGTTGCCTCGTTAAAACCTTGACAAGGGAAAACCCAGTGGGATAAAACCTTGACGAAAGGAAAAGAGTACAACGCGATTAAGTCCGGAAGTATGCCTAAATCCTATGGGGTATCTTTGGGCCAAGTGCATCATTTGCCAAGACTTGTCAAAAATGGCAAATGTGGTTCAACCTCACCCGGCACTCTTGACTCAACCGTGTACCTCGGCGCCTTGATCGTTTTCTGCACTTCTTGGGAAAGACAGTATGCCTTAGTCGCCCAACCTAAATCCTCTTACACCGCATTTTATATTGCGTAATGTCGCTAGATTAGGTGAGAATCCAAGGTGTCTAACCCGGATAGGTACCCCATTATTGGGTTGTACCCCTAAATTTTTACCATGTACTAAGGGCCCTTGGTGGTGTTCCGGTTACCCTTAGCCACGTTTATAGGTACCCCCTTAAATGACGTACTTTAGGACTTTGCCTCTTACGAAATATAGCTTCGCGAACTAGGGTGTACGCCACAAAGGTTTGCCTGTATAAAATTTTATGCGGCTCTCTTTCTTTTTTGGAGGCCGATCACAGATTGCGGTCTTTTATTCGCAAATTAATGAAAGTTTAATCGCAATATAAATTTTGAAATTTGTAACTTTTCCCAATTTCCTGCGAGCAAACAATATTCGTAAAATTTATCACAAAATAAAAAATTTTGTTTTGCAACATACCTCCTTTCCACGAGCAAACATACTGATTACCTTCTTGTTTTATTATTTTCCTTCTTCTTTCTTCGCAAATCACAACCCCTTATTATTATCGTAAATTTCTTGTATGATTATCATCGTAATTTTATTCTCTTTTGCCTTAATCCTCCGCCATTAAATTTTCACTTCTTTTCACATCCTTTGCTCTTTTTCTCCAATTTTCCTTCTCATCAGTTTTTCCTTCGCAAACTTCTACTTATGTATCGTAACATTTTTTTCCCTCAGCCCAATCACCCTTGATAATTCCAATACCATTCATATGAGGAAACTTTATGCACTGATGTAGAGTGGAAGCTACGCCTAGAATTCCATGAAGCCATGGTCTTCCTATCAAAGCATTATATGGTGATTCGACATCAACAACGCAGAACATAATTTCAGTTCGCATTCCACTTAATGGAATTCGCATGCTCACTTCTCCTTTGGGCTTGTTAGCAGTTCCATTAAAACCATAAATTCTGTAAGTAGAAGGTTGGTTTATTAGAGCACCGAGGATAAGCTTGACAGCAACCCAGCAATTCTGATTAAGAATTTGCAGTCCACCAAAACATTCTTGGAGAAGAATAGTGAAGAAACTTGGGTCTGAATGCTGAGTTGTACCTAGGGTCAGTTCAGGCTCTGGGCATGCTGGATAATAATGACAATTAAGTGTTAACCATTGAGCAAAGTCCATGCCTTTGAGGTGGTCTTTGTTTAGCCCCAGAGCCTATGAAAATAACTCAGTCAGAGTATCTCCTAGATTCATAATATGCTTCCAGTAATCAACTACTATATCCCTGTATGAAGATTAGAAACATAAAATGTTATATTTGTGAACCATGTGGCCCTGAGTCATCAGCTACACCATTTTGGTGGTGACACGAGTGCACAACTGGTGATAAAGTTCCATCCTTATGGGGGTTGTCAGAGGGTACTTAAAACCTGTTGTTTGGATCTGATTTATAACATAACATATAAGTACCTGATTAATAAGTCGGTTGTTTGTCGGATCCAGGGAGAATCTAAGTTTCCATAATGTGTTTGATTGTGCCCCCTATTGTTAATCGAATGTCTCAGGGAAAATGTGTAAAAGTACCGTGGTGGCATAACGGCACTTGTTGTAACATTCTCTATATAATAACAGAATTTTTTAAAGCGTTCGTTGATTTGGGCCTCATATTTTTATTTTATTTTGTAAAGTTATTAAATTTAAGCCACTAAAATTCAAGGAGAATATATTTTTATTCCAATAATAAAACAACTAAATCTTAAATATTTTTCTAACTTAAAATATCTAGATTTTAAAAATCTCATAACATGCCAAAAATATATTAGTGTTTAAGGAGAAAATATAGAGAAGAAAGAGATCTTATTCATTAGATATCAGCGTAGTATTACATAGGAATAAACCTCTATTTAGAGGCTAGAGTGTCTACCCTGGTTACATATAGATGGGCCGCACACATGGGACAAAGGCCCTACAACACTCCCCCTTGTGCGGTCCAATAGTAGTGCTTCACGTGTAATGCTTCCGATGTAGCGCTTCAAATATAGCTCTTCAAATATGGTTTCTCTCGTCGATGACGACTAAGTCTATTGCCTCATTAAAACCTCGCCAGGAAAACCCAGAGGGACAAAACCTGAACTAAGGAAAAAGAGTACAATATTAAGAAAACTTAGAACAGAGTTGGACTCGCATATGTTGCCTCGTTAAAACCTTGACAAGGGAAAACCCAGTGGGATAAAACCTTGACGAAAGGAAAAGAGTACAACGCGATTAAGTCCGGAAGTATGCCTTTGCTGGATACTCATACATAAAATCTTATCTATGTTTATAGATGATTAATGAACACCTAATACTGATAAGCAATAGTATTATCAATACTATTAGTTGAATTGTGCCAAAAAATATAGCCATGTAATCCTTGCTTTATTGTGCTGATTCCGACATTGGTTTCACTTGATAAACTATCGAGTTTTGTTTCTTTGATTATGATATTGTTCAGCAAGCAATCTGCAATTCTTCGACATTTATCATGTAGTTGGTATAGTTATGGTTGCCTCGCTAAAAACCTTGCCGAGTAACAAAAACCTTGTGGGAAAAACTAATCTCGATCGAAGGGAAAAAGAGTACAACACAGCTTCACATCTCAGAGTCAAATATGTCGACATCATATCCTTGGATCCTCCCCTTGATGTCAGCATCTCCCCCTGATTCCATTCAGAGGAGTTTCTAGACATTTACTCTAGTCATATATTTTACAAAAGTGAATATAGAAAATAAGTCATGTTTCCCCCTGATTACTTTCACGGGAGAAAAGATTATTATTCCTTTATAATCAACAACTTTTGGATTGCACTTTCATTAGCATTCATTTTTATGTCTTTCCAGGGATAAAACAAATTTATGTCAATGGTTACTTTTAATTACATGATTACATTCACTATATCATTCCAATGACGTTGCGTTGGTGCTGAGATATATCTAGTTAACAAATTCCCTGAGTATGCAAAATTTGATCGAGTACATTATTATACTAAGTACAACAATACGTCTATTGTACTTAGATATGGGAAATTCATCTCCCAACACATCTTCGTCATCTTCCTTTAGACGAAATGGTAATTTACTTACATTTGAACCTCGACTAATCATGGGAGTGCTATCAGGATGCATGTCTTTGTTAAATTTCCTGGCAACTTTAGACATATGCAAATTGGTGGAATAATATACCACAATCTCAGTATTCGGTCGAGCTTTCCCTAGATTTTTCATCTCAAATTCGGATTTTAAAATAGCTTTTAAGGTCTCTTATATTACATTAAGAGTACCCATCATGTCTGTACCATCGAAATAAATAGATACAATTCCAAATCAGGAACTTTCTTGTGAATACACAGAGAAAATATCTTAATTATCTATCCCTTCCCAATCAAATAGTCACTTAGATCGGTATACCAAATCCTCCAGATTATTTCAATCCTTAAGTGAGCGTTCCACTCTAATTTGAAACATACTCTGTGGTTTAGAGTCTTTTGATTTGGGAAACAAAAAGGTTGTTATGCACTTTTGTAAACATCTTTATCCCTTAATCCTTGTAGAGATACGTAATAACCACATAAAAATGATGCATTTCAAATCCTTTTGAAACTACCAAGCTAACTAAGTAGCGGAATGCTATAACGTTCATTACAAGAGAACAATCCCAGGGCTTTGTGAGAAACCTCGCGCCACAAGGCGGGTCTTTATACTTTAAGGCTACTTTCTTCTCATTATGCTTTATGACAAATTAATCATGTATGTCCAATAGGATTTACACTTGGTTGGTTAGCACTACCACACCAAATACCTATATATTTGTCAAAGAACCAAATTGTACCTGGATTGTATAGGCCAAATATGTTATTTATTTGAAATTAATCAAAATAAAGCATGGTTCAATCTCATTGTGCTCTACTTCTGGAGCTACTATTTATGGATTATATCATCATTGTGCACGCATGATCCTTCCATTGACTCATGCGCATTCTTATAATCCGTCAGGATTTAATTATTCTCTGGAATCTTTTAAAACTTCGGAGCGTCCTCCAGTATTGATTTATGGACATAATCAGAGTCAATTAAATGAGATGATTTCATTAATGATACAAATTAGGTCGTGCCTTACTCATCTACTTCCTTTCTAGGTGAGTATTGATCGAACCTGGTGGTCTCTCCATCTTCCTTTGTGGAGCCACGGCCCTAACTACACTTCCACCAAGTGTAGTTGCAACACCTTAGTCTATGGTGTACCCCATACTGAGAATTTCAAACTTTGCAGGATTATTTGCAGATGGTATGTGTGATCTTGTCACGTTGCCGATATCAGTGCACTTTCTGAAATCGATTATTCTTTGTCATTTCACATTTACATTTGTGAAGTACAAGAATTAATGTGAGACACAGTGGGAACACACCACGAAAATTCCTATCGTTCCCTTAGAAATTAAATTTTCTTATCCCCCCTAACGTCGAGAAGATTGTCTCATTAAAATGACAACCCGCAAATCTAGCGGTAAGAAATCTCCTGCCAAAGGTTTTAAAATGCGGATAGTCGTTGGAAATTCTTGTCCAACATAGTCACTTAATCATTTGGATGACCCATCATAGTACGATATGGATTCGTAAGGGCACATATATAACCAAAAATGCATAAGAACATAAAATGTCAGGCTTATATCCAGTGACCAACTGGTATACAAAGAATGGTTGACCAATTGTGGGTATAAAATGAATAAGTGAAGATGCGTGTAATATTTCATATCCACCAAGCATTTATATGAAGGTTGTTACGCATAACCTATCCTTAGATACCATCTGTAACCTTTGATGGTAGCCTCTGCGAGACCATGGGGTGAGGATGTTCTAAACAGATCCTATTAAACATGCAATATTCATCAAGTCCTTTTGATGTAAATATCTAGCATTGACAAGGTCGGTGAGCCCTTAAATTATATAATAAGTGCTATGATTGTTTCAAAAACCTATAATTTCTTGTGAATAATAATTAATTCAACACTTTGAATCATCCACCAGAGCCATAAATCACTTGAATGGTCCGCATTCTGCATGGATATGTTCACAAATATCACCTTGTTTATTTTTAAAGAATGGATTGTTTACCATTTGCATCTTAGGATGGTCTCAATCCTTTTTACTAAAGAATGACTTTGTAAAATGAGTTACATGCTTTATTACTTTAAAATCATAATGGGAGGGGAGGTGGTGTTTCCAGTACTTTAGAAAGAGTTGATTATGATAGATGCCGTCACTTTGCATTCTTTCAATCTTTGTAATTCCCATTTTCTTGTTCACTCAAATAAAATGATGTTTCAAAACAGAACATCATATCAAAACCAAAGTGTCTTTATGGTTATGACAAAACCTGAATGAGTCAACTCCCAACATTACATTGTCGGTGATGATCTGGATTCAATTATCCAAATATTAGTGATTTACAGTTCACTGGACTGATTGGCTTATTATTTTCTCTAAAATGTGAGTCCTTTCACATTCATTAGAGGCAATTTATAGATGCATTCCCATTCTCACAATGAATTTTTGTACGATAACCGTTCACACAGATTTCGTAAGAACTTGACAAAGTGTGATTAGCTCTTAGTTCTTACAGATCTTATGTAACTTTTAATCGTTATACCAATTAGGCAACAAAGATTGAGCATTCCTTTGCTTGGCTATTACATGTAATGATCCAATCATCACATGGTATTACATAAGGAAACAATTCAACAAGCAGTTTAATATATTTCCTTAAGAGCTTCGTGTAATAAGTGGTGTGGCCTTATTACGTAACAAAAGAAAATTTATCTCATTTACTTTAGAGTGTTACAGTTCATGAAGATGATATACTTTTCATCATAATATACGAATGATCCTTCTAACTCAAATACTTTTGAGTATATCTCAAGTGCTTTAGAGTATTTCAGTCTCATGGAAATGATATACTATTCATTACGTAAGAGCATACAATGGATATAATTCTTCGCAATTTTTTTTCTTCTCTATTTTAGCTAATATAATATCGGTCAAACTATCATGTAGACAATAGTTTAGGATCAAATCATGCAAAATATAGAATCTAACCATACGATTTCGATTGAATAAAGATAAACAATAAGAAAAATTGGAAAAGTTCTTGTTGCCATTAATGTTGCCATCTAGCTAGGATATGACCTTCTCCAAGAATATAGTGAGTTCGTTTTCCTTTAAACTCCCTATATCTCTTATAGTTGACTACTAATATATGATACTTACAATACAACGCTTGTACCATTCTCAGTAAAATGCTTATACCAATATTTGCAACTCTCATTGATATGAGTCAGAATTACATCTTTGTCCCACTATATGTAGATACATTTACTTTGTATCACTATTACTAGAGCCAGAATTACATCTCTGACTCATGGAAACTTTTGTGAGTTCCTCCTTTCCACAAAAAATGAGGTGTGCTTTTAATTACAACATATCATTATCGGAGTTACTGACTCATTATAGTCTAACAATTGTATTACATCCCACCGAACATTCAAGCTTGGGAGAAAAATAAATGTTTCGACAAACTTCCTTCAAATCATTACATCGTATGAAGTCAATATGTCGCCTTAGAAATGTTAAAGATATGGTTTCCTCTTTGAACGATGTATCTTCATAAGTTGGAGATTTTTATGAAGAAATTATTTTACTTGTGCACACATACTTCCACACCATAGACTCTTTAATGGTACTCAAGTACTTATAAGTCCAAAAAGTTAAATTAGAGTCGAATTGGTTTAGTCAAAGTTCGGTCAACTGTTTGGTCAAGAGCCGATCCATTAGGTCGACAAGGTCATGGTTAATGAATATAAACATATATGGTCCATTATATATGAAGTATTCAGGCCCATTGATAATAAGTTTGAAACTATTAGCATATGAGCCCAAAACATATCGTTAACCCTAAAAATTGAAAAATTCTTCTTTCAACTGTTCTGATCTAAAAACAAATGCATCATATTCAAATCATGATTAAATTTGTACAGTTGATTCATCCCAATAATTTTCCAAATATAATAAAATTTCAAGAAAATCCAACGGTCAGATAAAAATATATTCATGATGCCGTATGACTATTCCAATTAACGTTTCCGTGGACATAGATGGAAATATCACGCGCTTTGGAGTATTTCCCATGGTTGGATCTTTATGAAATTTTTACAGTGGTTCAAGGAGAACAATATGTAAGACATAAAAAAATTACAGAATAATCCAACGGTTTTAATTCCTATACCTTAAGTTTTTAGAAGCTGTTATAAATAAGGGTTTTCCTGAACGTACACAGATTCATTAAAATCTAGTGTTTGAGATTGCATCATATTCATATTTGATTGAAATTTTTATATATTATATAATACCTAATTTTTTCACACATATACAGATTTTGTAAAAATATAACGGTGAAATATCTATGTTTTCCAATCATATATTCGTGGAACCCTAGAAAATACTATGAAAACGAAATTCTTTTGTTAAAAAGAAATACATGGTGACGCATCCATAAGATCCGAACCATGATAATCTTCAAGAAGTAATCCATCACAGTTCTTGAACGATTAAAAAAATTGCACAGTTGATAGAGTCGTGTTGATGACGTGTTTAAGGAGAAAATATAGAGAATAAAAAGATCTTATTCATTAGATATCAACGTAGTATTACATAGGAATAAGCCTCTATTTAGAGGCTAGAGTGTCTACCCTGGTTACATATAGATGGGCCGCACACATGGGACAAAGGCCCTACAACAATTAGTGGATAAATTAATCACAAAAAACACTATTTCATCATGATAATCAAAAAATTAAATAATAAAATCCACGATTTCATCATGATAATCAACGAATTATGCAAATCCCACAATAAATCAAATGATCATCACATAATCAATAAATAATGTTAAACGTCCAATGTCCATTTACAGTCTTAAAAAAGGAGAATTTTCCTAATTACAACCCCAAACTTTCAATTAAACTCCAAAATTGATAAATCGAAGAAAAAAAACAGATTAACCCGATCATGGGTTCTAACCTTTTTCCCGACGATGAATCTCTTTTGAGCGTATCTTTGTTAGTGGTCCTGCACAGCCGTTGAAAATTTTGTTAGCATTTTAGATAAATAATTGAGAGCAAAGATTATAATAAAAAAGAAGCTAATACAAAACATACGATCATCATATAAAAAAAAACTAAAACAATCCATAATCCTCCTAATTTCATTATTATTTTTCTTAACTTTGTTTTTTTTTCCATAAATAAAAATAAATATCGAGAGACACTAATTGCAGCAATACAAGGTTTCATATATTTCATACCATAAGAGAGAAAAAATTGAGGACAATGTTTTTTTGCAGTTAGTAAATGTTGTTATCTAAAAATATAGCGATTTTCCTAAACTAGAAAAGATTTATGGATCACAAATATTCAGTGCACTAGAAAAGATATTTTAAATTAAACACGATTGGTCAGAAAAAAAGAGAAAGAATACAATTGGTAATCGTTGCCAAAAATATAGAAAATATAGAAATTCTAAATATATTTAGATATTGATTAATATCATTTCCAAAAAAGAAAAAAAGAATCTACAAATTTCCAAAACATGAGTCTGTTATTTATGGATTTAGTAGCTCTATATAAATTATCCCAGAAAAACCAAAACCATATTGTTTTCCATTGCTTCTCTCTTATTGTGTTTTGCTGATTTTTTCTTTTTCTTGCGATGTCTGTCTGATCCCGTTTGTTGTTTGTTTTGTAGGTATATTCGAAACGCCCGTTTGTTGTTTGTTTTCAGATATATTTGAAACGCAGTTGTCACAGCGTATCAACATTGTTATTGGTTCTTTTGCTCCAGCTGGTACGAATCAATTTTATATAAAATAATTAAATCATGTTCTTTTGGTATATATTCCTGGTATTTTTCGGTGATCTGGTTTTGCAGTTGGTGATACCTCTCCTCTGCAAATGATGAGGCGGTAGAATAGATTTGGTTCAGTTTTGTTGTTGATGTGCGGACTAAATAACCAGAATATACAAGACCTCACTACAAGGGGGAGGTGATGGATTTAATTTTTTGTTTCTTTACTTTATAGGGTGTTTTTTTGTTTTTGTTTTCGAGCGCTCTTATTAACCGGAGCTCCTGGTTGATTCTGGCCCAACTATTTTATTTATTTTGGTAATATTTGAAAAATTCAGCCACAAAATATATTTTTAGCCCCTAATATATATTTTAGCTAATCACATCCAACAAAAATAATTACCAAAAATATCCGTATCTTTTTTTTATTTTGAAAAAAAAAATCCATATCTTATGAAATCTTTAACATATATTTGAAATATATCAAGAAAATCTCCTAGAATATAC
Organism: Papaver bracteatum; assembly: GCA_023529315.1. NCBI lineage: Eukaryota > Viridiplantae > Streptophyta > Magnoliopsida > Ranunculales > Papaveraceae > Papaver > Papaver bracteatum. Next base: position 379,042 of record JAJJWX010002237.1, on the reverse strand, counting down.
TAAATTTTTCTTAATCTTAAAGATTCCTTAAAATAAAAGATTCTATTCGAGATTTTTGGCTATTTTTTGGATAAAAATTATTCCAACACTCCGTATCTTCTACACCCAAAATTTCTCTATAACCTTGTGCCTGCCAATGAACGGACGCCACGTGGTCGGTTTTCAACATACCAAAATCAGAAAATTTAAGTATACTAAAATTGTTAAAATTAAAAGATTTTTTCGGAGATAAAAATGGAAAATATTTATCCTCCCTGATTTCTATATACTGTACCGTAGTCTTTTGAATAATTGACGAAAACTTTTCATCTTCTTCAACATTGTCAATCTATGATTGTTTTGTTTAAATTTTAAATACATATGTAGCCTCCACCTCCTTTATGGGTACTCTTCTCCAGCTTGCTTTATTTTATCCGTCCAACTAGATTAATTATTTACACATACCTTATTGTTTCGTACGGTATATCAAAGAAAATGAAAATCAGATGATACATCCTCAAGATTAATTTGTATGCTTTGCGGAACTCATTTCAAGGAGGGCGACATTTAAATAACTCACATCCTGAAGATTAACCATCAGGATTACACTATGGACGAAGTTAAGGAGAATACAAAAACATAACATGTGCCTATTTCAGTATCTACACATTAGGATTGTCACAATACCATACGCCAGTGATGCTGATGGTTGCAAAGTACATTAGAAAGCCGAACCTGCTGCTTAGGCGTGGACATGAATGTATTTTGTCTTTTGCCATCATAATGAAGTATTCTTTTGTGATTCTTTGTAAATAGCAAACCTTTAAGATGCAGTATGAACTCCTCTGTTTTGCTTAGGCGTGGACATGAATGTATTCTGTCTTTTTCCATCATAATGAAGTATTCTTTTGTGATTCTTTGTAAATAGTAAACCTTTAAGATGCAGTATGAACTCCTCAGTTTTGTTACCGCATGAACTCTTCTCTTTTGTTAAGGCATGAGCTTTGGATCAATGACTTTGCATACTGAAATGTTGCCTGGTAGAAATCGGCTACTATAACTAGGATTTTAAGGGGGCTAGAGCCAGGGTTAGTCAACCCTTGGCTCCGCCCCTGACTATAACCAACACCGATAAGTTAAATGTTTCATTCGCTATCTATATTTGTTCTTTATTTCTTTGGTTGATAGTTTTTTGTGCATATAAACTGTGGCAACTTTCAATAAAATAAAACTTGAGTGATTTAAGAAAGGAGAGTTATGTCTTGAGATCATAGCGTATAGACTCCTTCTGTTTTTGACGCACTCGAACATTTTCCATAATCATAAATCTGGTACTATCTTGAGATGAGATTATTGAGTGAGGAGATATTTGAGGGAGGATAAATACTTTTCATTTTTATCTCTGGGAAAATCTTTTAATTTTAACAACTTTAGTACACCCAAATTTTCTGATTTTGGTACGTTGAAAACCGACCACGTGGCGTCCATTCATTAGCAGGCGCATAATTGTAGACAAATTTTGGGTGCAGACGATCCAGAGCCAAAACTACAACATATTTTCAGTACCTTACCTTATTTTTATTGATGTTCATATAGAAAAAATAACACCAACTCCATTTTTTATTCGGTGTGAAATGATAGTGTGGCTATCCAAAAATATAAAAATGACATATATATTTAGATATTGGTTAATATTATTTTTAAAGAAAAATCTTTTTTTATGGAATGTGTGGGTTGGTGCCTCTTTATAAAGCATGTTGCATACGGGAAAAAAATCAGTTTCCGTCGTTTCCATGTTGCCTCTAGCTTCTAGGATTTTGTCGGTTTTTTTTTCTCTTGCAATTTATGGTTCTTATTTTTCTGATCTACTATTCGTTCATAAAGAGACCATTGATGATGCACCTGCAGTAGCTTTAGTTGGACATAATCAAGCAATATGAAGGTGTAAACTTTAAGCTCTTTTCTCTCTCTTGCAATTTATGGTTCCTTTTGTGATCTATATTATTCACTTTTTTGGCCGTTATAGTTGGGTATAGTCAAGCACACATATTTTATTTCATTTTTTTTAATTTTGATTTTCTTCGTGACGAAGGCGATTAAATATGAACCCACAATTGGGGATATGAGAATTAATTGGGGGATATAGCTACGGGACAAAATAGGTGTCCCAATAGCAATTCTGGGTGACCCCCTATGTAATTATTTTTTTAATTCCTAATCTAGCCCCCATTAATTAGGATTAGTGATTAAGTATAATTAGTAAAATGTTAAGTATTTGGGGGATAAATTAGTGTGTATTTTTATTTGTGTTTGGGTGAGAGTAGAAGGAGGGAAAAAAATATTTGAGAGGAATTTCTTTTTTTGAAAATGGGAAGATGATTGTGATGAGAGAATTACTGATAATAAAAGGTTGAAAAATTGATTTTTTTTCTTTGAATCCACCATTGTTGCAGCTGAAAAAGCTTGGTGCCGGCATGGTATTCAACCAAAAACTCATGCCGGCAATTGTTGGAAATGTTCATAAATTGTTTGCCACTATCCGCTACGATTTTTTTCCTGGTTTTGATCTTCCGAATGTTGATTTTTTTTCTGGTTTTGAATAGGTACCGGCATGGTAATAGTTTTTTCGAGCGTGCCGGTAGCTGTTCCGGCATAGTATTTTGCTTAAATACCTATGCCGAAACAGAATGAAAAGTATCCGAATGTTGATTTTTTTTTCACTTGACTACCGGCATTGATAGGAAATTATCGGGCATCTTGATCTCGTGTTCCGGATATGGTCTTCATCAATTCCGGCATGGTATTCATTACTTCCATTTTGAATTTTTCCTGGCTTTAAAAAGCTTGGTGCCGGCATGGTCAGTTGATATGAAGACCATGCCGGTATTGTATTCCGGCATAGGAAATAAATATGAAGACTATGCCGGAAAACAATACCGATGATGGTCTTCATATCAACTGACCATGCCGGCACCAATCTTTTTAAAGCCGGAAAATTAAAATGGAAGTGACGAAGACCATGCCGGAATTGATGAAGACCATATGCTTGAACACGGTGCACGGCATGGTCATCATCACTTTCAAAGATGATCTTCATCACTTCCGAATAAAAAAAAAAATCGTTTCCAAAGTGAGGTGAAGAAAATTTGATATAGAGTGGGGAGAGTTTAGAATTTGAAAGGGAATGGAGAATATTTGGGTTTCAAAGCTCTACCCCTAAATTAGATTAATAAGAAGTGGAGATGGAAATGGAGGATATGATTTAGATTTTTGGTTTTAAGTTTTTAATTTTTATTTTGAGGGAAGAAGTGGAGATGGAAATGGGGATATGATTTTGTTTTTTGATTTTAAGTTTTTGATTTTTATTTTGAGGGAAGAAGTGGGATGGAAATGGGGGATATGATTTTGTTTTTTGATTTTAAGTTTTTTTTATTATTTTGAGGGAAGGGTATTTTAGTATATTCATAACCAAAAGTCACCCCTTAGCACACACCATGGGTTGGGGGAAGTAATTCATATCCCCCAATTAATTCTCATATCCCCCAATTGTGGGTTCTTAAATATCATTGTACGTTTTTTTTTCACTGGTGCATGGCTTATTTGTTTTTTTTACAGTTCGCTTAGAGAGGAAGATAACCAATATCAGCGAAGTTTTTATTTTGTTTTCGTCGTTTAGTATTAAAAAGAAGGCTATTATTGGGGCGTCACATTCCAATAGAGGGGCTTCACTTGGATTTCTAGTGACCAGAAAATTGGTTATGGGGTATTCTTGATTCAATACAAAATGTCTAGATTACCCTTTAACTAAAATCAAAACCTAAAAACTAAAGCTAAAATCAAAACCTAATTCTCATTCAAAGATCTGCTCCTCCTCTTCTTCTCCTTGTTCTTAACTTCCTCTCCTTCATCAACCATAAATCATTCCCTCTTTTTTTTTCAATCAAAATCATTTCACCATCTTCGATCAATCGACGGTTCGAAAAACTTATAATCTTCGATTGAATTCTCTATTAAAGGTGCGGAAGAAGCATATTGATAGAAGTGATGGTAATCAACAAACTAATTGCATTTGAAATGGTTAGATTGATTGAAATCTGAGGAAAAAAAAGGTTTCGAACCGATTCACGGTTGGGTTTTCCTCAACAAAACCCAACCGTAATCGCTTTTTCTGATTGGGTTCGACAAAGAAAAATTCAGTCAGAATCGATTTACTGCTAGGTTCGATCACAAAAAACCCGGTAGAATCGTTTCTGATTGGGTTTTGAAAAAAAAACCACCAATAATCGATTTACGATTTAGGTTTTGACCAAAAAACCCAGTAACAGTAATCGGTTTAAAATTGTGTTTTCTTAATTTTAACTAGTTACGCTAAGAGTTCATCATCACCTAACCAGTAAATTTGTCTTACGGTTGGCTACGAAGGAAAAACCCAACCGTAAACGCTCAAAAAGCTAAAAAAATCAATTTTTTTTACTTACTTTCATCAATTTTGAGAAATAAAAAGAACATTGTTTGGGTGATTTGAAATCTAGGGTTTACTTAGAAAAAAATCTCCAAAGTTTCTCATTTTTTCAACTTTTTCTTCCCACCAAAATCACTTAATATGATTTTTTATCACTAGTTATATAAAAAATCTTATCAATCTAATTATTAGTTAACTATATTATTAATCTAACCACATAAGGGTTGTTTAGTCATTATAAAATTATTTTAGATAAGGGGTTTTTAATATTACTTATGGGTGACCCGTTTTTGTCATATTAGGTGACGCCCCTCTATTAGAATGTGACGCCCCAATAATAACTTTCATTAAAAAGGAGACAACCCTTTTTCCCCTACCTATGCCCTAATTTTTCTCGACAAAGAAATCATTTTTTGAAGATTTTTTGTTATAATATTTTTTTATCTTAAGGGTTTAAGAAAAATCGTTGCTATCTCGATAACGTATTAACCAATTGATCATTTGATTCCTAACAAATCGTTGCTGAATTGGGAATGTTTTAGTTCCATCATGGTTATTTTTGAAATTACATTAACTCGAGCTACAATCCTTTCTGATTGTCAAAGATAGGTTACTCGAACTCATTTGAGGAGAATTCTAAGGAGTTCTTTTGTTGCTAATATAAATTTGGTGCATATATATTGCAAAAAGAATTCAATCATCAAGGTCCTCTTATATAGACAATGTTTTTCTATAATTTTACTATAAGCTGATTATTACATTATGTTTTTTTTTATTTGAGTCGAAAACGTATGGAAAACTTGCTCATGAATTGAAAAAAATGTAGTTTTTCGGGCCTATATAGTTTTTCATTTCTGCGTGTGGCAGAATCATCTGCACATTCCAACAGAATCATTGTCACTTTCTGTTTAATACAATGCTATTCCGAAGTTAATAGTCACGGGTATTCTTTTTTCGACGTTTTGTTTAGATTGTGCATGCAGTATATATACTCATTGTTCGCCGACATGGCGCGGCAAAGTACTTGGTTCTTAAATAAAAAGGCCAACATGTGTAAATTGTCATCAACTAACTTGAAGCGTAAACACATTCTGAATCATATTGAAACCTGCCTCATTAAAAGGAGATGGGTCATTGCCAAATGATGTTGATCCAATGTGTATACCAAGATATATATCTCCTTAACAGACAAGTGCTTCATCCTTCAAGTTAAGAGGAAGGACACATAAATCATTGGCTTCCGCAGTATCCCCACTTTAAAAAGGGACGATGTTGACGGTTGGCATATTAGTTGGATCAAAACAACATAGTAATCCAAGCTTTAACACCAAGATCATTTCTTCTTTTGTATATTAACCTCAACAGTACTGAGGTATATTAACCTCAACAGTGCTGAGAATTGCATTTGCATTTAGCAGTCAGAGAAGGGAAAACCCAATAAACCTACAGACACTGTTCAGCCACCAAAGTGGGTCTTGTCCTGCAGGCTACTTTGAGCATGGAAGCCCCAAATGCGTACTAATCGTTTTCATCGATGGCTTTCCATAATGAATTAATTTCTGGTGCAATGTATCCAACTGTACCAACTATCCAAGTGTACCAACTATTCTCGAAGTTATTTGGAAGGCCAGCTAAATTTTTTGACAAAGAATCCAAGTACTCATGGGAGTCCTGAATATTAAATCTACACAAAATTCCTCCATTTATTTATTTTGGCAATTTTTTTTTTTTTTTTTAGTATTATGGTTTGAGAATTTCACTTTAGCTGATATTATAGGCTAGGCTTATATATCATTTGCTGATAAGAGAATCTACATTAAAGACGTTTTCCTCTTGCAAGGTTAGGTATAAATTCTTTGATGTAGTTAGGGACCTGATCTTTCTTGCCGAACAACACACAGTTGGCCCAGATACAACCTATGCAAGAAATTTTACCTTTGCGTATCCTATACTTTAAGATCTTTCTTTCAAAGAAACAAAGGGAAAAAAAACCAAAGTTCATTTTCAACCGGTTTAGCAAGCGGAGCAGTCATTGCACCTACATAAGTCAAAGTACGCAGAATGTGGGAAACAACAAACAAGACTGTTAAACAAGAAATGGTATTTCCATTTCAATTTTCTCCACAGAAACGGAAGTGGTTACTGTTATCTTTTTAACATCTATGGTTCATTGAAAATAGATAACCAGTAAACAATAAACAGGGAGAACATATACATGTAGTTATCTTAAAAAAAATATATGAATAACTAAGAAAAGCTTAAGGAACAAAACAAAATAAAATCATGGTGACAACCTTTTGTTCAATCTTCGATCAATGAGAAATATAAGTTGGTCCTTGGAAATCTAAGACTACACTTCACCCATCCAAGATGCATCATGTGATTACCAAAGACGATAAAAATATCTTATTGCATAAATTCAGTTTTATTGAACTAGAAGATATTCCCGTACAGTCGTGCACTATACATGTACTTTATCATAATTATTTCTATGTTAAATTCTATTCCCAAGTGTTAAATTTGTAAATAACTTTACGTACGATGACTTCCGTGTAAAAATATTTTTAGGTTTAGCAGAGAAAAAGAAACTAAAGAAAGGACCATTAAGCTATCTAAGAAAATAAATGCACCATATCCATCTTAATAAAATAGTAACATAATCATATGTCATAATTGAGATGGAGGAATTTATAAAATTAATCTTCCTAACGAGATTTTTCGAGAGATAATTTTATTGATAAAGTAAAAGGCATATGATGGTTAGGTGAACCCGAAAAGACGCAAGAATATGTAAAAAATAAATACGATCTCAAGACATTTAAAAAATATAAAAATTTGTAGAAAGACCGGAGAGTCATAACTTTTAATCAATTTATGAAGATAAGTATTATAGATTTTAAAGATGTTGCGTTGCAAATCCATGATGTATCGCGATCTCGATGACATTTATATTGATGAAGTAAAAGCATATAATGATTGGTTGGACCAAAAGAGACAAAAGAAAATCAAAATTTTAGAGAAAAACTTGAGCGGAAGTTTAATCTATTTATAGTATTAGATTGCAAATCCAAAATTTTGTTGCATATTTATTTTGAAGAGAAAGGTTAATTTCATTCAAGATTAAGTAAAAACAAAAGAGAATACAAGATGAGAGCGCCTAGGCGAGTCCAAAGGTGGGAGAAATACTCCACCAAAAACAAAGAAAAAGAGACTAAAAGAGTGGTTAAAAACCAACTCGCCAACAAAGTAAAACAAACAGCAGGAAATGAAAACAACAAATTACTTATGCTTTTTGGCCGCAGATCTTTGGCCTTTCCCCAAATTTCCGGTGTTTCCCATATTCGGATTCACCATTAATTTTGTTGCATATTGCAACCCCGTGATTTGATAATTGTTCGTTTTCTATTGCACTGATATTTTATTAGTTTATTGAACCTTTTTATTACTTTGTGGCAAAAAATTTATTTATTATATTTTTTTTTGTAAATTTTCGTAGTGAAATCAAAAAATTATCCAATGTTTCTCGAGAGAAAGATAAACCCGTGCGTAGCACGGGTGAGAAACTAGTTTATCTAATAACATGGTAATTCCTGAACCAAACCAAAATCACATATAACATAGTATTCTAATAATATTTAATAAAAGAGAAGAATGGTAACATAACATTTATTTTATTTAATTATTTCCGCGAGCGGCAATATAATTGGCTTCTAAAGTATCATTGAAATCTGGTTAGGCTAAATTTCACAAATTTTGTATAAGTTCTTAATGACTTTTTTAGGATTAATTCAGATGATATGTATATGCCATTAACCATATTTCCGTTTTCTCATTGTTCCAAAATTTAAATGTGAAAAATTATAGTGACAAAAAGGTCGGTATTTGTCCTACACATAAGATATTACAACAATAAACATTCCGACAATATTTCCGTGCAAAATTTACATGTGCCTCTATTTCTCTTTTCTTAAAGTTACCGACTTTCTCAAAAATAACAACTTCTCTCAAATGCTCGATTCATACAACGTTTTTTGTTTCCGCTCCACATACGTTAATGAAACAGTTCAAATTCTCAAGTGATATGCAGATATGCTGAATGGATTTAAAATGCATTCTTCATGTCTAATGAAAACTTTGGAGAGGGCGATTCAACGACTTCATATATCATATTTGTGATGCATGGTTGAGGAGAAAACATGCAACAACTAATATATAGCTATAATTCTTTGCGCATGTTTATGGATGGTAGGGGTTGATTCATAGGAATAAAAAAGATGATTGTGATTCTTTGCACCAAATGTCTTTGTATCACCAAAGTAATTTCCAATTTTTTTTTTTCTTTCATTTGTTTCTCCTTTATGCATGTTATAGAATTTTGATCTTTACAAATGATTTGGATCTTTTCCGTTTTTTTTTATTGTTGCTTTAATTAGCATATCTATAATTGATAGTTTTATGTATAATTCTTTAGTGGCTGGAGAACAATTTAGTTTTACTTTAATTTGTGGATTTAAGTGAAATTTTTGATTCTTGATTTTGAAGAATTTTTTGGTGTTTTAATTATTTATTTATAGATGGAGAATACAATGGAAAAATAGAATAATGAAAAATTAAAGTTAATGGTCTTTATTATTTTTAACTTTTTGATACTAATTATATGAGAACCAATCAATCAATATATTGATAATGAAAAGTGGTTACAAATCTTACATCCGTCGGATGCCTTTGGCTGGAATGAGACTGAGATAGTTGGATGTAACACTTGTCTCTCAAAATGTTATCCGTCCATCCAAAACTCAAAATCCAGAACTTGGTAATTTTTAAAATTTTAGTACTAACAAAACCATTTGGGTTATAATATGAATTCGTCAATTTTAGGATGCGTGTATGGTATTTATGACTACCAAAAAATTCCTCAAAAGTTTCTACTAAGCATAAAATACATGATATTTGTCAAATAAAAATTCGACATTGGAACAGAAAAAAGAACTCAACTGTAATATTTTTGCATCTTTATTTCAAAATTACAGTTAGTATACACCATTACTCAACGTTAGATTCTATTGGAATTAACATACGTGCACATCATTGTTCAAAATATTTCTTCATGATACCTTATCATATTTAACTAGTTCCAAAAAATATATATTTTTTAATATTGATAAAGGTTTTAATGTTGTTCTTTCTTTATATGGTTAACTAGCCCTTAACCCGTGCCGTAACGGAACGGGCCATGATGCTGGTTCATTTTTAATATATCATATAATTTGTGTCCCGAATACTTATCAACTCCTTGTGATTTAATATGTGTTTGTCATAAAAAATAGTTGGGATTTTCCTCTCTTTTTTTCTTTGTTTTTTCTTTTAATATTTTACCGCCGGAGATTTGCTCAAACGAAAGAAATAAAATCTTAACTTCCAGACACTTTTTTATTTAGGTTCATTGCTTATAATGACATAATGCTCTATATGAACATGAAAGTTTAAATATTTTTTGGAAATATGTCGTCAGCAGCGCTCATCTCAGTGAAATCAACTAATCAATATTGTCCATAAAAGTCTCCACATGCTCCTATTTCGCTCCTGCTGACTCATCTATCATGGTCATGTTGTCGATCCTCCAAATAGGCAGAGAATAGTATTATTTTTTTTGCATCGAACGAATGATACAAACTATCCAATATGACATGATTTTCCTGTAATTTTTCAACACCCATTATATGACAATGTTTAAAATGTGTACCCATTACCTTTTCGAAAAGATTGTATAAATGCGAACCTCTGCCATTAAATCTTCAACAAAGTATTGTGCCCAACAATTCGTCTTAACGAAGGCTTTGGTAACTTCAAAAGTCTTAGACATTTTGTCAATTTCGTATGTTCCTACCTTCACTTGGAATACAATCTGGCGACACATTACCTCATAAAGAACCTTTAACACATATTGTACTCCCTGATCCTATTTCAAATTAATAGGTTGTCAATAGATCCTTTACCAAAAGTTGACATATTATATATAAAAAAAAAATTACGGTATTGTGGATCGTTGCTTTCTAAGATTGTAGTTTTCAAAATTGGCCTCTTCAAGTCCCATGGCTTTCTAAGTTTATATATCTTGTTTGTTTTTAACATTCTAGTTAGCCATATTATGTTTGTTACTAACTTTAAACTTGATGTCATCTTCTACTGTGAACTTTATGTGATTTCAGAATCGAAATAGTTATACCTCTTTCATTCGTATCAAGTAATATGTTTTATATCCCAACAATTCTTCTACAACAATTCCTTTTTTTTGCCGTTTCTGGATCATCAATAGCCATTATTGTCAAGCACAATCTGTCTAATTTTTGTTGATGTTGTGTATTTGCAATGTTCATTTTTCTTAAATAAATAGATTGTGGAAAAACTAAAAAAAAAAAAAACATAAGTATTACATCGGGTCTAAGTTACTATATACAAAATACTCCGGACACTGCTTCTGGTGCCTTGTTTCCTCAAATTCCTCGTTGCATTCTAGATAGTACATGCAACACCAATCATTTGCGAAGTGAGCTATTTGCGCAAATGTGGTCAATGTAAATGTATCCCTTGCTTGTAATAATAATAACAACACGTCAATTTTTTTCAAGGCATCTAGCTGTAAATGGTATGAATCTAATAGATTTGAATTATACCTCAATCTTAGATATCACCTTCTTCTCACATAACATAACAATTGAGGAAGGACAAATCTTGACCACTCTTTACATAGGCAGAGATAGCCAAACTATTTTTTTTGCAATTTTCTTACGAGAAAATTATTATTAATCCATATTTTAGTCAGCTCCTATCGAAGACGATCTAATTAGTCCTATAGAAAGTTAATCTTAAATATTTGACCTTATCTCTTGACCAAATTATTGAAGTATTCTCAGTCATGTTCTACTTTGTGTGATCTACCCATCTGTGTCTACTCTACCTTCTAACCCAGTGAATGAAACCTATACATATTGATCCGTAATTTGATATTGTTGATTTGTCATCAAGAGGTCGCATGATTTGAGAATGTAAAATTTAAAAAATATTCTATAAACATCGAAGGCGAAAGTTAGATTTATGATTTAGAGTTTTTTATGATGATTTTGATGAACAAACATAATTTTCAAACAAATATTTTAGAATGCAAATACATTTTCCCGATCTATAAGGTTGTATATCGGGAATTGAGTGAAAGTTGTTGTATTTCTAGGTAGTTGTCGCGAAACAACTCGACATTGATGGTCTTTCAGGAAAAAAGAATGTAATAGTACTTGAGAGAGCGATAATGTTCTCTTACGCGGGTACACCAATTGCCTTTATATAATATACGGGTGATCAAACATTCATGATCATATTGTCTTATACGTTCCGGTATCATCCTCGAAATTTGGTTTTTGTCCTTATCAATCGTGCTAAAAATAACCAATTACATCTTTCACAATACAATGTTTCATGTTTTGTGAAGATTATTTTTTTACTTGGTCAATAAAACTCACTAAAAAGCAAAAACTATTATTATACACTACTATTACCAACACCCACCACCATAACCACACTATTTCTTCCACCAATAGTAATGTTACCGCCTCCACTATTCACAAACACCCGCCACCGCTTATACTCACCATAAGAATTAATATAGTTTTTAGTAAAATTATTTTTTGATAAAATTATGTATTTAAGTTAGATTATTAAAGGGACATTTATAATAGAAATTTAATTAATCATTATGAATAATCAATGGGACACTAATTAATAAAACTTTTAAAAATGGTTAAGTTGAACAAATCCCAGCGGTAAATTTATCTTTGCCAAGGCTAAATCCTGACCACTCTTTACATAAACAAATCGATAATAAATAAAATCATATGTTCTGATCTTGATTCGTGTCGTTCGTTTAGTTATTACATAACATGACAATTGATTGCACCAATTTTTTGAAATGGACATGTGTTTTATCGAGTTTATTTTAACATTAAAATGATCAACCATGTTTTATACTTTATAATATAACGTTACACATTTTCTGGCGTTACGAAATTAGCATAATATATTTTTTTTCACCAATACCCGCCACCACCATAAAACCATATGAATCCACTTTTTTATTCACCACCACCTAGTGGCGGATCCAAGGGTTGACTAACCTGGCTCTAACCCCTTAAATTTTTAATAACTACACAATTTTTTTAATTTATTTTATAAATAATACTTTGTCCATATATATTTATGGTTTAGTCCACCAAAGTTTACATGTTTATTTTTTTTTTAAAATAGGCATCCTTAATGTCAATTTTTGACTCCACCACTGGCACCATCACTGCCGCCCATCCCATGTAGGTTGTTGGATGCAATTCTAATTTTCAATCACAACCGCCATGTATGAGGTTTAGATTGAACAAAATTTTCGGCAATTGATTAGTTTCATTATTTTTTATCCGTGTATATATTATTTTTTGTATTTCAATCAATTTTATTTTAACATTAAAAAATCATGATTTATACGATATAGTACCAAAGATAACAGGGCACCATTTGGGTGATCCAACTACGATCATGAAAATATTGTCTTGTATGATATCATCTCTGAAATAAGTGTTAAAAACAACCAACCACATCTTCCACACTACGATGTTATCGATGTGGTAACAACAACATAAAATTAATATTGTCCATGACTACTCACCAACATTCACCGTCACTACTTCTTCCACCACAAACCAGGGACGGAGCCAGGATTTTGAGGAGAGAGGGAGAAAAAATTCTTGGCAAGTTGGATACATGTGAAAAATGGAATTTGTATCCCATTTTACGATAAAAGAACAAAAATAAATATAATTATGCTTGGCTCCGCCCTTAACCACCACTAATCTTTCGGCCTCCACCTCTTCTGCTACTCATTATCGCAGAAAATGTCTATTGATATTATTTATCAAAATTACTTATTAATAGAAATAAATATTATAATTAATTAAGAAAACATTTATAATTAAAAAATGATTAGTCATTTATTATGAGCAATTAGTGAAACACTAATTAATAAAATACTTTATAATGAATATATTATTTATTATGTGCAATTAGTGAAATACTAATTAATAAAGCAATTATAGTATTTAAGTTGAACAAACCACCACTGTTGATTTATATTTTTCATCAATTCCAACCAAGGTGGAACACTGGTTAGAGGCCACTCTTATGACACAATAGATCATGAGTTCGAACCTCCCTGTTATAATTTTTGAATTTCCATATCGCGACTTGAGTATTCATTTTTCATTCATAATATTGGAATTAACGCCACATGTGCGAGATGTAGGGGGTGGTCAGGAGAACCACAACCCTTGATTTATCTTTGTCCAGACAAATCCTGACCACCACTAACAAAGGCAAACTTATCCTAACTTTGTTTTATACTAATGATGTTAATGAAGGATGACTATTATAGACAATAATATCAACTATGCATGTTTTTAACTCCAAAAAATATAAATTATGGCCTTTATTTTTTTCTCACATTTAATGTTTTTTTTTTTTGATGATCAGAATGATGAGGGAATCCAATAAATTAAATGTATACACCTAGACAAATTTCGGAAAATTATTTACGCAAACACGACCATTTAGTAAATCTTTTCTTTTTCAGGTTTTACGGCCAACTACGGTGAACAAATTGAGACAAGAACTTTAATATTTCAAAGCAGCTAACAAATTATAGTGCCGCATGGATTTTAAGTTAAAAGTTCGCTTCTCCAATCTAGTAACTAACCAAAAGTTATCCGAATAGTTTTTAAAGTACCTTTATACACAAAATCAAGAATATATCAAGATTATATTAGGCATGCTAAGTTTTCTTTTGTTGTTTGGTTTCAATTTTTTTTACAGTTTCTGGGTTATTTTTATACAACAAATCATTTAACCTATTAGTTATTTTTGCATTTCCTAAGCCTTGACAATTACAGGCTATGATATTAGCAAACGACCAAAAGTAAGAAATTACAGGATATTCAAACTTAAGCATTACAATCAATATTCATATCTTGCACAAATGAAGAAAGTAAATATTCATAACTATTGGTTAGTCCTACCTAGAGGTTCTGCAGGTAGTCTTTGCTTAATTTGGAAACACAACATGAATATTACAATACTAGATTACAAACGTAACCATATAAATGTAAACATTCATAATAGAAATGATAACAATTTTTAGCTTCTTACCTGTTTTTATGGAAACTCTGTGCCAAATTTAAAATTAGAATCTTGGGATATAATAAAAGAGATGGCAAACACATTAGACACCCCTTGGATTGTGATTGAAGATTGCAATGTAGTACTTCACGATGAGGAAAAAAAGAGTAGACACCACTTTAACAGTAGAGAAGCAACGATTTTCAAAAATCTTATAAATAAATGTGATCTTATGGACATGGGATTTATTAGCTACACGTATAGTTGGAATAACATAGGAAAAGGGTTCACTGAACAAATACTTGACTGAGCCCTAGTAAATGATAAATGGAATATAAAATTTCCTAATTCCAACTTAAGACACTTGGGTCCTCTTTCGTCTGATCATATCTTAATAATTCTTAATACTCAAAATACTTGGAATGACGGAGCCACCCCATTTAAGTATTTCGGGGAATGGATGAAGCATGAACAATATGCAGGTCTAATTCAAAACAACTTGAGTAACCAAATCAGGGGATCACCGACATATATATTTTTACTAAAAAGCTTTAAAATATTAAATATACTCTTAGACTGTGGAATAAAAATGTTTCTGGTCATATTAGAACTAACATTAAGAAACAACTAGAATAAACCAATTGTCGACCGAATTATATGAACAAATCGATTGATTTGGCTTACCTAAATGCTCAACTAACAAAATGGGAACATGAAACTTAAAAAGGTGTATCACTTAATAACAAAAAAAGAAAAAAATACTTGGGATTTAGAAAAACTAAGTAAATGATTTGACTCACAAATAGTTCAAAAGATAGTGGACATACCAATACCAACTCAGAATGAAGAAGACAATGCAATCTGGAAACTAAACAACAAAGGTAAATTTTATGTTCATTCTTTATATGAAAATATCAATAGTACTAATGAAAGCGACTCAACCGATTTGGGGAAGGTATGGAATCTTAAAACAGCTCCTTCTATTAATATCTTCTTATGAAAAGCAATGCAGTCGATCCTCCCGACAGGTTTAAGAATGGTTACAATTCTATTAAATATAGACACAAAATGTAAACTCTGTAGCACCAAGGAGGAATCCTTAACTCATCTATTTCTGAAATATAACTTCACGAAACAGGTTTGGAGACACTTAAATCATGAAATGAACTACATAAGAGATAATAATAACGATTTCCATGAATGGTTAAATACATGGTTCAAAGAAGAAAATAAAGGAAAATGCATTCTTGGATGGCCTGAATTTCGTGGATTGATATCTTAGCACATCTGGAAAGCAAGATGTGAAATCACTTTTCAGAAAATAAGGCAAAATAGTGCAATCATAGCACAACAAATAGTAAAGTTTATCAACAGAGAAATGGAGGTTGCACACCCAAATTATAATATCATGCAAAAATTGCACTACAATCCTATGGATGATGAAAACTGACAAATCCTTGATAGAGAACCAGGAAGAAATCAGACCTTCATGACTCTAAGAATAAATGTAGCTCTGTCTATGAATAATCCTTTGTATACTGCAGGAATTGGACTAACCCTAATCGACTATGCGGGTGAAACCGTTGAAGCTAGGGGATCCTATGCAGATTGCAACACCAGGGAACATTTAGAAGAGAAAGGCACTGAAGCCGCCTTTCGATGGGCAACCGAATGGAGTGGATATCAAAGCATATTCTAAAGTGATTCTACTGAAACTCTGAGGCTGTTGATGGGAAGATACGCTGATGCCAGAAAATACATATATAGAATTAATACTGAATCTGAAAATCAAACAGATGATGTAATCAATTTTAAAGTCAACGCTTTTATTTGAACTTCTAGATATATTATCAAGAAAGCAGCAGATATTTCCACTTTTTGTAATAGAAATGCTATAAAACACATATCAAAATGGGAGGCTCTAACTTCCATTATGAACCGTCTCTATATTAGAAATTACATAAATCTTGTAACCGCAAATGTTCCTCAAAGTTACGAGAACATTCGTATTAATGAATCAATAGAACGAGGTTTTGCGCCTCTTTTCCGGGAAAAAAAACCTAAATGTTAAGTTTTCGAAATCGAAACAGCCACTCTAATAAATTAAGATGTCCAATTTGCCGGCTTATTCGTGCAGATTCTCGGTAGCTAGCCACCAACATATTGTTGCGGCCGGTTTCAGTATTAAACTTATAGTATAATAATGTGGAACTCTGCGAATAGATAGCTAATTAATTAATGATATTCAATTTAAACTAACGAATTGTTGTCACTAGTCGCAAAGAAAAAACTAGTCTAACATAAGTGTATGTACATGAATTGATTTTCTAATAATTTAAGCTAAAATTGGATATGTGGTTGTCTTTTTATAATATCATTTGTTTACTAATTATGTATATATAAAAGCCCCTCAAATTATATAATATCCCTAAATTATATATACTCCTTCCGATTCTTGTTTTTTGGGCAGACAATGTGATCCGGTTAAATTAAGCAATGTTCAAAGATATATGGAATACAAATTTGGGATTCTATTTGATATGGCAAAAGGAGTTTTAAGTCCTACTGCTACAGGAATGGTTTTTCCTGATTCCAAAGAAGAGTTTATGGAGATGATTGTCCATGGAATTCAGCTTCATGTTGATGCTTTAAAAAACCAAAATTGTGAAGGAGAAGAGGCGGATTCTCATGGAATTTCTATTCCATCAAGAGAGTCTCCTAGTCTACTGCATGAGTCTCGTGGATTGGATCAATTGGAAGAAGGGGCAAATTCCTCTTCCTCGGATCCATCAATTCCCCCTGGATTCGAAACATATAACCGTTCCCAAGGGATTGAAGAAGATCAAGAGGTTGCTTCAAAAATCGCCGACATTAGCATCTCCAAACCAGCAGTGTCTGAGCCGATTCAAGGAGCCAACACTAGGGTGCGCAGAAAAAATAAATGTTCCTCGAACTCCCATACTAGTCCTAGTAAGATTTCGGCAGGTAATCTCATGGAGTTTGGTTCTATAATGGGGCTAAGCTTTCCCTCTTCGAAGGAAAATCGTAATGAAATGTTTAGTGGTGTGGCAAAAAATCACAAGGGTTTTACCATGGAAGAGGTGGATGAAAATCCTACTTAAATGTAGCTTTCATTCTTGATTTAGTTTGCAAGTATTTTTGGTTGCTTGGGTTCTATGGTTTGTCTAGAGACATTTGTTGGTTGGGATTGTCTTCCCCTAATTTTGGTGTACTCGCTTGCGCACTTTTTGTGCCTCTTAATACAATTACTTTTCATCGATCAAAAAGAAAAAATATAATATCCCTAAGAAATGATACCTAATGCATTGAATTTAACCAGAAAAGTCTAATGCTATGTTTTTCCTGTTGTGTTAGCAAAAAAATGTTTTTCCTGTCGTGTTATATAGCACTATCATTCAAATCCAAGTTGGTGTATGCAATTTTGTCGCTATACCTAACATGAATCACATGATGATGGTATGTAATGAGTTAGGCTGTATTGGATTTGGATAGCGGTACAACTAGGAGAACGATATGCGATTAACAATAGTCTACATCATCGTGACATAGGCAACCGACCAGATAAGAACAGTAAAGCTTCTCATACTTTCAGCTAAATATTGTTGTTATATACTGTAATACTGTCGATCTTTCGGTCCCCTGCGTTATTTCGTTCTATTTGATGATATAAGAACACTGGTATTCAAAATGTTTGGTTGCGTCGATATCACTACTATAAGATAGTGTCAAGCCATTGGTTGATACTAATGATCTGTGTTCAAAATTCGTCGACACCAACAACAAAAATATTGAGCAAGAAAAAAGATTTGTTCGGTTGATAATAAATCCTGAGCTCAGGAGCAGACCCAAATATCAGAATATCGACATCCACACACTTAATGGACCTAGCTCCAAATGAGGTTACACGATCACAGTCGTCCTTTATTATGTGCCAATCGTCCTTCACAATCGTCCTTCAATTGTTAATAACTCCTTTGGATGATCTTTACCTTGGGGTTCTGTTTTCTCATCGGACACGTCTCTTGAAGTATATTCCTCTCATTGGTAATAAGCTAATGAGTATAACATCACTATCTTCTTCAATTTGAACACGAAGTCTTTGATCGTATTGATATGGTCAAGGTAGCTTATTGCTCTTTTCTGAAAAAGTGATGGTCAAGGTCAATAGTTGAAAGACAACTTCTCTCCAAAATTGGTTGGTAACGAATTTATATGATACATATAGGAGGCGAGCCCCAATAGAAAAAGTCTTTGAATATACTTATTCGTGTTCTTTGTCATGAAAGTGTTGATAAGATTGGAGCCCCAATTAAAGTCTTCGGAGATTGTACGAAGGTGTTAATTAGATTGACATATCTGACCTAATTTACTAGCTAGCTTCTTATGGAGCTAACCCGGAAATGGTTGCTTGGATTTGGACAGCCAGCAATGTACGTATTTAAGTACTGTTATTGGATTAGTTTCTTTTTTGTTTTGTTTTGATCGATAAAGAAGCCGAACGATTGATCAGAAAAGAGGGGTATACAAATTATACCACCCTAAACAAGGTACAAAGAAAACAACATAACTAAGTGGATAACAGACTACTACACTCCGTTAGAATGAAAATAAATTTTACACCAATTTTTCATGACATCTGAAGAATTGACGGATTCAAATTCCTTAAAGGTTAATGCCCAAGAGAATAAGCAGTAAACAACTTTCTTAGTCACGGCAGTAGCATTGTGTCTTTTATTTGTACACACTCTACCATTGCGCTCTTTCCAAATACTCCAAAGAATGGTTGCAGGAATCACGTTCCAGACTGCAGTACTGACCTTATTATGTTGAAGAAGATTCCAAGCATGTAAAACAGAAGTAGTATCAGCAGGCATAGAGAAAAACCAATGAAGCTTACCCATAATCTCAACCCAAACCGATCTAGCAAAGTTACAATGCAGAAATAAATGAGCAATGGATTCATTCTCATCACAGAAGAGACAGGTAGCTGGCACATCTAATGAGAAAATCTCTTGTTGATAATCTGTCATTAGAAATTAACCACATGAAGAAACATATTTTTGGAGGGCACCTCAACTTCCATATGTGATTGAAAATAGGATTAACATTATCATTTGCATTATCCAAAATAAGAGTATCATACAAAGACTTAACATAAAATTGCTTATCTTTAGTCAGAGACCACTGTAACTCATTCTCCAGACTCTGATTGAAGCTGAAAGAATCTAGATCAGAAGTGAGCATAGTTAACTCCACCCTTGCAGCAACATTCATTCTTCTAGGCAAATTGAAATTCCAAGAGATAGAGTTACCATCAACAATACCCATTTCAGCAACAGATAAGGATTTACCTCTAGTTAGAGCAAATAAGTTTGGATAGCAAGTTTTGATAGGATAATCATACAGCCAGCTATCAATCCAAAATATGGTTCTAGAACCATTGTTCACTTTAAATTTCACATACCTGATGAAAGTAGAATTGCATTTCATGATTGTTTTCCAAACAGAAGTTCCATAAGAGCATTTAGGCATCTTTGTAACCCAAAAAACCTCACCAACACCATATTTTTCAGTTGTAATGGGATTTCCAAAGAGCATTGTCTTCTACTACATATCTCCAAGACCATTTAGACAAAAGAGCATGATTGAATTTTTGGAGATTTTTAATTCCCAATCCACCAAACTTTTTTCTTCTACTCAAACTAGCCCACTTAACTGGATGAATCTTCCTTTTATATTTCTTATCATGCCAAAGAAAGTTTCTCATAATTTTTTCAAGCTTCTTCACAACAGATAAAGGCATCTCAAATAGAGACATAAAATACACAAGAAAACTTGATAATACACTGTTGATAAGAGTGGTTTTCCCAGCTTTAGAGAGAAGGACTTTTTTCCAGTCAGCTAACTTAGATAAAAATATTTCAATAACTTTATTCCATTTGGAAATGCCACCACTTTTATCCCTCCCCAGAGGAAGACCCAAATAAGAAGTAGGAAGAACACCATTATAACAACTAAGAATAGAGAAAAAACTGATAAATCCCCATCAAAACCAACACCGTAAATCTGGCTTTTAGCAAAGTTAATTTTCAAGTCATTGAGCAATTCAAAGGATAGCAACACCAATCTAAGATTTTGAACTTGCTCCACATCTACATCTATAAATACCAAAGTATCATCAGCAAACTGTAAGTGACTCACCATCACACCATCTGGCTTAACTTGAAAACCAGTTAGAATGCCTTGTTCTTGAGCCTGTTTAATCATGAAATTCAAAGCTTCACTCACAATAAGAAACAAAAATGGAGAAATAAGATCTCCTTGTCTTATGCCTTTTTTACTCTTGAAATAACCAGCAGCACTGCCATTAACCAAAACAGAAAATCTTGCATATTCCACACATCTTCTAATCCATCCCCTCCATTTGTCACCAAAGCCCATAAGAATGAAAATTTCATTAAGAAAATCCCAATTTACATGGTCAAAAGATTTTTCAAAGTCAATCTTGCACAAGATGCCAGGTTTTCCACTTCTAATTCTTGAATCAATTAACTTTTTAGCTATTTAAACACCATCTCAAAATATGCCTTTTCCTAATGAAAGTTGTTTGGTTTTATGAAATAATGTCAGGAAGACATTGCTTGAATCTCTTAGCCAAAATTTTAGATACAATCTTGAAAGCACCATGAACTAAGCTAATTGGTCTAAGATCCTTTATTTCCTCCGAAGTATCTTTCTTAGGAATTAAAGCAATGAAGGTGTTTTTTAATCTCCAATCCAAGAAATTTTTATGTTGAAGTTCTTTAAGAACATTCATAAAATCATCCCTGCGCACATCCCAACAAAGATAATAAAAGCTTATAGGAAGCCATCCGGACCCGGTGCCTTATTCTGACCAAGCATCTTCCTAACAGTAACACATTCCTCATCCTCAATATCTCTTTCTAGCTAATCTTTTTTTTTCTCCAAAAATTGAGGAAAAATTCATACCCTCCATAGAAATAGTTCTAGGATTTTGGGATTGAAAAATATTTATAAAAAAAAAGAAGATAATTTCATCCTTAATTTCATTTTCATCAGAAGTGAGAGTGCCATTTACCTTGATGGAGCCAATGTAACTTCTTCTTCTCCTGTCAATAGCTATCATGCGAAAGTATTTGGTATTGTTATCAAAATATTTGATGTGATTCACTTTTGAATTGCTTCTCCACTTTTCAGCTCTACTAATTGTAAGCTTGCAATATTCCTTCCTTGCTTTAATTTTATCTTCCCACTGCTCTTCAGAAAGACCATTATTAACATTTTCCTCAACATCCATGTAAGGACCCTCAAGCTCGTCAACATTATTAGACCGGTCAAGTGAAGAATTAGCCGATAATGACACGATTAGTTTAACACGAACGTTAATTAATAGAAATTAATCTAACAACGAATTAGATGTGAAATTAGTACCGATGGATAGATCTCTAAAATTTACGTAAAATAGACTACTCGAACGTGTCATTCAGATACCTGAAGAAGGAATCATCGGAATAGTGAGAAGGGCAAAAAAATTTTTTTTGCCATTAGACAGTCTGGGACTTCCCTTATCAATTCAATGGGTGTTCCATAAACTTCCTTTGGTCTTATCTAGACCGGGTTGAGAAGATAAACCCGATCTCTCTTCTTTTCTTTTTCATTCCCTTCTTTTGTTTTTCTCTTTCCTTCTTCCCCTGCTCTTCTCTTTCTGCCGACGTTTGAGAGATGAGTTTGAGAGTTCGATTTGAGAGATTTAATTAAAGAATAAGAACATGTTAACTAGAAGATGATGATGATATTGTGGTTAATTGAGCACGAGATGAAGAAGATTGAGTTTCTGCTGTGAATTGAAGTTAGGGTTTTCAGGAAGATAAACTTTGATTGAGTTTTCGTGGAATTGATTAGTGTATTGAGTTCCTGATGTATGAAGATTGGAAGGGTTGAGGTTTGATTGAACTTGTAGATCGTTGTTTGAGGATTAAATCAGTAGTTAGGGTTTCATAAGAAGAGACTCAGAGAAGATTTAGAAGATGTATTGATGTTCTGGTAAGGTGAATTGAGAGATAAATTGAGTTGAGGTTAGATGAAGAACATAAGGGTTGTAGTTTAATTGAAGTTCTGAAGTTATTTTGGAGAAGATTTAAGAATTAGGGTTTTTGAAGTTAATTTCGAATTCGATTGAGGATGAATAAGAAGAAGTTAAAAAATGGGTTTGATTGAATTGAAGAGTTTAATTGATGTTTTGAGTTGGAATTCGAGATTGAAGATAATCAGGGTTCATGTGTTCTTCCCTAAATTGAAATTACGGTTTCTCTGTAAATCAAAGATATAACTGAATTGTTGGGTTGTTCAGTTTTGAGATGAATCGCTGAATCAAGTTCAAGAAAGAAGAAGAAGCTAAATTGAATTGCTTGAGAGGAATCCCTTTGAGGTAACTATTCTTCTGAATTAATTAGTGAAGTTATTTAGTTTTATTGATTGAATATATGTAGTTGATGATCAAATTAAGGTCTTAGTTGGGTATGGAATGAAGTTGGTTGTTATTTTGAGTTTTTGGGAATTGTCTTATGTTAGTGATTTGGGAATTAAGAGTTACAGGAGGTGGATTTTATTGGTTTGAATCTAATGAATTACAAGTGCAATGATGTTAAGTTGGAGGTACTATTGGTGCTGAATTATGTAGGTGGTGGTGTTGAGAATTGAATGGCGGGAATGAATGTGTTGTTGGTGGTTTAGAATTAGTGTTTTGTGACCAGAGAATGATGAAGATGGGTGATGTTTAGTGGAAAAGATAATGTTGTTGGATATGTGACAGGTAAAATATTAGTGGTGATGTTTGTGTTATGGAGTTGGTGGTTCTAAAATGGTTATGATTGTGATTGAAATACAGATGAGTAGAATTGGAGTCTGGAAATATGAAGGGAAGTAGAAATGAAGTATATGATGTAGTATGAATATAATGTGATTATGGGAACAGATTATAAGGGTAATTGCAGGCCTGAAGTCATTGAGCTTTGATGTTGAGAGTTAGGCGAGTGTAAGGCTTTGCAGAGAGGACGAATTAGTATTATTTGCTATTAGTGTTCCTGTAAAAGCTTGGAAATGCATTCGCAGGTAGGCTCTGTTGTGATTATGAAATAATCTTGTAGTTATTTGGTAGAATTGAATTTGTAATAGAGTTTTGGATTTGTGTTATATGTTGTTGATACACCATTATGGAGCGTCTCAATTTTTGGCCTGTGCAATGTCCTTGGCCAGATTGCATTCATCTTAGTTGATTTAATCTGTTTTAGCTAAGTTGTAACCCCAATCAGTTGTCTGACTGAGTTGACTCTAAATGAGCTGACCTTGACCGATTCATGTTTGACTCAGTGGACCGTTTGACTTGACCATTTACCTAGGACTTTGACCTTGGACTGGACGTTGATTGTTAGTTGAACCATTTGACCATCAGTGACTGTTAGTTGACCCAGTTGGGCTAACACTTGTGTAATCGGCCGAGTCTAGTGGACTTGGGCTTAGTGCCATGTATTCTTAGTTAGATATTTTGGACCTTATGGTCTAAATTAGTCTTGGGTTCTTTTACAAAGTTGTTGATATTCATAAGACTTAGATAATGAACTATAGAAACAATCTAATTGAGTTAGTAAACCATATATATGCAAAGATGGATAACAAAAGGTGTAAATTCATAAATGGACCTAGAACCAGTAATCAGACTTGTATGATTCTTGTGTGAGCCATTTTGGCTAGTTTCTTAGACTTCTTGTGTGATTAACAATTAGTCTTTATTAACAACGATCGTTCAAGGATGAACCAATGGATCATGGATCTCGAGGTAGGCGAGGCTTGTCATCAAAAGAGGTGGGAATCGATAACGAACTCTCTTGTATTCATTATTGTTTTAGAAATCAATCTTTGTGTTGTGAAATTCATGCATATCTTTGTGTGCTTGGTGTGGTATGAGATGTGTGCCGACACAATATCAGTATTCTATGGCTAGGGCGATACACCGCAATATTACCTAATGAGTGTGGTTAGCACGAATATTACTCTTCCCTTATATGCAGCAACACACATCTCATACATGGATGTTTACTGTTATTTATGAATATCTATGAAAAAGTTTCTACATTATGTTTTATTGTCTTTCCTTGTATTACCGACTTTCGATAAAACTTGCATTATCTTCGAATCATATTAATGATTACTTGAAAGCTAGTTGGTATTCCTACTGGGCACCCCTTTTAGGGATGATGTTCTCACCCATTTCCACTTTCAGTTTCAGAGACAGATCAGAGTTGCGCAGCGGAAGGTAGCGTTGGGTCTTCTGCTATGTTTATTATGATGTATATTCTATTTGCAAACCAAATGACTATTGTATATGCATCATTTGAGAGGAGTTATTGTTTATATATTTCTGAGTGGGGCTAGTTTTTGGGTTAAGTTTTGTAGAAGATTTATTAATTGAATGTTTAAGTAAATGATTTAGACCCTTAGTGCCTCTTTATTTAGTTAATCTCTTGTATTAGTCAGCTGCTAGCTTTAGGGGCGCTACAATCCAAATCAAAAAAATTTGATTCTAGTTCCTCTAATCTTCTATCAATATCACCAAATTCAGCTTTACTCCATTATTTAAGTTTTTCTTTAGCAGTTGCAATTTTTTGCAAAAAACAAAACCTGCACTACCCGAAACAATGAAAGAAGACTACATATCTTTTACAATTGAAACAAAATTAGTATGAGAAAGCCAGTAATACTCACAATGGAATGGAGAAGAACCATGCTTAACACCTTCACAAAACAAATCAATTGGATTATGATCTGAGCAAGGACTTCTAATTGATTGGACTTGATTATTGGTCCAAGTGTAGGAAGCACCAATAAGAGGAAGGTCAATTAGCTACTGTCTTAAAATGAAATTATTGAACTTCCTCATGCCATCAATAAGCTCACATCTAGATGATCTTTCACGAGAGTATCTGATTTCATTAAAATCTCCACTAATCACCCAAAGAAATTTCCAGAAACATCTAACCTCCTATATCTCCCTCCAAAACAATTTCACTTCATCAGTATTATAAGCATTAGGTGCATAAACACCAGTAAACATCCATTCAAAGTCATTTGAGATTGATTTGCAATGAATTGTAATTGGATAAGACCTCATAAGAGAATCTAAAACATGAATTTGATCTGAGTCCCAATGACATAAAATTGCACCTGAACTACCTGAAGAAGGAGAGTCCATCCATTTAACTGATTTCTTACCCCAATATTGCCACACCATAAGATCAGTACACTGTTGGATTTTCGTTTCCTGAAGAAGAACAATGCACGGCTTCCAATCTCTAATTTTCTGTTTAACAATATCCCTCCTATTAAGATCATTTAGACCTTTGATGTTCTAACAAATAATTTTTGAACCCATAAAAATATAATCACTGAGAAAACAGATAACTCTTACACATTTAAGAAGCCTTCATATTTTCCATATCAAAGTTTAAAAGGTGTAATTTGAAATTATTTATCATAGCATCATCCATGTTTCTTTTGTACCTTTAAAGTTCATGCCAAGCTTTGGGGAAAAAGATAACATTTGAAATAAAACTGTCTCAAATTATTTTCTCAGAGTTGGGTCTACTTTACCTTAAAGTGTACTCCATTTCTCCGTTGTATTCCAGAAAAGCTAAAATATGTAATATGACTCTGTTTTGCCTCTTGATTTAGTACATGGGCTTCCATTTGAGTATTCTTCCTTTCAGCATCTACCTTTTGAAGATATGAAATAGAAACAATCTCTTTCAAATACTCGTTTACAACGACTTCATCTTAAAAAAGTTGGTAATAATACTGTTGGAGATAGCTGATTCAAATTTGAATTTGAATTAACCGAGTCTGCAGCAGAATTAAGAATCTGATTTGAGTCAGCTCCGAAAAAAGGAGCGACACTCATATAGTTGCTTGGGCCTGAAGAAGAAGCACCAGAACTCGAGCCAGAGCCCGTACCCGGACCAATAAGCTTTCCATTTGAAGAAGCGTCAGAATTTGAATTTGAATTAGATTCTTCAGCGCCATTCACAGATGACTTTCCTTTATCTATATTAGAAAGTTTCTTGAACAAGCCACATCGCCGAGAATCAAGCGGATGCAGAACAAATTGCGATAACTTCTGCCAATCAACATTAATGGTAATATAATTTTGCTTTTGACCGATCAAAAGGAAATGGATTAAGAAGCACGCAAGTTGTGCGCGAGCGATTACACCAAAAAGAAGGGAAAACAACCTCAACCAAAGTAAAAAAGTTCAAGGATAAACAAAAAGCAACAATGACTTTTTGACAAACCTTAAAAACTAAACCACTATTGTTACTTGCGAACTAAAACAAGAGCGCAAGCTACATATAAATATGATTTTTATCAACCTCTTCAACATTTAAACCTTTGTGATTTTTCGCCATACCACTAAATATTTCTTGACGATTTTCGTTTGAAGATGGAAAGCTTAACCCATTATACAACCAAACATTAGTTGACTCTTTATTCGGCAACTTAGAGTTTATTTGTCAACTTAGAGATTACCATATCCAAGCTATGGACCTGCACCTTCTTGAACAAATCGTTAACCGCACCATAGTGGATTAGTTCTTTATACTTCATACATCAAGTAGAATTAGACAGTACCCCATGAATGATTTCATACTTGCGAATTACGATACTGACATTTCTCTTATATATAATTCAAACTCTTTGAAAAAGTGGTATAATACCAATTAAATACCGTGTATGTATTGTATCATTTTGATGTCCAGCCCACAATCTTATATCATAATCCAAAATGTCCAAGATTTTCTTAGGGTCTTTATTCAACATCATTGACAAAAATGTGATTGGCCAATTGCATATATAGCTACCAACGTAGGGTTGGGCAACTTGACACTAGCTAGCTCCAGCATCAACCTGGTTTTCAAAATGCAAACGAAAACTATGGGCAAGAGATTAGCGGGTTAATCCAAAAAATCCAGTAGGAATTTGAATCCGTCAGTAGCAAAGTCGTGGATAATATATTGCAAAACCCAGGGGAGGAAGACGTGAAAGAAAAAGTTGTTTGTAAATGATAAATTATTGGCCGGGGTTGGAAAATGTAACCTAGACTTTTGTCATTCGTTATGGACCATTCTAATCATTTGATCTCCAAATGAAATCTATATGGACCGTTTTTTTCACATTTATTTTATGCAAGTAGAATATGAATGTGAACGACTAAAATGAAAAACTTATGGACGTTTAGGAAGCCAAAACAAGCAAATGTCGTCTCACCAAGGCGTTGATTGGGCTCGAAGGCATTAATAGATCGACTTGGATTTTCAACATAATTTTGTTGAATTCTTCTTCGTTACACCATTCGCATTATCTTCAAAACGGTGAAATAAAATTAAGCAGCCTTTGACAATAATAATGCAAGAATCACTTAATTACAGGACCCAGTTCATGAATTATTATTCAGCAAGTGCACGAACGATCCTATGTACCTATCATTCAGATCACATATTGTGGACCTACTTTTGTAGGCCTCTTGTTTGGTAACTACAATAATTGAATCTACTTAATTAGAGTCGTTCATGATCTCCTTCTATCTTTGTTAATTAATACTTCTTCCGTCTTATTAATGGATGAACAATTTTTAACGCAATCAAAAAAGAGGGAGGATCCATGGACACTCTTAGATGGACATTATCATATATGATTTGCATTATTTTCGCTGCAAAACTCAAACGACAATGACTTTAAATCTAACTTTTTGATGATACGTTCTTCTTATAAGACTCTACATTCTTACCAAAAATGGGCACAATTCGAAATAACAAACCTCACCATCTACGGATCTTAATTTCAACCGTTAATTTTTAACGGCTGATATTCAAAGGAGTAGATGGTGGTCTTATACGTCTCAAACTGTGCTCATTTTTTGTGGGAATGTGGAGTCTTATAAGAGGAACGTATCATCAAAATGTTAGATTTAAATTAATCGTTGTTTAGGTTTTGCAGCGAAAATGACGCAAACCATGTGTGATAGTGTCCATCTAAGAGTGTTCATGGATCTTCCCTCATGAAAAAAATGGAGGAGTATTTTAAGTATTTTTTTTTATATTTATGCCCTTATAGACGATAATCATTAAGATTTAGAAATGATTTATCTATCAAATTATACGGCGGATATTCGTAAATTTTATACTGCTGAAAAATATTTTAAAACACATACATAACGAATATAAATATGGCTATCAAATTATACACATTTCTTGTACTAACAATGATCAATTAAAATGGTAGTTTTAGAAGTATCCCCTTATTTGATGATATTGGTCACCTATTAGTGGGACAAAATTTAAAGATGAATAAGTCACATATTAGTAGGACGGAGGGAGTACTGTCTAATTCTAAAGATCTTTGTGACCCTATGGCGAGCCAAAGGGTTTACGGTACATTATTACCGAGTACTCTTTTGGAATTAATGCAACCTTACTCGTTATCCTATTACTGGGATTTTTTTTTAAAATGAACATGTCATATATTAGTGGAACGGAGGGAGTACTGTATAATTCTAAAGATCTTTGTGACCCTATGGAGAGCCAAAGGGTTTACGGTACAGTATTGCTGATTACTCTTTTGAAATTAATGCAACCTTACTCGTTAGGGATAACCAAAGCGGGATTTGAGATATAAATGAAGATTATGAAGAGAAGTGAGGTGATCAATGGTTCTAATGTTTAAATCTGGTTTCAAACTTAATTTTTCTGCAACCGCACTCATCTGGGAAATCCAAAGCGGCATTTAAGATATAAGCGAAGATTATGAAGAGCAGTAAGGTGCTCAATGGTTCTAAAGTTTATATCATTACTAGAGGTGTACTCTAAAGTTTAAATATGTTGCTAGAGGTGTTTCAAACTTAATTTTTCTGCAACCGCACTCATCTGGGAAATCAACACATTCTAGTCCACAAAGTTCATTACTAGAGGTGTACTCTTTTAAATATGCGTGTTGCATTCTAGTCCACAAAGTTACGTGTTTTTGTTGTGGAGATTAAGATGTGCTGAGATGTACCATGTTAGACGGGTAATGATGTGTTGTGCCAGAAGAATAAACGTATTGTATCGTGTTGTGATATGCCTGGCAAATGAATATATTTTCCAAATATTTATGTATTATTTGTGTCGTTATAAAAATAAGTCACCATAACGAAGATAAAATGTCAAAAATCGGCTAGAATAAAGACACTATTGTAAAATATACACAAAATTTGATGTATTATGTCATGTTGTGTAGTATTCTATGAATATTATGACGTGCTTTCTTTATTTGTATTGTGCCACGTGATGATCTGTATCGCATGATGTGATGCGACATTGTGCCTATTAGTCAGGCCCAATACACTCATGAAGCTACCTTATGTACCCATGCTGGGCTAGGCTAAGTTACGTGGTGGACTGGGTTGAGCTCAAATTTTAGCGTGTTGTACTGGTCTATGTCTATCTGTTGCTATTCTAGTCCCCTGATAGACATTTAGCATACAAGTCGGATTGTTTTTTTTTTGAACAAAGGAACTAACTTATATTAAACAACCAAATTTCTTACATCATGATTTATATGAGAAACTAACATTTCAGACAGATGATACCACCATTTCCCACATAGACTAACATTTAAAGCATTCATGACTTTATTAAAACTTCTATACACAAACACATAAGACTACACTTGATTTATATTACATATATTTACACATTTCCAAGTAGTGGCACACTTTGTCAAGGAGAAAGTGCAGATGTTGATGCGAATAAGAACTAATACCAAGGTTATCTGTTTTAAAGACAACATGAGACCAACCATTAATTTTTGCCATTTTCGTAGCTTCCAACATAGCCCAAGCTTTAGCTCGATGGGTATTTATAACCCTTTTGTATTGTTGTCCTTCTCAGAATAAATGCTCCTTCACAATTTCATATTGTATTTGCATACCAACTAACAAAGAATCATGATTAAGAAGCCTCAGTATTGATTTTCAAAAATGCAAAGGAGGAGGTTCACAAGTGAGATTTAAAATAGAAGCTTACTTGATAAGTGACAATTTTAGGGTTGATGAAATATTACTAAACATAATTTTACATCTATCTTTCCATGCATAATGCAAAACAAGGTGATAGAATGAGGTGTCTGATGAATACCAATAGAAGAACATTTAGTTGCCAAGTACGCATCCATGAGAGGGATGAAGAATGATGCATCAAACAAGTATACATCCGAGTAAAGAAAAATTTCCTGATTTTTAGAGAGAATGGACAGTGATGTAGCATATGATCCGAGTCTTCAATCTGATAAGTATTGCAAAGAGCACAATGTTGATCATAAGCATCCATATATGTTTAAAATTCCTAGCTTTGACAGGAAGTGCATTATGAATATCTTTCCATAAAAAGAATGACATTTATAAGATATTTTCATTTCTAGAATTTTAACCAAAATTTGGGAGCTAACTCTATGAAAGAATCAGCAAACATATCTCTTACACAAAGCAAATTGTAAGTTGCGGCAGTTGTAAATAAATTAGATGCAATGTACAGTCATACTAAAGTTGAAAAGGAGAGGGTTCCAAGTACTCCACTAACTTTTTATAGAATTATGAACATGTGTAGGGCTTTTAATAATTAAAAGAATACAAAACTTTAAATGCTGAAAAGTAAAAGTACGCACACACACAAGAATTTTATTAACGAGGAAAACTGCGAAGTGCAGAAAAAATCCCGGGACCTAGTCCAGTCTTGTTCACCACATTGTATTAAGCCGCTACAAATACTAGCCTACTATAAGACTTCAGACTAGAATGTAGTTGAGACCGAATAGACCCTACAATTAATTCATCTTCAGTCGTGTTGTTTATGTCTCTTATATCTCGTAGGATTATACACACTTGATTACCCTAGCAGACGACCTTTACATCCCCATGAGTTGCTTCAACCTAAGTGAAAACTTTTAATTATTCTTCTTGTAAAGGATGGATATTAATTCCCTTTAGATACGTTTTGATAGAGGTCTTGAAATCTGTATGCAATTTAACAAGTCTAGCAAACCTCAAGGATATGGAACGCTTACACTCTTATCAAAGAGAGGCCTGGATCACTAGCATCTCACAAGAAAAATCCAAACAAATCAAAAAAGAATTTAGATATCTATCTCGTGGAATCACAAAGTCTGAGACAAAGAGTATTTTGTGATTTATATATATCTTGTTCCTGATCTATAGTTCGAGAATTACAACAATCATAAGAACAAGATCCGGATAACATAAAACTATCACATAAAGGATAGTCTAGACGGGCTTCACGAATCCCTTAGTAAAGACTTTAACAGTCGTAACCTAATACGTTCTATATATTTATAGGACCACTCTACGTGCAACTAGGATAAAAATGTGTCGGGATTGATATTCTAGTATGATAAACATGGCTACGTAGCTTACAAACAAAGATGAGTATCTGAACTTATTTCCATGTTTACGGAATAATTTATTACCAAGCAGGCTGAACTTCTCCATATGGATTAAACATGTAAGAACATGAGAAGTTTGCATGCATCACAAAAAAGAATGTGCAACCGCATATTAGTTGAAATAAGATTTGTGTACCAAGTGGTTACCACATGATAATGGTTAAGCTGTTTATGATACTTCAAGCATAAATTGGAGTATCATAACTCTCAAGACCAAAACAGTTCGTGGATATTTTGTCGTCTAGGAGTTCTTGAACCTTTTGTTTTGATAAATTTGTGAACTTTCCAAATCAGTTCATCTACTCAAACATAAAAATATTCAGGAACCTCTTAAAATAACCCAGTTCGCGAACTGACCAAATCAGATCGTGTTGTAGAGAAATAAAAAGTACCCAAGAACATCTTAAAATTAACCAGTTCACGAACTGACCAAATCAGTTCATGTACGCGAGTTAATTAAAGAGCTTATTGTCTATAAGTTCAAGTTTGTGAACTGAGCAAATCCACTTGTGAACTAACTTGATGACTCCTTATGAATTTATTCGCAATTGTGATATGTTGAACTATAAATTTCTATCAACCTATTATGCTATAAGTTCTATATTTCTTGAGTTCTTATTTGCAATTTTCATCATAATACGAGCATTGCTCGGTCGAACTAACAAGTATTGTTATCTCAAGCTTGTTGTCAAATTTAGTTTTCAAAACTTTATCTTGATTTCTAGTCTACAATTAGTTAAGTCTCGGTCTAGGAAAGAGTAGTTGAGATACAAAGCAGTAATCATTTGCGTTCTACCGTTTGAAGGCGAATATCAGTCGAAGCTTTTGGAGAACTTCATCAACAAAAGGTAAGTGAAGACTGAACCACTTACTTCTCAATCTATATTCACTTTTCTATCCTGGAGATGTTTGTCGCCTAACTAATTAGACTAGCTTGCATAAACAAGAATTTCGAGTCGAGAACTAATTAGTTAGTTTACAAATTTCTCAAAACATAATGACTAATATTAATGAACATATGTTGTGATGAACCGGAAAATTACCCCTAGCACGCCTGGGCGCGCATGCCATAACTTCCCCTATGTGCCATGATGATGCTACTTATCGGGCATTAAAACTAGGAATATGCACGTTCATTTGCCCCTGCGATCATGTTCGTGGATCATGATGCAAATAAATTGGCTTCTACACCGTTTCAACTTACCCTTGTTCTTCAAAGGGTTTAAAGCCTTGAAGGCTATGGACGATGCACCTTGCATGCATCACTGGCCTTCCGAGTCTTGTCCAGGCATAAACCATTCCTTAAACTTACGCATAGGCCATTGCATACCTAATACCCCTCTTCACTTAGCTTAGGCATTGCTGAGAGCATGCACTTGTCTTGCTCGTGCCAAGGTGTATCTATCAGTCTTATGTCGTACTTTCCTTAGGCTTATGCAAGCTCCGCTAACTTGAATATCGATGTAGCTTACTTTTAAGGTCATGCACAATGCGTCATTGGCACATGCCTAAGTCAAACGCCTTGATAAGAAGTATGAGCATCCAAGGAATGGAATGCCATCAAGTTTGGCCACAATCATCTCTTACGTCAAACTGCCAAGCCAGATGATATGAAAGGCTAGTTGTTGATGGTGGTTTTCGGTTTAGGGATAAAATCGTGAAACCATGTATTTTAATGCGTTGTCATCCTGCAAATGAATAAAAGCTGTTTGAAAGTGATGAGTGCATAAACCTTTTCACTTACATATGTAGTGAGCAATTTAATATATTTTGTGATCCTGCAATGCAACACACTACTGTCCCAAATCGATCACAACCATTTATTTTCGCCGGCCAAATCGAGAAGCTTAGATCCAATTACAGGCAGCATCGAAGATGTCAGCATGCTCACCAATGACCCACCTTTACACGTAGTTGATCGGACTGCTCAAACTAGCACCCAATACGTTAAATCGATTAGCCAAACTAGGGATGGCCACATGATGCCCAAACCCTAAATCAACGATCCACAAATCCATATCGTCCGTCCAAATTCGCTAGCTTGGTCGTACGGCTTAGATCGGATACTAGATGATCAATGAGATGCCATTATAATCACTAACCACCCCCTCCTGCAAAGAGTGATCGGCCGAGCTACAACTCTCTCGTGCTATCCCAGACGATCGCCCAAAGATAGTCATTCGTGCTGCTTCAACATCAATTATTAACTGCCGCAAATAGTCTCATCCACTCAACTTGGCTAGCCGATTTGAACGATCCAGATCTAATTTAGATCAACCGGTAGGATTTTAGAATGGCTACCGTCCGCCACTCGCCTATAGGGAGCGATCAACCAAGCAATAGCTTATCCCTAGAGCTATCAAACAATTGCCTAAAAGTGTTCGGCCACTCTCTCCTTTTAAGACGATTGACTCGCGACTAATTTAGACAGGTTCTAAAACAACGATGCTCCATGCACATCAATTATTTTAAGCTTCTTGCTTAAAAGCGATGCTTTACGTGCATCAGATACATACGTTATTTTGTGAATATCGGCTTCACAAATAACTTAAAATCTCATAGTGCTTCTTTTAACATCAAGTCTCATGACTTGACCCATTTACCCGAGATATGAAACGTGTCACAAACTGGGGAATGCTCACCGGGGCATTGGTCTGGCAGTTTACAGCATGCGGCATGCAACGCGCCCATTACGAGAAAGTGTCAGGAGAGGACGGACGGTTAATAGTAATGGGAGTAGTGGGTGAAAGTGTGACCAGTCTTCCCTCATAACATAAACACGATGATTTCCACTTTCCGTACAACTCCACTACTTAACTTCCTCCACTTCCTATGAGATCAAGGTGCGCTCAATGACTTGTATAAATAGGTTTTCAACCTATTTCAAACACAAGTATCCAGAAACCATATTCTGATACAAGTCATAAAACAACCACACCTTCATTATTTAACATTCTGATCTCAAACACCTTATTCGCTTCCCTCCCTAAGATCAACCCTTCTCCTTCACTTTGTGACCGAATTGAATCTGGAACGACCATTGGTTTAGGCCAGAATCTTACAGATTGATCTCTCGAATATAAAAGTACTCCCGTGCAGTGCATTTGTTTAGGGTACTAATTCGTTTCTCATCAACACACCCAAATTTACCAAAAAATAGCAGAACTAGTTTTTACCCTCAAATAATTGGCGACCACACTGGGAGATTAATCTCTCGGTTGCAAGATCAATTTTCAATTTTATTTCAGTTTTCTCAAATTCAAGATGGTAGATCTTAGGTCTGAGTCAGTTACCAACCCTGATGATGTAGGCGCTGATAACACTCCTGGTGCCAATATCCCTGTCGTTAATACTAATGTACTACCTACCCGAACAGTCAATACATCGCATGGTGCTACATCCTCTAGCACCAACACCAGTAACGCTTAAGGCATCTCCTCCGGCATGACGCCTACTATTACTAGAGTTAGAGCCACTGCTACTCCTAATATTTCTTCGAGCATGACACCTCAAATTATCACCAGGGCTGCCACCATTTCTTCATCGGGAAGAGAGGCTATAGGAGTCATAGGAAGCCAACCCCTATCACCATTGACGATTTGATGGAAAGACAAGAAGTTCCCGCTAAAGCTCAGACGGACATGGCAACAACTTAGAAAGAGGTACTCACTTTCCTCATGACGCTGACGTAACGACTACCACTAGAGCCGCGTCAACCCATGGAGCCAATAAGGAGTACTTTTAACACTCATAGCCCGAGCGCTTCAACATGGCGTGCCTTCATAGATGAGGAAGTTCGTGTGGCCCCTGAACGCTACTCACGAGAAATGAATCAACCGTCCAATTTCATCACAGTGAGGATCTGGAGCGTCTTCTCCAAAATCGAGGCAAAGAAAATCCAGTGGACCTGTACCATCACCAACCTCCTTATCCTCATAATGTGCAAAGAGTTCCCCTCCCGAGAGGATACTCCTCTCCTAAATTTTCTCTTTATGATGGTACTGGTAACGCTCGCGAACACATCTCTCATTTTTTGGAACCCTTGGGAGAACACGAATATAATCATGTCCTCCGCCGGAAAGAGTTTTCAAAGTCGCTTACCGGAAGAGCGTATACTTGGTATAACAACATTGCACCAAACAACATATACAACTGGTGTGAGATGGTCACCGCTTTCTATAAGAAGTATTTCTTCGTGTCCGAGCAAATCACTTTCTCAGACTTGGGAAGAATGTTTCAACGAAACAACGAGCATCCAAACGATTACATTAAGAGATTCATAATTCAATCTTTGGATTGTCACGACCCAAATATGACCGAGCAGCAGTTGGTGGAGTCATGCATCAACGGTATGGTTCCCATCTATCGTTCTTTACTGGAAAACCTGGGTTTCCATACGTTCTCTGAAATCCATGAAGCTACTAAGCGGTCGGATACAATCCCACCAGCATAGTTAGAAAGAGCCAGACCAGCCAGGGGTGAAGATGCACGCAAAACTCAAGGAAATAAATGCCTCATCAAAAAGAAATATAACACCGGTCCTTCTGTAAACGTAGTAGGTGAAGGAGGAAAAAGGAAAGCTCCAGAAGCGGAGCAACAACCAAGCGTGAAGCACCAGCACATATGACTCTATCCCGGAAAGCCGCGGCTAAGACTCCTGTGCAAGAAACTGCGGATGTTGCTACAGACTTATCATTTCCAATGAACGAAGCCATAGAAATCTTGGAAGCATGGATTCAAGATGACGCCATCAAACTATCTCCTCTCAGACTACCGCCGACTGAAGAAGAAATGGAAAATCCCAAGTATTGTCGCTACCATAGGTTTGTCAACCATCCGACCAGCAACTGCAACAAATTGAAGCGTATTTTCAAAGACAAGGTGGATGCAGGAGAACTTCAATTAGGAAATGAAGGAGTTCACAGAGACCCTCTTCCTGTCATGAGCTACATGATTTCTGTGGAATCCGTCCACAAAAATGTGCAGTCTATGATGGAGCATTTATGTAAAATATTGTATTTATCCAAGGCACAACATCAAGACATGTTCAGAGCCCTCAACAGTATCGCATCAGGCAAGCGTCTGTTCCGGTCATGGAAGCCGCTCCTAAACCCCAATCTTTCCTGGGAAGCGCGACTAATAAATGCAAATGGAGACTCCTAACCACCGCTCACTTAAAGGATGTCGAGTTCGACAACACACTGATTAATGCATCATCTGATTTCAACATTGTCACTGTCAAGATTCTGAGAGATGCAAAGATTTCAAAGCAGGAAGTTGTTCACTGCCCAACTGTGATTAAAAGGGCAGAAGGAGAATCAAAGGATGCTTACGGTTATATTAATCTCGAAATCAAGGTAGGAGATGCTCTAAAACGCGGCCCGAACTATGATATGATTCTGGGCCATTCGTGGGTGCACGACAACAAAGCAAAGCTAGGAGTGTGTTGTTTTCCAGTGTCTATACCTGAAAGGATTTCCAACAAGTCGCCCAACCCCGAAGATCATTTGTTGCCGTATCAACAACTTTTCAATGTGACACAACTACCTAGAGAGAGCCCATCGATATACATTCGAAGATTCTGAACCCAAGTAAGTCTTATTGAACAACCTTTTCTGCAACCAATCACTTCTCCTCTCATCAAAACTTGGGGACTCGATCTGATTATCAACCCAGCCGTTACTAAGAGATGTGAATGGGATGCTGATCCTTTCAAGAATTTTATCAAGAGTTTAGAAGATGTCACAACTAAAGATAAGGAATATCGGAAAGTAATGGCGCAACACCCAAATCCATTCCAAGTTAGAGATATGGTGGTAAGAGTTGTTTATTATCCTGCTTCGTCCGATTCCACAGAAGACGAGCCATCCTAGTGGAAGAAATCATTTTGGGAGGTTACTGTAAGCTCATCAATACTGAAAAGCTAGAAGGCGTAGTAGTACACACCCGCTGGCTCAAACCCTTCAATACCTAAGATGTCGCGCCGCCCTCTCCTTCAAGATTCCTTTTAGTGTTTCTTTTAGAAATTTCCCTTTTCATGAAATATTTGTATTTCCTTCAAAATGATTTCACTGCTTGCATTCATAACTAGGGTTTCAATTTATCAGTTAATCAAAGCATCATTTCTTTTAAAATTCTTACTCTTGAATCATATCAAGGAAAAGTCTTAAGTAGACCAAAATCCTCATAAAATCATTATCCATTAGTTCAAAACCAAAAAAATATGTTCAATCACACGAAAGAGGCAACTTGTATCTTTCAAAATCACCAAAGAAGGGAATACATGAAGAAAAAGAAGGGTAAGGCGACCAAAGGAAATCGTCAAGCAGCTAGTACCCAGTTTTGGGAAAGCGTCATGAAGTGAAGCATGGTTCAAAAAAGAAACGGCCTCTCAATCATCGTATGCTTAGATCCAGGAAAGAAGTTTCTCCACCAGTAATTCTTCGGATTTTGAAAAATCCCTTCACGGAACCAAGAAACTAGCGCATGGTATTCCTGGATTGCAACCATTTCTTCAGATGCGTTCAATCACGTCACATGAGCTATTAATTAGAGGAAGATCATCCACATCTAACAAATATGACTGTTGGATTTCTTTTTCACGGAAGCACAACACATGTGATATACAAGGGTAATACACATGTTTGTGGCCGAATCCTATTTCACTATTACATCCCCTACTTCAAGCTATTGTTATTAGGGTTACACATAATAAATATCATCATGGAAGTGGTATCCAGTCACATGAAAGGAAAATGCATCATCACTTATGTGTGTCGCCTCCCATCAGCCTCATCAATGGGAAGAACTCATTTACGCAATCAAGGCACTAGTCTTGACATTCAAGGAACGAGTTCGAGGCTCTACTGTAACTCTATTGAAGGATGTGGCGACTAAAATTCCAAGATGTTATGAGATTTTTCCAAAAAATTGGACTTCTCAGTTAAGAGATTTCATTCATTCACCCAATTGGAAACATAAGGTTGTTGAAGCAACATGAATGAAAGATTATTATCTGATAAATCCCTGGCTCCAGTCACATAAACAAAAAACCACTGAAATATCAAAAACATCTGCAATCTAAGCTACGAAAAGATATTCTCCTATAGAAAAAATAACAAGGTGGGAAATCTAGTTATCGCCGTTAACACAAGGATCAATGACGCCTTTACCGGAGTCTTCATTGGAAGCTTCTTCAACACCTCTCTCAGCAGCTGCTTCAATGTTCCTTCCAGGAGATGCTTCAATATCTTCCTTGGAAGCTGCTTCAACATCGTCTCCAGATGCCGCTCCCATGTTCTCCCCATATTTATGGAATTTATCCAGAATGGTGCATGAAGCAACAATCCCAGATATTCTGTAAATTTTAAAAAATTGCATTATTCACTAAAGCATGACCTGCCTAGTATTTTCCTATGCTGTGTTCCTATCTGAACTCTCAATATTGGCATGACATGATGATTAATGTCCACTCGCAGCGGAGTAACATGAATCTCCTGAAGTGTCAGTATTGAGACCTGCATAAAAACACTCAGTAGGATACACCACTCTCTATAAAGAGATCAGCGTATTTACGCACTTTTTAATTAAAAATCAGCGCGATCGAACGCGTTTTAATTCGTTAAGGAAAATCTAGATTGTTCGTATTAGTCTTAAAAAATGATCACGGACACACGATTTGGCCATGTGTTTATGGGAAAAAACTATCTTTGCTGGTTTTGGTAATTTTGGGTGTGTGGATGAGAAATGAGTTTAAACCTTAAACAAATGCACTGCACGGGAGTGCTTTTGATTCGAGAGATCAATCTATACAATTCTGGCCTAAACCAAGAAATGGCCATTTCAGACTTGCTTCGGTCACAAAGTGAAGGAGATGGGGTTGATATTAGGGAGGGAAGCGAAGAAGGTGTTGAGATTGTGAAGGTATTGGCTGTTTATGACTTGTATCATAATACTAAGCTGGCTTGCAATAATGTAAGCAATCAGCTCTGGGTGTTTGAATACGTTGTATCAACACTTGGTTTCTGTCTGTCTTGTCTTGTATTGGAAATATGGAGGAAAACCTATTTATACAAGTCATTGAGCCCAACCCTCGTATCTCGTGGGAAGTGGAGAAAGTAGAGCTATGGAGTAGTGGAGTCGTGTGCTGGTGTCACACGATCAGCCTTTCCCACTTATCCTGTTATCACTAACCGTCCATGTCTTCCTGACACGTTCTTGTGATGGCGCATTGTGCGCTGCACACTATAAACTGCCAGACCAATACCCCAGTAAGTATCTCCCAGTTTGTGACATGTTTGATGTCTCGATTGTGTGGATCATGGGACCTACCAAAGGTAGCATACGGTGCTAGGTTAAATAACTAAGTTATTTGGGAAGTCGATATTTATAAAATATCGTGCGTATTCTATGCATGTAATGCATCGAATATATTCAACATGGATGAAGCATATCGCTGCTTTAAGGCTTAATGGAGTAGGTCGCGGATTAAGCATCTTAAAATATATGCATGCCTAGCTATTTTCGAGTGACCGTTTGGAGGTTGTACAAGCAAGCCCTCTCTTGGACGATCACTCCATGTGGTAGAGTGATAGATGGTAGTCACCACGGCATCTTATTGGCCGTTTAACTCCTAGCCTGGGCTATCCAACCTGGATGGTAGAGTTGGACGGACGAGATGACGCACCTGCGACTGTTGATTAGGGTTTTGAAGAGGTGCACAAGCATCACTCTTCAGCTTGAACTAAACCAAGCATGGGAAGTGTTTTAGAGAGGACCGACCAGGCATGTTGGTGTCCACGCCCATACTTTACTATCCCATGAAGGTGCGATCTAGGCCACTCAAGTTTACCAGTAAATAGGAGTAGCTGAGATTGATTTGCGACATGAATCCTGTGCCGCAAATGAGTCGGGGGCCGTACAACCATGCTTAGTTTGGGCGCACGAATCAAGGCGCCTAGATATGTTCGGTCTTGGCCGATTGGTCAGGCATGTAGATGGTCCCTCAGTGATCGTGTTAACATGTTCAGGACCTGTTAAGTCCACATCCACACCTTCCATTTATGCCTGCGAAAATGGACGCTCGTGATCGATTAGCGACACATGTAATATGCTAATTAGGGTTTTGGATCGGTCGTGTGTACACGAGTTCAACCTAACGGTTTGGAAGGCTATGCTCCTCCTTTGAGGAGGCCGACCATGTAGGACCCACATTGGGTCGGTAGTGAACATGGTGATACCTGACTGACGGTCCTAGGCCTGATCTAAGCCATCCAATCATGCCGGTGAAGTTGGATGGTCGTGATCAATTTAAGACCCTTAGTGGAATTTCTTGCGACCCTTTAAACCTCACGCCAGCCTAATTTCGGGAAACCGTACGTGGTTTTGTGTCTAGGTCAGGGGAGGATCGATCATGCAGGTGTGAAGGGTATCCACCAGTGTACAAGAAAACGATTGTCCAACCGTCTGTGGGATGATCTATGCCGTCCAATTATGCCGACAAAGTTGGACGGACGCGATCTGTTTGAGACCGTCATTGGAAGTCTTGTGCGTACATGTTTTCCAAGATGCTCCATACCAGCCTAACCATCCTATTCTAGGCTAGTGTTCGGTGGTATTTTGGGAGGCGTGGTATGCATTCGACTACCAAGGGCATAAACGGGCCCGCATGTGGTCATTGCGGTGATAGCCTGCTCCTGCTAGGGTTCGTCTAGGCTGGTTAATTCGTGCGACCAACTTGCGTGGTCGGAATTGTTTCTAAGACTGATATGGACAGTCCAGATTCAAATATGCTCGATCGGGCTAGTATAACACACCAAGAGATGATTCTCTTTGTTAGAGAATGGTGTAGCATGTACGGGTATTTCGTGCATGCATCACTGTTGATACTTGGATATTCATGTTACTCTCCTGAGAGTAACAATCAGTCATCATGCCATACCAATAATGAAAGTTCTGTTGATAATATCACAGTAAATACAAGGCATTTTATGCATTAATTAATAATGCCAAAATTCTCAGAATACTTGGGGATTGTTGCTACATGCTCCATTCTAGGTGAATTAATAAAGCGGAGAAGTATTCATCACTTATCAAATAGCCTTATCCTTTGCAGGATGGCATCACAAAAATTGGTTTTACAACTTTATCCCTGAACTAAAATCCACCATCAATATTAAGTCCCCTGCCTAGCACATGATGGTTACACTATTGTGGGGTAGGCATGAGATGGTGACAAATACATGGGAGAAAAACGAGATGGAGGGATCTTACCCAGAAAAGTCTTGATCGTCCGCTAGCAATTGCACATGTGAACATGCCGGCGCAAGCATGGAATCCTGAGTGGGACCGGTTTCCTTCCTTGGGTGTTCGAACCAAATAGGGAATCTTTTTCCGTCGTTACATGTAAAGCCCAGCCTTTGGTTATAACTTGGAAAACTTTATAGACACGATTCCTAGGGATAAACCCATTTCTCATAGAAAACCGTGTCATGATACGTGTAAACCTGAATAAACATGGGCCCACCATGCATTCTTGATTGAACGTCGATCCTGTTGTGTCTGCTCCAACCGAGAGGATGCTTCATGATTGTTTCACTGGAGTGTCAGCCTTGCTTGCCTCAGTCAACCCTGCCATGCCTGCTTCGGTCGAGAGAAACGGTTACTGCGCTCGCTCTGATCAAGTGTTGGCCTTGTTATGCCTGCTTCGTTCGAACGTGGGCCCGCTGTGTGCTCATATTCTCCCATTAGCCGAACATTGACATAATCAAGTCCCCATGATAGAATTTGTCCCGTTTCTTGGACTGGATGCATTTTTTTCCATTACACGGCAGTTTACCTCAAATATTCGATAAACATCTACTAATTGTTATCTTGCATTTGTAGGCTTTGCGGACGGTAAGTGAAGACTCCTATTTTCTCCGGGATCTTGTTAACTCGTGAAATATAAAGAAGATTCTGAGTCTTCTCTCATCGCATAATTATTTCTTTCTTTGTCCCAGGTATTGCTCTGCGTCCATAACTTGATCTGCTTGGTGATGATGATTTTTTTTAACATAATCATAACCTCTTTTTGCAGAATGGAGGCAGCTGGCAAGGACTACTATGGTATCTCTCCCGAAAGAAGCTTCGAAGTGAATAAACCTGAGACTGATGGTGCGTTCGAGGAGGTGATGGCTAAAATTGATGTTCCGCTTTGCGAGGCTGATCATGCCATACGGGGTATGACAATTTTGTACCTGCGTGTCCCTCAAGAACGCATTCGAGATCTTCTGGCTTTAATCGACATGGAGGAAAAAATGGAGGCTTGAGGAAGTGTAGCAACCACCGGTGAGCGCAAGAGTTGAGAGATTTGATGCATGTCTGAAAAGGCGAATGGTTGAACATGAACGGCCTCCAAAGGAAGATATGAGTGATTATCCGATCCGCGATGGTGTGATCATTCTTGATTATGATATGGACGAGCCTGATCTCTCAAAAGTTACCGGCAAGATCTCAAATGTTGCAGCGGCTCTTGAGGAATATATGGAAGCTTCCCCTACTAAGGACGTTGTGGAGAACATTGCTGCAGAAATACCCGAAGTGGAAGCTGAGGAAGACCCGAAGTAAGAAGTAGTGGCGAATCATGATGACGTTGATGCAGACTCCACAGTCGATCTCCTTGATGACTAAATCTTCCTGTTATTTCTCTTTTCTTCTTTTCTTAGTATTTTCCCGTAATTTTGTGAACACTTTTCTCCTTGCACTCAGTGGCGGCTGAGTTCAAGGTTTTCTTCTTGCTTGTTTGAAAAAATTTATTATTTTTTGAGATAAATCCTTTATTAAGACTGCATATGAGTTTTCTCAAGCACAGTGGTGTGCCTTCATATGATCACCTGTGATTCTTGTGAGAATAGAAGTAATTCCATAATAAAATACCACAGACCTGTCTGCGCTCTCCTGGCGTAAGCTTGTCTGCGATCTCCTAG
Organism: Papaver bracteatum; assembly: GCA_023529315.1. Lineage (NCBI taxonomy): Eukaryota > Viridiplantae > Streptophyta > Magnoliopsida > Ranunculales > Papaveraceae > Papaver > Papaver bracteatum. The sequence continues at coordinate 334,843 of JAJJWX010002237.1, read as the reverse complement.
TGTAAGATGGGACATACTGTTCAAGGTGCTTTCTTTTTTCTTTGGCATACATTCTATTCCTCCAACGTTTCCCGAATGGTGTGAAGTGATTTCCATTTAGGATTTTCTGGTTTAATGTGGTGGGTAATGATGGTGACTCAGGTTGAACCTAGATTTTTGTGTCATGCCCAGGGGTAAAATTTTCTAAAAGGAAATAATATTTTGATTTAATTGATAAATTGGAACCCAAATAATCATGAATGCAAGTACCGCAATCATTTCGAAGAAATTACAAAATAGCATGGAAAGGGGAATTGTTGGAGGAATGCTGGAGGAACCACCACAGAACGCTGGAGAGGATGGGTAGCACAACGTTTCTAGGCGTGGTAGTGTTTAAGACATCGCGAGTGGAGCGTCACGCCCTCAAGCTTGCCAGTATTGATGATCTTTCAATAGCCGCCTAGGATGACATATGCTACCAAATATGGTTCATATTCCTTTGTTGCCGACAAATCAGATTGGTTAGCCATTTTCACCGCCATGTTTCCAACTTGAAACGCGGTCTTCTTTGCTACCATGTCTCCAATTTGAAACAGATTCGGACTTGGTATAACATCTTGTTTTCGGGACACGTTGTCTCTGAATACTTCCAAAATCTTGGAAATATGCTTAAAGGGACCGGCACCCCACTCACATCTTTTAGTGGTGGTTAGGTTGTTGATCGAAACAAGTCCCCGAGCCTCAGCAGGAAGAGGTTTTACTGTTTGTAAAAAAGGTTGTTTAATGAGACTTACTTGGGCTCGGAACCTTTTAAGGTACGAATTCGAGCTTTCTCTAGGAAGTTGCATCACACTTGCAAGGTGTTGATACGACAACAAACAATCTTCAAGATTTGACGGTTCGTTGGAGATTATTTCAGGTACTGAAATCGGTAAAGGACACACTCCCAGTGATGCTTTGTTGTCGTGTATCCACGGGCATCCCAGGATCATGTCGTAATTCAGATACTCTTTCTATGTAAAATTTAGCCTGTGTTAGAGCATCACCGATTCTAACTTCAAGGTCAATGCATCCATAGGAGTCAATGAGTTCTTCTTCTGGGCTCCTAATCACAGTTGAGTTGTGGGTAGCTTCTTGTTTTGAAATCCTTGCGGCCCTCAGAGTCTTGACAGTGATGATGTTGAATTTGGAGGCTGCATCAATCAATGTGTTGTCGAACTCAACATCCTTCAAATGAGTGATGGTTAAGAGTCCCCAGTTCCCCTTGTCGGTCGTATCTTCTAGGAAAGACCATGGCTCCAAGACTGCTTCCTTTTCTGGATTCAAACGCCTGCCTGACACGACATGGTTGAGGGCTTCAAACATGTCTTGACGTTGTCCCTTGGAGAGATATAAGATTTCACACAAATGATCCATCATAGATTGTACAGTCTTGCGGACAGAATCCCCCGAGGTCATGCAACTCCTAATAGGAAGAGGATCCCTATGAAAACCTTCGTTTCCTAACTGGAGCTCTCCTTCTTCCACTTTTTCTCTGAAGATTTGCTTCAACTTGTTGCAATATTTGGTCAGGTGATGGACAAACCTATGGTAGTGGCAGTATTTGGGGTTTGCCATCTCGTCCTCGGTCGGTGGGCGTCTGATAGGTGGTAGCTTGATTACGTCATCTTGAATCCATGCTTCCAAGAGTTCTATGAATTCATTCATGGGAAAGGGGAAGTTTGGAACTGCGTCTCCGGATTCTTGCACAAGAGCCTTTTCTGCTCCCTTACGAGACAAGGTCGTATGTGCTGGTGCTGCATGCTTGGGCGGTTGTTCTGTTGTTGACGCTTTCCTCTTTCCTCCTTCGCCTACCACACTCACGGAAGGACCGGTGTTGTATTGCTTGTTGATGAGATGCCTGCTTCCTCGGCTTTCATGCGCATCTTCATTTCAGATGATCTTAGTTCTCTCCAACAACGCTGGGTCTGCTGTGGCCGATCGCTTAGCGGCTTCATGGAGCTCAGAAAATATTTGATAGCCCAGGTTCTCAGTAAAGCACGGTATATGGGAATCATTCCGTTAATGCATTTCTCCACCAATTGGCGTTCGGTGACATTCGAATCATGATAATCCAACGCCTGAGTCTTAAACCTCTTAACGAAGTCGTTCGGATGTTCGTTGCTCCGTTGAAAGATTCTTCCCAAATCTGAAAAGGTAACCTTCCCTGACACGAAGAAATATTTCCTGTAGAAGGCACTGACCATCTCACTCCAATTGGATACACTGTTAGGTGCAATATTGTTGTACCAAGTGTATGCTCTTTCGGTAAGTGTCTTCGAGAATTCTTTCAGGCGTTCAGGAGCGTCACGAGCTTCTTCATCCATATGGGCCCGCGCCATTGAAGTGCCTGCCCTGAGTGCATCGAACACGTTCCTTGTTGGCTCCAGGGGCTATCGTGGCCCCTGCAACAATCGTTCAGTTAGAGTTTTGAGAAAAGTAAGTACCTCTTTCTGAGTTGCAGCCATATACGTTTGGGATCTAGCAAGAACTTCTTGCCTTTCCATCAAATCCACCATGGTGATAGGGGGTTGTCATCCTCTTGTTTCTCCAGCCCCTCATCCTGATGGAGGAATAGTATTTGCCCTGGTGACGACCAGAGGCGTTACACTTGAAGAAATACCGGGATTTGCGGCTGCTCTGGCTCTGGTGATAGGAGGTGTCATGCCTACTGGAATATCTCCTGCTCCGTTGGTTTTAGTGGTATAGGACACGGCTCCACAAGATGTATTGATCACGTTCTGCACGGGATCTCCACTGACAGGGATATCAATACCAAGAGTGTTGTCGGAGCTAGTTCCATCAAAGTTGATCACTGATCCTGACCTAAGCTCTACCATCTTGCAATTTGAATAGATTGAAATAAGATTGAAAATTGATCTAAAATCTATCCCCTTGAAACTGAGGAAGTCGAACCGGGTATTGAAAAGATGAAATTGAGAATTAGAAATTGATATTGCAACCGAGAGATTAATCTCCCACTGTGGTCGCCAATTGTTTATGGGTAAAAACCATCTCTGTTGGTTTTGGTAATTTTGGGTGTGTGGATGAGAAATGAGTTTAAACCTTAAAAAAATGCACTGCACGGGAGTGCTTTTGATTCGAGATATCAATCTATACAATTCTGGCCTAAACCAAGAAATGGCCGTTCCAGACTTGCTTCGGTCACAAAGTGAAGGAGAAGGGTTGGTTTTGGGGAGGGAAGCGAAGAAAGTTTTGAGACCAGAATAGTTGATTCTGGAAGAGTACTTGTTTTACGACTTGTATCATAAAGTGGTAAGCCAACAGATGGAGAACTAGCAAATGTTTTCTAACTGTTGTATGCTCCTGACCTGAACTTATTGTTCGGTGGAAATAGGTAATGCCTATTTATACAAGTCGAAATGAAACGTACTCTGGTCTCATTAAGAAATGGAAAATAGGTAAATAAATGGGAGGAGGTGGTAACCAGTAACGCCTGGAATTGATGTTCCATTAAAGAAAGTGTTTCACCATTACTCCCTATATTTACTAACCGCCTCATTCTTATGACACTTTCTTATAACGGGCGTATTGTATGCCGCACGCTGTAAACCGCCAAACCAATACCCAATTAGCATCCCCCAGTTTGTGACATGCGTTGATGTCTTGAGTGTTTTCGTGGAAAACATGTAGCACGTTGTTGTTGTCTGGCAAGTTGAGCTTGGGAGACTTGCCGGCTCGGTGGTGACCTTCGACTGTCGAGATTTTAATTCTTAAAAGGAAAGGTAGCCGTTGATTGATGCAACCCTTCGTTTGATATCTAGTGACATGAAATCATGATCAGTATGGCTTTAATACGGCCTAGTTTAGGCTCTGCCAAAAGTTAGGGTTTTGGCTTTGTTTATGCGCGACTAAACTAGGGCCAAAGGTTGCCATGCGTTAGCTGGTAACCTTGGACGGCTAAGATCTGCACCTTAGATGAAAAAGTGGCAGTTGATTGTTGCAGGCCTTCGTTTTGGTAGCCACATAGGGAAGGACGGCATGGTATGGCGCGGTAAGGCGGCTGGCATGCCATTGGCACATGTGGCATGGCATTCCTTGACGCGGTTTGGCATGGCCAAAACTAGGGTTTTGGGCCAAGGTTACCATGCATTGTTTGGCGACCTTGGACGGCTAGGATTTGCATCTAGGATTGAAGGGTAGCTATTGATCATCGCACGCCTTCGTTTTGTTAGCCGCAATAGGGAAGGCCGGCATGGTATGGCGCGGCAAGGCGATTGGCATGCCATTGGCACATGTGGCATGGCATGACTTGGCGCGGTTTGGCGTGGCCAAAAGTAGGGTTTTGGGCCAAAGGTTACCATACGTTGTTTGGCGACCTTGGACGGCTAGGATTTGCATCTAGGATTGAAGGGTGGACGTTGATAGTCGCACACCTTCATTTTGGTAGCCGCAATAGGGAAGGTCGGCATAGTATGGCGCGGCAAGGCGGTTGGCATTCCATTGGCACATGTGGCATGGCATGCCTTGGCGCGGTTTGGCGTGGCCAAAACTAGGGTTTTAGGCCAAAGGTTACCATGCGTTGTTTGGCGACCTTGGACGGATAGGACTTGCATCTAGGATGGAAGGGTGGCCGTTGATCATTGCACGCCTTCATTTTTGTAGCCGCATAGGGAAGGCCTGCATGGTGGGGTCAAGGAAAAATGGCGTGGATGGCTTGTCATAGTGGAGCCAAGGGTTTGGCACGGACGGTTTGGCATGGTGGGGCCAAGGCAAGGTGCGGTTGGCTATGCATGGTGGGCACATACGGCTTGGCATGGTGGGGCCAAGGCAAGGTGCGGTTGGCTTGGCATGGTGGGGCCAAGGGTTTGGCAAGCTATTGGCGCATGGTGCAACTAGCATGGTTTGGGCCAAGGCAAGGTGCGGTTGGCATGGTGGGGCCAAGGGTTTGGCATGCCATTGGCGTTTGGTGCGCCTAGCATGCCTTGGCGCGGAGATATGGCTTGCATGGTTTGCCATTGCCAGAGTGGTACGGATGGCACGGTTTGCATGCCTTGGCGCGGAGATGTGGCTGGCATGGTTTGCCATTGGCACAATGGTGCAGCTGGCATGGTTGTCATGCCTTGGCGCAATGATGTGGCTGGTATGGTTTGCCATTGGCACAGTGGTGCGGCTAGCATGATTGGCATGCCTTGGCACGGTAACATGAGAATTAGGGTTTGGCATAGATGATGTCGGTCAATGTTAAGGGTTATGCCGTGGAACATGACCCATGTAAAAAAAGTTACCCCAATAATTCTTGCGTAGGCATGCTGATTGATTCAATAAATATACTAATGGTCATAGTGACGTCATGTCAGTTATACAGTTTTACGATTTTAACCCTAAGCTAAAAACCACCATCAACATTAAGTCCCCTGCTTAGCTCGGAACGGGAGCATCGTTTTGAGGTAAGCATAAGATGGTGACAGGCTAGGACAAAAATTGAAACAACAATTCGTGAAAAGATGGCCAGGAAGGTCCGACTAACCTTTTTCAAGATGTAAGGAGAGTTCATGATCCGTGTTTGGCGGCCTTGCATAGATTTTATTTGTGGGTAGACCGTGAAATGGTGAGATGAAGATCGTCGGCTTAGTCTGGCTATGCATCATCTTGGATGGGTTAGGGAACATCATGATGCTGGCTTGGCGAGTTTTTGGTGTTGGCGCGGCAAGTCATGGCGCATGCGGCTTGGCATGGTGCGACCATGGCAAGGTGCGGTTTGGTGAGGCAAGGCGCGGTTTGGTGAGGCAAAGCATGCGCGGACGGCTTGGCATGGTGGTGATTTGTCTTTACGGGCCCGATTGCCTCTTTTCCTTCCTCGACTCAAATAGGAAGTCCTTTCCTTATTCAAAACCCCGCAAGTGTTATGTGCGTAGAAAGGGGGCGTTATTCCTTCCTCATGTCACTTTGTCGGGTTTTTTTTTTTTAAGTCTCAGTGCTGGCGGCAGAGAAGTAACGATGCGGGTAAGCGTGTCTTAAACATGTACTTCCAAGTTTTCTCACCAAAGTAGAAAGTAGCATGTGATGCTAAAATAACTAAGGATTTGATATTTATGAAATATCATGTATGCTCAATGCATGTAATGCATCGCAAAAAATCAGCACGTATAAAGCATCGATGTTTTAAAGCCTGGCCTAATAAGTTGTGGACCAAGCATCTTAAAATAGCATCACGTCCAACCATCTTCGAGTGATTGTTTGGAGGATGCATGGGCGAGCTATCTCCCGGCCGATCACTCCCTGTGGAAGAGTGGCAGATGGTAATCATCAGGATGCCTCACTGGTCGTCTAGATTTCAACCTAGGTTGTCCGACCAAGCTAGCGAAATTGGACGGACGAAATGGTTTAAGACCCTCATCTGCGACCGTTGATGGATTTTTAGGGTTTTAGGAAGTGCGCGAGCATCACTCCTATGCTTGACCAAATCCGAGTTTGGGAACAAGTTTTGGTGGGGCCGACCAGGCATGCGTGTAGACGTCATGCCGGTGTATATGCCCATACCTCTTTGTCTCATGAAGATGCGATCTACGCCACTTAATTTTACCGACAAATGTGTGTGGTCGAGATCGATTTGCGGCAGAAATCCACTGCCGCAAATGATTTGGAAGCCGCTCAACATGCCACTTTAGGGCGTGCATTTCAAGGTCATTGAGTCCTAGTCTGCCTAGGCCGACCAACTCCACGTAAAGGTGGGCCCACGGTGATCATGTTGACATGCTTGGGACCTTTTAAGTCTATATCTATACCCTCCATCCAAGCTTGCGAAGATGGATAGTCGTGATCGAACTGCGATAGTTATGCAGCGCCGCGAACCCTAATTAGGGTTTTGAAAACAACACGTACACACGATTTTGGCCAAACGGTTTGGCAAGTTATGCTCCTATTTTGGAGGAACCGATCATGTTGGGCCCACGTTGGGCCGACAATGAACGTGTGTGCACTTTTATAATGGTCTTAGGCGCAATCTAAGCCATCCAAACATGTTGGCGAAGTTGGATGGTCGTGATCAATTTAAGACATTAGTGGAATTTTCGTGATGCTTTCAAAACATCATACCAGCCATGTTTCGGGCATGCGATCGTGGTTGCATGTCCACGTCGTAAGCAAACCGATCAGGTAGGGATAGAGTGGGCCCCTAATATGCGTGCTAGCGCCTCCTACATCTTTCATGGTGTGATCTAAGCCGTCCAATCAAGCTAGTGAAGTTGTACGATCATGATTATTTTGAGACTATCTTAAGCAATCTTGCTCATTCGAGCTTCTTCTAAAGCAGCGCAACCACCCTATTTTGGGGCTGGCGTTTTGGCATGCTGGGAAATAAAGTGTAACATTCCACTGGCTAGGGAATAAATAGGCCCGCCAGTGGTCATCACGGTGATAGCCTTCTCCTTCTAGGTATCGTCTAGGCTGGTTAAATCATGCGGTCAACCTGCGTGGTCGTGATCGTTTCTGAGAATGATATGGACAGTCCAGATTTCCTTTAGGAAATTAAATATGCTCAATCGGGCTAATATAACACAGCGAGAGATATAGCATGTACGGGTATTTCATGTATGCCTCACCATTGACACTTGGAGATTCGTGTTACTCTGCTAAGAGCAGCGCTCAGTCGTCATGCCGCACCAATAATGAGAGTTCTACGGGAACAACACAGGAAATACTAGGCAAATCATGCATTATAAATAATGCTAAAAATTCACAAGGTATTTGAGATTATTGATACATGCTCCATCCTGGATGAATTTTTGGGATTGTTGCTACATGCTCCATTCTAGGTGAATTAATAAAGCGAAGAGGTACTCATCACTTATCAAACAGCTTTATCCTTTGCTGGATGTTAGCGCATTAAATTTGGCTTTACAATTTTAGCCTTTGAACCAAAATCCACCATCAACACAAAGACAAATGGAGATCTTATAGAGATTAACATCTGCACATAAACACTCTTAAGTTTAAGTTTAGTTTCTTTTTGTGATTTTTCTAGTGTCGTGGTCTTTGGTCGCTTGCCTCATTAGATCCTACACCGGGGTAAAGCTTTAATAAGGTCGAAATTTTTCTTTTGTTCTTTATTTATTAATAACTTTATATCTGAAATATAGAGGGAAACAAAAAAGCGCTTGAAACATAAATCATACTAATTTTATACCTTGTTATTTGAAATAATATAAAACCAGTTGTCTGTAATCTAAGAAGACTTCCTTTTTCATGTCCACCTACAAAGAAACTCTCTGCCATATATTATATAGTGGCACACGTTCCCGATTCACACCGTTCTTCATTATCGATCATTCTTCTCCACCATACCGATTCCAGATTGATCTAGCATGGTCTTCTCAACCAAGTACATCCTATTAACGATTTTTTTCGTGGTAGATGAAGAGATGGCTTCAACCTAAATAGTTAGGTAATTAACGCCATGATTCACAATATAACACTAAAATGGGACATGGTGGCACTACCTTTTGTTAGCATTAGCTCGATGCACTGGTATTAAGATATGTTGGTGTTTTTAACTAAATCTGGGTTAGTATTTATATTTCTAATCTCAGCTGCTTTTAATGGAAGTATACATTAGACATACAAATATTAACACAGTTCAGTAAAGAGTGGTTCCTTCACCTTTCCTACCACGGAGGTATCATGCATCTCGTGTCACCTTCCATTTCCTTAGAATAGTAGTTGATGAATGACAAAGAACAGATTATATCAAAGGCAAACGTAATAAAAGGAGAATGTGGTATTGAGCAAACGTAATGAATCCCAGTTAAAAACAAAGTACAGCTTATATCAAAGGCGAACAACCACAAACGAAAAAGCATGACAGATACAATTTACCACATTCAGATTTAGGGATCCTACTTTTTTAAAGTACATAGAAAAATGAAATTTCATTACATGGACAACAAAAAACCTGAACCCCTAGTGATTTCATAAGAATGTTTCAGGATGACCACCTTCATCAATCTGCCATAAGTTAAATAATATATTCTGTAAGTATATTAAGCAGAAAAAAAATGGACTTCAAATTAACCATGGTGGAGATGGACTTCCAAATTAACTATGGGCAAAGATAGACTCCCAAATTTACCATGGAGATTTCCTATTTAAATTTAATAGGTTTGTAAGCCACGGTTTGTTACTGACAGTAAATGTTCACAAACCATGTTAGTTCAATATTAGCTTTTTCCCAACATTATCCAGCGTGTTATTACTACCATTAATCTATGATGACTACTTCCTAATAAGAGAAAAAGATTAACTTTTTGTGTTTTATACCGCTTAGTTAAGCTTTCATGATACCGCTCACTATACATATAAGAGCTAAAGTTGAATTTTACCCGAGGGGAAAGCCTACATTTTTCACAAAATTGGTTAAAAATACCAAAATCAACAATTCTTAGGTGAAAAGGACATTTAGATTTTGATACTGTTTAAATGGACAAAAATGTAAAAATAGCCAGGATGTAAACAATTTCATCCTACCCATTTTCAAATACTTTTTCTTATTTTTAATTTACATCAGGATGCATCCAGTTTCATCCTTGCTATTTTTTAAGTTTAAGTCAGGATGAATCTAGTTTCATCCTTTTTTTTTTTTGTCCATTTCTCCCATACTAATTTTTACTCATCCATTTGAACCATGTTTTAAAAATATTTGGACAAATGACCCATTTTCCGTATATTTTTTCCAATCTTTTAAGCTCATTTATAGGATCAATAAATTATAATAAAATTTAAACCTCGGTTTGTGTAAATCGGTACCCAACTTATTTGCAAGCCTATAAGTAAACTTGGTTAGATGTAATACCTACTACAAAAAACTCGCATCAGTAAATATCACCCTTCACCACTTAGTGCAGTTATCCATTTCCCCTCATTGTTTTTCCTTTTGATCCTTGTGCAACTGCTGGTCCTTAATTGCTGCAGTATACGGTATTCCCAATTTTCCACGCCAAGGGACTACTTCACTACAGATTACTAATATTACTTGTCATGACCCATGGAAGCTCAAATAAATGACTATTGAAACCCAAGATGGTAACAATTATACAAAAATGTAAATCTTACCATATCTTATTCGGTTCATCCTCTTAAAACATGTCTGCTACATCACTCATCACCATCTTGGTAATATGCAATAAGCCTTGACAGGTAACAATTTATGGATTAAATGTATTAGACCTTCACATTAAGCCTAAAACTGGTTTAGTTAATTAGATACAATTGTGTCTAATTAACAATTTATGGATCATACGTGCGTATTTGTACTATCGTTAACGATAATGCAAATACGCACAGATTTCAAACACACTAATAATCCTTACATTTTCTACATCTCAATAACTTTATTCAGATAAAAACATAAGAGAACCAAAAACAAGAAGTGAACTAAACATAAGAATCAAAATTAACTTTTGAAATTAATTAACCTTATTAATCTTGCAATTTCTTTGATTAACCACATATGAATCTGGAATGAAATTAGGCTTTGAGATTGTAGAATGACATTACTTAAACCTAAACTTATACTCTTGTTCTGAAGAACTCATGCTTGTCGAGATTTGTCTAGTTATGTGTCTTTTCGCCATACTTCTTCTTCCTCCTCTAGTGGCAGAGATTTAACCTAAACCCAAAAAATCCAACTAAGCAACAAAATCACAAACCTATTGAAATTCTTCAGTTCAGTTCTTCAGTCATCTCAGTACATCCATCATATTTACCCTATTAAAAAAAGAAGTTGAATGAGCTCACCAAAGAAGTTATGTTTAACTACTAAAAACAATTTTAATTTACCCGTGTTGTGAAACAAAATAAGTTTCTACAATCCTTACAAATTTTCACCACCGAGTGAATAAAAAAAAAACCTAATTACTTCCAATTTTTCATGGAGAGATCTGTGAATGAAAATGTTAGAGCATTGCTTGGTCGAACTCGCATGCGTTGTTATCTCAAGCATGTTTGTCAATGTTAGTGATCAAAACTATAAGTCTTGATTTCTAGTTTATTATGGCTAAGGTCTCGGACTAGGATAGAAAGTGTAGTTGAGCTCAAGAACTCCATGGCAATCATCATACAAGACGAAGGACTACTCAAGGAACTGGTGGATCTTCATCGACTAAAAGGTATGTGGAGACTTGAACTTATCTATCACTCAAAAGTATATTTATCTCCTATATGGAGACAAAAGTCGATTTTCTATATAGACTTAGATTATACACATTTGGTATTTCGAGCTGAGTTTACCTCGCTTATCTATTTCTCAAAATATATGTTGGTAAACCTTTCGCTTTAGCCAAGTTCATCTTTACCTAATGACGAAATTCATGTTAAGTTTCAATCACTTTGGAAATTGCTCTGACGAAAAATGGTTTGTGAATAACAACTATATAACGTCCTCTAAGAATGTTTCAATGATTGAAATGAAAGTTTAGACTATATAACCATTGGAGGATATACGCATTGTTGTGGAAACACACACACATATATATATATATATATATAAGTCCTTATTCCTTGAACCAAAGTTTGCGAACTTTGTTGATCAAGAGAACCGGAAAAATGCGTGAGCTAAATCCGCGAACCCAATCCGCGAACTGGCAGAAGTTCTCGACCCGAGAATTTCTAATGGAGTTTGTGAACTCCATCCGGGAACTTAAGTCCGCGAACTTGAGTAGGTTATGTCTAAAAACGATATTTGTGAACTTATCTTTATAAACTAAGGAATGTTATTGCAAACAGTGGTTATATAGTTCATGAACCGAATCGAGTGAATCAAATCATTTTTGATTCAATTGTGTCTTGTGTAGTACATGATATTTCCTTGCAATTGAACAACTTCTCTAACTAGTTCATTTGAACTAGTCATGGTGAAAAACAATATGGTTGATATGAAAGTTATCATATGGCTAACCATTTGGTTAACTATTGTTGAACCAACTAATGTACAAGTTTGGTTACGGTTACACAAGCCTAAAAACGTGCATTTCATGTGTGTATAAAAAGCTATGTTTTCGATCTAATGGTTGATAAATATAAGCTTCAATCTAATCAGGTTTCCATCTAACTATGCATATTGAATGCTTTGTTACCAAGCTAACATTGATTGCAAACCCTGATTTGAAAGACTATATAAGGGAGAACTCTAGCAACCGGGAAACCTAATCCCCACATATTCTGTGTGATACTAGTTGTGCTAAGCTAGATTCGATTCTCCTTTAACCTTTAGTTTCTTATTCTAAACCAGGTTAACGACTTAAAGACTTCATTGGGATTGTGAAGCCAGACCGATACTACTTTTTTTGTAGTTGTGTGATCTGATCTTGTTGTTTCTCTCATACGAGTACAATTTTAATAATTAGCTTGAGATTTCTATCTCCGATAGGCAAGATATGAAAGCAGTCACAAACATCTTCGTCTCATAGTTTGTGATTCCACGATATCTTTTTTCACTGCGTCGATTAAGGTTATTGTGAGGTGATTGATAATACTGAGCTGTTCTCCTGGAATATAAGTCTCGTTTATCAATTGGTTCCTATTCACCTTGATTTATCAAAAGACGGAACAAAAACTCGTAAGTATATTCGTGGGAGACGGATATATCTATTACCGTAGACTTTTCTGTGTGATACAAATTTGTTTATTAAAGTCTTCGACTTTGGTTCGTAGCAACTCTTAGTTGTGGGTGAAATCAGCTAAGGGAATCAAGTACGTAGTGTCCTGCTGGGATCAGAGACGTAGGATCATAACTGTACCTTGGATCAGTGTGAGATTTATTGGGGTTCAACTACAGTCCATACCGAAGTTAGTTTGGAGTAGGCTAGTGTTTGTAGCGGCTTAATACAGTGTATGTTTAATCTGGACTAGGTCCCGAGGTTTTTATTCATTTGCGGTTTCCTCGTTAACAAAATTCTGGTATCTGTGTTATTTCTTTTTCACATTATATTTGTTATATAATTGAAATAATACAGGTTGTGCGTTGTTCAATAAGTTATAATATCCGACCTTTTGGTTGTTGATTTAAATTGATTGACACTTGGATATTGATCTTTGGTACCATCCAAGTTATCTCCTTGTATTTGATAAAGACTCGCAAATTTCTATTTGCTTGAGTAAAGATCAAATCAAGTGAGAGACATATAAACTCTTTGATGTACTTTTATCTAGATTGATTCTGACTGTCTAAATGATTCTCTAGAAAGTATATTGGAGTTTGTCCATACAGATTGCTAATCGAAATATTGGGTGTGGTTGTTAGACCGCCGCTTTTTGAATTGGTATCAGATCAGGCAAACACGTTTAAGACTTGATAAGTCCGTGTTTGTGGAAATCTAAGTCCGAGGACAAGATCTCGTTTACGCATACCCGGATGTCTTCTAAAGCGTTCGATTATGCCAGATGTCTTGGAAACACCTCGAAGGATTACTCCTTAGTTGATTCTTCTGAATCCCGAGGTAGAAAGATTGCTCAATCAGATGTTGACATCTCTTCCTCCTCTCATGAGGCATATGACACTGGCAAAAGCTAAAAAGGAGCTCACCAGAATTTCAAAAAATTCCGCTGAGATTATTGATTTTCAGGGTCATGATCAGCTTGTTGATGAATTTGAAAAGTCTCTTGATCGAGAATGTGAACTCTATAACATCATTGAGTCCTTCTCTAAGAGTGTTGAAAAACTTCTCCAAGAAACTACTCTACAACGTGAAAATATTAGTTCTCTTGAAAGTATTGTTAAGGAACACTCAATTAGAGAAAAACGTTTGATCGAGACTCATTCATCATATCTTAACAGACTTCGTATCGAAAAAGAGAAACTAAGTGCATCTTTTATTCTAGCCCATTAACAGTGCAAATCCTTAGAAAAGGAAAACTATGTCTTAAGGATAAATTATTCTGTACAAACTAATTCTCATGAATTACAGCACATGAAGAAGTATCCTCCGGTAGAAGGTTGTGTCAAGAAAAGTTTACATAACTTACAATCTTCTCATATGGTTATGAAGTTAAAACATGTGTCAATTATTTCTTCTCCTCCACGAACCTGTACCTCTGTGGGAAAAGGAATCACTATGTTATCCATTGCTTTGCCAGAAGGAAACAAATTTCTAAACTTGATAATTTGCTTCTCTTCACTGTCAATGGAAGAAATAGTCAGTCAACTACTGCAGTGAATCACATGCCCACAGAAAATCAGAAACCTTAAAAAAATGATCTTTATTCTAGAAATCATCACAGGGCTCAAGTGCATTCTGGCATAAATTCTTGTGTTGCTAATGAAAGCATTTTCTGTACTTATAATAATGTTTCTGGTAAATCTAAGTCTAGAAAATGGATCCCTATCTATTCTGATCCTCTGGAACCAATTACAAGAGGTCCGAGATTTAGTACTCAGAGAAAGTTATCTGATGGTTATGTTAAATATGCCATGTTTTACCCTTCAGGGATGAAAGTCAACCGAAAAAGGTGAACAACACAAAGATCAAATATTCAGATGATATATATAAATTCTTTCTCGATGATCATAGTGGGATTAACTTCCACTCTACTACCTGACTCCAGGTATTTTTTTCCTTGCTTCTAACTTGAGAGGTGCAAGGAAATTAATTGAGAAATACTCGAGTATGTTGTATACTATTTTTGTTTAAGTTTTTGTGTTGACGGTCCTCAAACGTCCGCGTCCTCCTCTCGTGAGCTCTTAGGGTTTCGAAACTAGAGTTTCTTACTATTGTTTACAAACGTATATATATTTATTATATATTGTGTTTTTCCTTCCCTAAAATTGTATGAAGAACTCTGCAAGATCTCAAGATTGTGCATCTTGATATGGAGGAAGATAATTAGGGACGTGAGTCAATTCAGGAGCTAGTTCTAAATAAGATGCTTGAAAGAAAGGATCACAACTCCTGGATTGATGGTTCTGTCAAGAATTTAACTCGTTTTCAGAATGATTCAAAGGTCGAATTTGCAAATCTTCAATTGCAAATAAATCAACTTCTAGATGGTCAGGCCAAAATTCTTGCTAATCCGAATCTTATGATACAGACTCAAAAGAAGCTCATCATGGACTGTGTCAAAGCTAGATAGCTTGCTCGGGTTGTTGATCGAAAAGTTAGTGTTCTAACTCACGAACATGGTGTGTCTACAGTCAAGAGAGTAAAGGAAATCAGTGATACCTTTTTTTATGGATTCATTGAAAGATATGAGGTTCTCAATGAACTCTGATTTAGATTGCCTAGTAAATCTTCTATTTTTGTTTAGAAGAATAACTAGAGTTTGGAATAGCCATTATTGGGATTACACATAGCTATGTCCAACGTTTTCATCTTCATGTTTTTAGATTTATTGGTTTAAATTCTATAAATTGTTTGGAAGATGATTTTTGCAGTATTAATATTTATGGTTTCATATATTGCAATATTGTTATGGGATATGTGTGTTGGCGTCCGTGAACTTGATATCTTGTCAAAAGTAAAGTCGTTCATAAGTTGATATGCATATATTGATAAAAGAATGAATTGACTTTTGACAAATACAAAAGTAAAGCCTATTATGTCAATTTTTGATGGAAGATAGGTTAAAATCTTTTGTTTTCAAGGATTATGTCTATTATATGTCATTATGCAAATGGTGATGGAAAATAAAATGAATCCTTGTATATTTCGCAGTAATTGATCTTCCCTGATCCATATTTTGTATTACTGTGAGGCTCCGTAATGTGTCTTATGTTGAGCACTAAACAACCAAAGTTGATTATTTTTATGATTATCTTTGTTGTTGTTCCGTAAGGTACTTTAAGTCGAGCATATTGAACTAAATTAATCATCTTGTTTGGTTATTTAGTTATGACTCCGTAAGTTTTCTTATGTCGAGTATGAAAAATTAAATTGATTACTTTTGTGACTAGTTTAGTTTAGTATTCCGATTAGATTAATTATGGGTTCTCTTGTGATTAATCTAATTGAGCTTTTTAAGTCTTCATAAGTTTACTTGTGTTGAGCATATTTGGTTAAATTAATCATGAGTTCTCTTAGGTTAATTTAATTGAATATATTTTTTGGATTCAAATTCATACTTGTATGTGATTTGTTATGTCTAAAGAAATCCTTATTTTCTTTTGAAATTAAGGTCGCTCTTGTTGTTCTTTCGGGAATGACATATTATGGGGGAGAGTTCTTAATTGAACTTGCGCTTAATTGCCAAATATTTGAGGGGAGTGCGGCTGTGGAATATTATAGGGGTTATCTTGTATCTTTATAGACTCCTTGATGAATGCATTTATCTTTGTCTTTATGATTGCATCTAAATAAGATGATATACGCTTACCTTTTGTCATGAAATGTCTCATTTGGAAATTTCATTAGGACCCCGTTCTTATACCTTTGCCAATTTTATTGACAAAAAGGGGGAGAATTAATATGTAGTTCACACTACAAATACATATGGTTTTCAGATCATTATGTAAGAGGGAGTGGTTTCCATGTGAGATGGAGTATTGACTAAGGGGGAGTGACATATCACCATAGTATTGTTGTTAAAGTTGTGATTCAATTGGACTTTGACGCTGTGTAATAATACTATGACACTGTATTACAATGATTAAGATGACTTTTGTTTTCTCGTTGTTATAGCTATGGATTTTCAACAACGATGATGATGAACTTACAACCTTTGAGATCATTGGAGTACTTGGAAGTGACGAAGATTTCGAGTAATATTAAAGATTAGACATCTGGAATAGGAGCTACAAAGTTTATTTATATATTTTTTTTATTCCATATGTATTGATAGTTTTGTCACTAAAATTGACAAAGGGGGATATTGTTAGAGCATTGCTCGGTCGAACTCGCATACGTTGCTATTTCAAGCATGTTTGTCAATGTTAGTGATCAAAACTATATGTCTTGATTTCTAGTCTACTATAGATAAGGTCTCGGACTAGGATAAAAAAAGTGTAGTTGAGCTCAAGAACTCCATGGCAATCATCATACAAGACGAAGGACTACTCAAGGAACTGGTGGATCTTTATCGACTAAAAGGTATGTGGACACTTGAACTTATCTATCACTCAAAAGTCTATATATCTTCTATCTTGAGACAAAAGTCGTTTTTCTATATATACTTAGATTATACACATTTGGTATTTCGAAATGAGTTTACCTCGCCTATCTATTTCCCGAAATATGTGTTTGTAAAGCTTTCGCTTTAGCCAAGTTCATATTTACCTAGTGACGAAAGTCATGTTAAATTTCAATCACTTTGGAAATTTCTCTGACGAAAAATGGTTTGTGAATAACAACTATATAATTTCCTCTGAGAATGTTTTAATGATTGAAATGAGAGTTTAGACTATATAACCATTGGAGGATAGAAGCATTGTTGTGGAAACACATATATATATATGTATAAGTCCTTATTCCTTGAACAAAAGTTTGCGAACTTTGTTGATCAAGAGAACCGGAGAAGTGTGTGAGCTAAGTCCGCGAACCCAGTCCTCGAACTAGTGGAAGTTCTTGACCCGAAAAATTCTTCTGGAGTTTGTGAACTCCATCCTGGAACTTAATTCCGCGAACCCAGTCTACGAACTTGAGTAGGTTATGTCTAAAAACGATATTTGTGAACTTATCTTTATAAACTAAGGAATGTTATTGTAAACCGTGGCTATATAGTTCATGAACCGATTCGAGTGAATCAAATCGTTTTTGCTTCAATTGTGTCTTGTGTAGTACATGAGATTTCCTTGCAATTGAACAACTCTCTAACTATTTCATTTGAGTCATTTGAACTAGTTATGGTGAAAAAGAATATGGTTGATATGAAAGTTATCATATGGCTAACCATTTGGTTAACTATTGTTGAACCAACTAATGTACAAGTTTGGGTACGGTTACACAAGCCTAGAAACGTGCATTTCATGTGTGTATAAAAAGCTATGTTTTCGATCTAATGGTTGATAAATATTAGCTTCAATCTAATCAGGTTTTCATCTAACGGTGAATATTGAATGCTTTGTTACTAAGTTAACATTGATTGCAAACCCTGATTCGAAAGACTATATAATGGAGAACTCTAGCAACTGGGAAACTTAATCCCCACAAATTCTGTGTGATACTAGTTGTGCTAAGCTAGAGTCGATTCTCCTTTAACCTTTGGTTTCTTCTTCTAAACCAGGTTATTAAAGACTTCATTGGGATTGTGAAGCCAGACCGATACTACTTTTCTTGTATTTGTGTGATCTGATCTTGTTGTTTCTATCGTACGAGTACAATTGTAATAATTGGCTTGAGATTTCTATCTCCGATAGGCAAGATATAAAAGTAGTCACAAATATCTTCTTCCCATTGTTTGTGATTCCGCAATATCTTTTTTCGCTGCGTTGATTAAGATTATTGTGAGGTGATTGATAATACTAAGCTGTGTTCTTCGGGAATATAAGTCTGGTATATCAATTGGTTCCTATTCACCTTGATTTATCAAAATACAGAACAAAAACTCGTAGGTATATTCATGGGAGACAGATTGATTTATTACCGTACACTTTTCTGTGTGATACAAATTTGTTTATTAAAGTATTCGACTTTGGGTCGTAGCAACTCTTAGTTGTGAGTGAAATCAGCTAAGGGAATCAAGTACTTAGTATCCTGCCGGGGTCAGAGACGTAGGAGCATAACTATACCTTGGATCATTGTGAAATTGATTGGGGTTCAACTACAGTCCAGACCGAAGTTAGTTTAGAGTAGGCTAGTGTATGTAGCGGCTTAATACAATGTATGCTTAATCTAGACTAGGTCCCAAGGGTTTTCCTGCATTTGTTGTTTCCTCGTTAACAAAATTCTGGTGTCTGTGTTATTTCTTTTCCGCATTATATTTGTTATATAATTGAAATAATACAGGTTGTGCGTTGTTCAATCAATTAGAATATCCGACCTTTTGGTTGTTGATTTAAATTGATTGACACTTGGATATTGGTCTTTGGTACCATCCAAGTTATCTCTTTGTATTTGATAAAGACTCATAGATTTCTATTTGCTTGAGTAAATATCAAATCAAGTGAGAGAGATATAAACTCTTTGATGTACTTTTATCTAGATTGAGTCTGACTGTCTAGTTGATTCTCTAGAAAGTATATTGGAGTTTGTCCATACAGATTGCTAATCGAAATATTGGGTGTGGTCGTTAGACCCCCGCTTTTTAAGAAAAAAAAATTAACTACATCAAAAAGAAATGTGAATCAATAAAAAAACAATCGGATTCGTATATGTTGGTTAGGTCTGTATGCAAACATATCCATCTTTAGATACGTACGTAATATTGGTATCTTACTAACCTTCAAAGGCAGCATCTGAGTTATGTGCATAGGAAAGTTAATTAGCTGGCCATGGTTAGGAAGACAAAGGGAAAGAAAAGGTTTTCAGTACTTCTTCCGAATTTTCTAAACTCAATACCCCCAATTTGGAGAACCATAAGTTGAAACAATCTTTCGAATCTTAAAAAGAAACCATAAAACAAAATAAATCCATAATTCGAAATAACAACGAATCAAGACATCATATAAGAAACTGAAAAATTCAGGTTCGAAAAATCTTATCAAAGTGTTCTCAGAGAAGAAGAGGGTAAGAGAGTGCTTTAAGAAAAACCGACTAATGTGACCAACTTGATATTACCTAAAGTTTCCTAGCCGTCCAAGCAAAAAACCCATCCGAAATATCCCGACCGCCGGATGGTGGCCCCCATTAAACGTCGTCCATATGATAACCCTGGCTATCATGGACATAAACCTCATACCTTTTCATAACAATGATTGAATTTGAACTTACCATTTTTATTTTTCCCCTTGAGCTAGCAGCCATTATGCAAAAACAACCCAATATATTGATTTTTGCTTTTGGATGTTCCCCATTTATAAGAGTCCAGCGAGAGAAGAACATGACCGTTATAACAACGGTCAGAATATGTAGCCGTTAATTTGAAATGATGTCACTGATGTCACACGTGTCACAATCCTAGTTAATAGGACACGCTGGTCATTTGTAAAAAAAAAACTACCATTTCGGTAAAACATACCCCTTCATCTGCGACCGTCCATTTTATAGAGTTGCCACGTGTCTAAATCTCACCTATTTAGTACACGATGGGGTAAATTGGCAGAAGCCAAAATAGTCACATGCATGTCAGCTTATTTGTCATAAGGGTATAAATGTCATCTTATCACACGTGCGGACCACATGCTAATTTGACCACTTAACCATCTCTAACGGCAAAAGTAACGAATTTGGGCATTTTGATAAGATTTTGGGGCATTTTAATCTTTCCCCTAACGTCCAGGGCATTTTCCCAACCTTTGGGTCCATTTTGGGGCATTTTTCCACTTGACCCAACATTATTTTACCATGACAAACTCAATCCTTATTTTTGTTATTGTTATCAATATGAAACAACACACTTTATCATTTTTCTTAAATTAAATTAAATTAAATTAAAAGAAGTGTCCTGGTAACTTGTATACCCGTATACAAGTTAACATGGGTATTATTGATATTTAGTTACCTGAGAAATATAAATATGTTAGCAGAATATAAATACCTTAATTTTATCTAACAACGAGATTAATTTTTCACTAATACCCCTGTATGTTTGTTAATTAATGAAAATTGTGACAGGAAAACGTCACGACTCTCTCCCTCTTATTCTAAATTTCCTTTTCATTTACTTCTCTCCCTTTACTTCTCCATCATTTAAACTAACTTTCCATTTAATCTTCTTCTTCTCCATTTTAATCACATCGTGAATATCTAATCCTACTGTTTCAAAATAATTTAACTATTCATTAACCATCTATATAAAGTATTTTATCTTCAGAAAACACTATCAGCTATACCAATAATTTAATCAATCAGAATTCATTTCCAGGAAAAAATAGTTTTTAGGTTTTCTTAACCGGTTGGTCTTCAATCCGATGGATATAAAATTTCCATCAAGATTTAAAGGTGATGATAACTTAAACTAAGGGTTTGCAAAGCCCCATTTCAAAATCGTTTGAATTGTAAAACTCTAATGAAAATAATAAATAGAACTATTTCAAAATCGTTCAACTACGAATGGCGATTTTTGAGATTTTATTTTTCTCTTCATTTGTTGGGGGGAAGAAAACAGGGTGAAGATGAAGATAGGGTGAGAGACACGAAGCAAGGAAGTGAAAGAACGCATGTGGTTGTTTTTTCCAATGATAGGGACAATGGTGGAATTTTATTATTTATTAAAACAAGAAGCTATTTATGATCATCCCGATAAATAATTGTTAGACCCGATAAAATAAATACTGATTAATAGGTTTTATCCTATATACGGGTATACAAGTTAACAACACCTTTAAAAGAAACACACTAAAATCGTGTTACCAACGAGTCAAAAATCTCTAATAGCATGTTTAACTACGCACTTAAAGTCACCTTTTGACTTTTGAAAATCAAAAAGTCAAAAATTAGTTGGAATATACAGTTTCAAAACAAACTATACGAACAAAAAAATTAATTTTACTGTAAAGTAAACTAATTTTGCTTCAAATTTTGAGAATACTTCTAGACTATGGCATCCAAACAACTAGTAATAAAAATGCAACCACTGATTGCCCCAAATAAAGAATGCGCAATTGGGGAATAGGGAAAAAGACAAAAATGGAATTTAAATAGTAAATCAAGGTCACCCCTATCCATGTATTTTAACTAATTCATAATCTACCCCTCACTAATCATGTTTAATGGTTATTATAATTAGTTAAGTTAATAGATTAGTTTGATGATGATTAGCATAAATCATTACCATTGAATTTGTTGATGCAACAACATTAAATCAAGATATTTATGATCATGAAGGTTAAGGTGAAGAACCAACCCAGGAAAGTAAACAAGCTGAACATACAACTGCTCCAATTACCCATGTATAGGTATTAATGTATTGAAATTTGATTTTTTTCATTGAATCTGCCATTATTACGCCTGAAAAACTCAATGCCGGCATGGTAAAAGTATGAATACCATGCCGGAAGGGACCAAATCGGCATGCTATTCATACATTCACCATGCCGACACACAATATCCCCCAATTTTGAAATTGTAAGTACACTACCGGTACAAAAAGTTCATTATCTAGCATGCCGGTAGTGGTGCCGGCATGGCCGATTCACAAGTGAACCATGCCGGTTTGAGGACAAAAACATACATAAAAAATCTTTCTGAAATAGCAAGTTTCGGCATGGTATTCATTCTGAATAACCATGCTAGAACTTAGTATCGGCATGGTATTCATCCTAAATAACCATGCCGGCACTCAGTATCGCATGGTATTCATCCTAAAATCCATGCCGGCACTCAGTATCGGCATGGTATTCATCCTAAATCCATGCCGACACTTAGTACCGGCATAGTCTTCATCACTACCGACATGGTCTTCATCCCTACCGAATATTAAAAAAAAAAATCAAAATGAGGAGCCCGCACAGAAGGAGAAGGGAATTTTAAAGGGAGTGGGGAATGTTTAGAATTTAAAAGGGAGTATGGTATTTTTATGTTTGATTTAGCTTTTGTTTTATAAAAGGGTAGTTTCGTATTTTCACCACAAAAATACACCCCTTAACAGCCACTATTGGTTGGGGGAAGTATTTTATATCCCCCAATTAATTCAAGTATCCCCCAATCACGCGTTCCAAACAAACCTAGCATAAAGTATCACACACAAGAAGGAGAGCATTGAAACTCAGGAGTCAGGATTGCTAATGCGGGTACCAAATTGCTTGGGGGAGTACCAATCCCTTACCAATATATATTTTGTCCTATATGCATTCTGGTACACCCCAAGCAATTTAGTACCCCTACCTATTAGCTTCCTTGATAAAGAACTTTATTATTGGGGCTATAGGGGGAGACTGTTTTTGGGGGCTATTTTACCCTCCAAAATGTTATAAGGGGAGATCAGATTTGTGTAAAAGTTCTAAAATATCCTCCATAATTTTAATTCATTCCCTTTATACCCTCTCATTAACTACCTAATCTAATAATAAAAAAAAAAAACCTGAAAAAAACAGAAGACATTAAAACAAAAAAAATCGCCACCCATTTACTTTTTATTCTTCCTCTTCCTCTTCTTCTTCTTTTTTCTTCTTCCATTGAACATTCTTCAACGATTAATCGTCGATTCAAAAAAAATTCGTCGTCGATTAAACTCATTCTATAAAACCATGAAGCCGAAGGAAAATCTAGGTCAATCCCAGTCGAATCAACCTCCGACTGAAGCAGAGAAACCAACTTCATCCACTGAAGATGAAAGTGAAGATCAAGAGGAAGTGAATGCAGGAGTTCCAGCCGCCGCCGAATCTCCTGTTATGACAGCAATAAGGTATGAATTCAAAAACCCAGTCTTTATTTAAGCGTTTCGTTGATTAATCAGTTGGTTTTGAAAATTTTAGGTCTGAAAAAGCGGTTTCTGAAAATGCTTATGGCTGAGAGTTCTTGTATTCCCATCCGTAAATAAGTATAACGGTTGGGAATTTTCGATTTCCCAGCCATTTATAAATTACACGGATGGGAAATATAAGAACTCCCAGCCGTAACTAGTACGACGTGTACGAGATGGAGCATTCCTAGCCGTAACCATTCGTATACGGCTGGGATATTCCTAGCCGTATGTTCTCTTGTGTTCATATTTTTTTAGTTGTTTTAGTGTTACGTATAGGTTTTCCCAACCGTAGATTTTGTTTCCTGACCGTAATATCCAGTTTCATAGACGTTTTTCATCACGTCTTGGAATTTCTTAGCCGTATTAGTGCCATGTGTTGTACTGTGAACTAGCAATACACAGTCGTATAGGTTTTCCTATCCGTAATTATTTTTGCATCTTGGAATATCCAACTTTCCTAGCCGTGTTTTTGGACTGTAATGAGTTGTGAACTAGAAATATGACAACGTATAGATTATCCATCCGTAATTCTGTTTTCGGCTAGGTATATTAATAATTTCCCATCCGTAATGTGACTGTCGGCTTGGTCGATAAAATTTTTCCTATCCGTAATAAATTTTGCGTCTTGGACTCTATATTTTTCCTAGCCGTGTTTGTTGTTTCAGTTTGGTTCTGTCTTATTTTCCCAGACGTATTTCTTATATACTTTTGGTTTTCTTGCCTTGTTTGTCTTAGAACAGAGGGAAAGAAAAGAAGAAGAAAAGATCCCAAGAAGTAACACCTTCTAGTGACCCGACTCCGCAACCTTGTCACTCAAAATCATTGGGTGCAGACGCAAGGAAAGCAATTGAAGTTGTGACTGCTGGAGAAATAGAAGGTGGTGGATATAGAGTTGGAGTCACTGGAGGAACTGAAGTTGGAGTTGCTGAGGGAACTGAAGTTGCTGTTACTAAAGGAATTGAAGTTGTTGTGACTGATGTTGGCACTTCTAGTAGTGGTGGAAATGAAGGTATACTTGTTGTTACCATAGGTACTGAAGTTGGCACTTCTAGTGGTGCTGATGGTATTGATAAAGGTAAATCCATAGTCGAGGAGGGCAAAGAGGAGGTCAAGAAGGAGGGAAAGAAGAATTTTAAACCTAAGACATCGCCAAGAGAAGTAATTGATGCTATGGAGCCTTTACCTCCCAAGAGGAATGGGAGACCTTGGGGTGAGCCAAGAAATTGTTCCATCTTGATTGGCTACACTTCTTCATGGGCTGCTATGGTTTGTGGCACAAAGGTACTAAATCAAATTACATATATGTTATATTCATTTTGTTATGGATTATTATTTTTACAACCAATTTTTTTTCGGTAGTTTCCGGATAAAGCTGTCCCAAAACTAAAGCACCAACAAGCAAAGTTTTGGCCGTTGGACGATGAGCATCCAGATGTGCAAGTTTTGGTCAAAGATTCGGGGTTATGGTCTGGAATCGATGCTTTGAAGAAGACATATGATGTTGTCACAGTTTGTGGTTTTAGAAAAATATTTTGGCCCGAAATCATGACTTTTCACCTCTCATTCGGCGAGATGACTATCACTCCGGATGACGCAAAGCAAATCACTGGTCTAGCTTTGGAAGGAAAGGCAGTGTTTGAGGGTTTCAACAATTCCATGCCTTTTGATGAGCTTTGTGTCTTGGAGAAGAACTGTCTTGGGTGGGGTAAAGATGAATCGGAAGAAGAGTTTGATATAGGGTCTGGAGCACCTCCTAGATCTAAAAGGAGATTTACTGCACCAGGAGAAATTGGTGAAGCAGTTAATATGTCAAGGAAGATTAATTTGGATCGTCTAAAGGATAAGTTTGGGGATTCTAAACGGGATACAAAGAGGGGATTGGTGGTGATGGACGCAGAAAGATCTAGACATGCGGCTATAGCTTACTTGTTGCATGCTCTTGGGACCGTCCTTTTCCCCGATTTCTCAGGAAATAAGGTAAATGCATGTTACTTGCTGTGGTTGAAGACTCTCAGTCTCGATGAGAAAACAAACGAGGTACCTAGGTACTCATGGGCCACCGCCCTCCTTGCTGATGTGTTGGAATTTCTTTGCAAAGCTTCTAAATGGAACGACACACAAATTACGGGATGTGTTGCTCTTATCCAGGTATCGTTTTGTTTTAATATAACAAATGTTTATTTGTTTTACTTTTATATACTGATTAGTGTCTAATAACTTGTTTATAAACAAAAATTTTATTTTTTGCCGTAGGCATGGGCTTACGACCATTTTAAAAGCTTGAGGCCTACTCGGAATACAGATTTACCTCTAGATAAACCTACATGAGGGAGATACCCCTTTGCAGGGACCCAACGCAAGGAAAAAGAGACGGAAATGGTCGACATGAGGAAAAAATTGGATGCTTTGACAATTGAAGATGTGGTTTTTGATCCATATTTGAAACTTGATGAGGATGGTGAAGAGGAAGTTGACGATAGAGTCTTTTCTGATGTGGAAACCTATATGGGACCTTTGTTTCACGCAACCGGGTTCGTCATTTTAGATCCTCGTAGAACGCTCCGCCAAATCGGTATTGTCCATAAAATTGTGCCTTTAGAGACTCCTTTTCGACTGAGCGTAGGAACCTCCCAATTTAAGGACAAACAGGTGAAATTGAACTATGAAAATGCGCCGACGATCGACCATTGGAATCCGAAGAAGTAAACCAAATGAGTAGAAGACTCCTTGAAGCAGAACATGGTACTTCCCAAGCAGATGCGAATTACATGGAATGTTATGGAGAGTGGGCTCATCCGTATGTGGAAAATTTGGATCCGGAGGCGCATAGACATTACAGTAATGCAGAAAAAGAGAGTTCAAAGACACCAAGGAGTGAAGAACATGATTGGCGGGAGATGGTGGTACGTATACTACTAATTATGTTTGTATATGATGTTTTTTTTAATTATCTATGAATAATCGGAGTATGTGTGTTTGATATGAAAAAATAGGTCGAGCGAGTTAATTTGGTGGCCAAAGACCTCAGATGTATGATTGATTTGGGTCAGAATTTAGCGGTAGCTGAGCTCAGATTAATGCGGAATCGAGTTAAAGGAATAATACTCCCTGAGAAAGGAGGTTTATATCCTGTTGAAGCACCAAGGATATCTAAAAGGGCTAGGTATCCTTCTCCTAGCGAAGACTCGGACACTGACCCCCCTGACCAAGTTCAATCTAAGCAACGAAAAGCCGGCCGAGGTGGTAAAGGTGAAAAAGGTGGAACGAGTGCTCGAGGTGCAAAAGGTGGAACAAGTGCTCGAGGTGGACGTGGTGGAGGTAAAACGGCTCCAACTCAAGGTGGCAGCGGTCGAGGTAGAAAATCTAGAGTTATAGAAGAAGTTGTGGAACCTCAGGCAAGGGACGATGTGGATGACTTTTTGGAAACCACTTTGGACCACTTCAGAGGAGGGATCAAGTGAAAGTGAATGACTATTTACTTTTCATTATATTACTTCATTTCATGGAACATTTATTATCTAACACTTTGTCAATTTACTTTTTGTGTGGTTTGGTTATGGATATCGATGGATGAATTTTTAAAACTTTGCATTTATTAATGAATGTTAGTCTTTACAATTGTCTAATATAAGAAAACTGAGGAATCAATCTAAGATTCACTAAATTTTTGTGCACTTTCGGCTAGGTCGATCCTTCACATAACCTAGCCGAAAGTGCATATAATCCTTATCAAATTTAGTTGCACAGAATTGAGGATGGAAAGTCCCACCCGTTATAAAAAAATGGTTAGGAAATACCGGGCCGTATGTTTCCCTGGATACTCAAAATTTAACTGAACCTTTGTTACGGCTACGTTTCCAATCCGTTATTGTATTTGCGAGTGGATTTCCTAGTCGTAAAACTGACAAAAAATGGAGCTCTGGTTTACGGCTTGGTTGACATTTGTATTTCCTGGCCATAAAATTATTACGTCTCGGAAATTCATATATATCTGGGCCAATTCTGACAAAAAATAACACTTAAGTTTTACGGCTTGAACCACCGAGCCGTAAATATGACACACCATAAATACAGCCAGTTTATACATAATAACGGAATGTTCTCTCCTAACATTTGCAAAGCGTAATAATTATGAATACCAAAGCATATGAGCTCACACCATTTTTAATTCCAACGGCACTAAGCGGTTAATTGCAACTTTATTTTCCGGCCGTTGCTAATTTTGCAACCTCACAAGCAAGGTTGCGAATCGCAGCGAGCCGTAAATGCCTATAATTCAACATCCGAATACCAAATATCTACCCTATATCCTTCATTATCGCATATCACAAACTTCATCTGGAAGCTCAAGTTTTTTGAATTTTTAAAAATAGAGTTTATCGCTTTTTTTACCATTTTAGATATTAAATCCCATTTATTTTCTTCTACTCTTTGTTAGGTTTCGATTTTTTCTCTCGATTCATCTTGTTTGCTTGAAGTCTGCCAAGAAAACCTAAACCCAGAACACATTATCCTCTTCAAACATCATCATCAATGGATGACGATGATCAAGATGATCCAAGGTGATATCTCTATTTTTTTTATTCTTTGTTATCGATTTCATAACCAATTAGGTTTTCCAATTTTCTGTAATTTTGAGATTTTTTGAATTGATTTCTTAAACTTACAAATACAAGGATGAACCAGTTGAGGATGTGTTAAGTAGATCAATCATTTTATTTATTTTTGTGTATAATTTTGATTTTTTGATTGTGATTGCAATTGGATTTGTGATATTTGTGGGAAGGTGATGAAGTGGGTGTTGAAAATAACAATGGAGATGAAAACTCCTTTAGAGCCATCAAACATCTGAGTTAGCCTCAAGATAGAACTAGAAATTTGACACACCATAAATAATCTTAAAATCTGGTATCTGTGTTTACAATCTGGTTCATGAATGTTGGTTGGTATGTAGGTTGGTGAAGATTTATCAGAAGCACGGATACTTGAGGAATATGGTTGGATACCAAATAGTGGTTGATCAATTCTCAATTATTGGGACAGGGTTTTATACATAATAACTACTGGGTCTCTCCCTTGTTGCATCTATATTTTTACTTTCCAAATTCGAATATATGAAGGATTAGAGAACCGACACAGATGCTTCATTTTCATGCAAGCTGTTTGCAAGCCGTAAATGCCTATAATTATGAATACCAAAGCATATCGGCTAGTTTTTTGAATTTTTAAAAATAGATTCGTTTGAAGACTGATCTATAGAAGGTTTTAGCTGTTCAACAACTTATTTAAACTTCAAATAACTCCACCTCCATATAACCACCCATTCCAAAACAAAATCACATTCTACATCAACAATCTCCACTAAAACTCCTACAAACTCAATGCAATGTACTCAAAGGATAAACCCAACTTCACTTTGGAAGAAGACTTATGTCTTTGCAAAAAATTTGTACTTTGCTATCCAAAGAAGGGAGAAGAATGAAAGCAAGGTGGTTTAGCCAGTAAATCGTATTGGAGTAATATTTTTGAGATTTTTTGTGGTGAAAAAAGTAACACTAACAACCGCGATAGGGTTGAATTGTATCTTCGATTTTCAGACATACGTAAAAATGTGGAAGAATATATGGCATTACGTCGTATGTGCAACCAACTTCGACTTAGAAGTGAGGCTGATAGAGAAGTCGTGGCTCAAGCTAAGAAGGAATGAAGAAAATGGAAAGGTTATGATTTCAACTTGGAAGCTCAATTCGCCATCATCAAAGACTTCTTAACACATCGAAAGGGATGTTATTAAAACCAACTTTGTAACGGGGATCTACTAAGTATGTAATGGGTTTTATTGTGGTCAAATTAATGAAATTATTACTAATTTTCATGTTGAAAATACAAAATTTCTCAGCTTACAGATTCAATTACGGACGGGAAATATAAGAATTCCCAGCCGTAGAACAGACTCAGGAGATTCTCGTTGAATAACGGCTAGAAGTTCTTAACTTCCCATCCGTTGTTAGTGTTTACGGCTGGAAAGTCATCATATCCAAGCCGTAATAAATTTATTATGGCTGGGTCGACACAATTTCCCGGCCGTAGCAGCACCAAATTCCATATTTTTTTAGATTTTTGACGGATTTGAATTTGATGAAATTGATGTTGGGAGTTGATTATAAGGTTATCTTGAGTTTTGTGATGAAGGGTTTTATCATTTTGCTTCAAAAAAATTCAAAACAATTTCACCAAAATCATCATTTTTCCTTCTTCAAAACTCAAAAAATCAAGTTTTGATTTGCAAAAAAATAATATTTTGATTAGTCTAACTGATTCACTAAGACTGATTAGTTTAGCTTAATCAAGTTAATTAGAACTAATCAAATTAAGGGTTGATACAAAATGATCAGTGGTACCTAGAGTCAGTACTGTGTTATTCTAAGAAGTTGAAGAGAGTCGCAAACAGATCAATAAAAAGATAAACAATGTATTGATAACTTATTCTTCTATTAATAAACTGAACGAAATATAACTCCTTTACAAACCTAAATATGGTTCTTCCCTCAGAGCTTTCTTCTCCCACTCTCTATCTTACAAGTGTCTCCTTTTATAAGAGTGAAAACTTGCCCTAAAGAAATAAAAGATATGAGTTTAAGAACTCATCAAACTAGGAATCCTAATCTAAGTAAGGAAACCCCAAGTCTTGTTGATCAAACAACTAGTCGACCAACATCTAGTATCTTCTAGAAACTTTCTAGCCATAGTATGGCTCAACTAAACCTAGGCTGGTATTCAGCCTCGTCTCTAGACAAAAGTTGGCTCAACTGTTCAGTATATAAAACCTGCCCGTAACTATCCACGATACTCCTGTATCATGGCTCCCCATTTTAGGAAGCTGGAACACATGTGTAAGCCGTAAATTGAAGATGAGGGAACTTAGTTTCTCCTAATTCCTTACTGAACCATTTAGATTTACTTGGAACCTTCCCTTTGCTTCCTACACGATACATAACACGATTACCCTTCCTAGTAGGTATTACTTTCGTCTCGACGATGCAATCTTGTTTGAGAATTTCCTCTCGATCCACCCACAAATCATCAACTGGTGGCAACTTCAACTCTTGGTCTTCTTCTTCTTCATTAAGAAGTGGAGGTTCAAAGTGTTTCCAAACATGATGAAAGAAAATCTTAGCTGCACCTTCTCCTGTGACTGTCTTCTTACAAGGAATCAAATTGATCATCTTGCTGAATCTATCAACAACAACAAATATGTAATCATACCCTGTTTTGGTCACTGGTAACCCTACTAAAAAATCCATGGAAATACTCTCCCAAGGTCGTGTAGGAACCGGTAATGGCAGATATAATCCTCTCTTCCTATTTGCAGGTTTTGAAGTGTTGCATAGAATACAACCTCGGATATATTTAGAAACATCCAAATGCATTTTCGACCAATACATATACCGCTTCAAGTTTAACAGTGTCTTCTCTCTACCAAAATGCCCAGCAATACGAGAAGTATGTGCTTCTCTTATCCAATGTATCCTATCTTTTCCTTGGGGTATACATAAAGTCGTACCTTTGTACATCAAACCATCCACTAATTCAAACTCACTCGAATTTCCTTGACTCAACTTCTAATATGCTTCCCTGAAGTCTTCATCCCGTTCATATCCGTGGACATAATCACTCGGAATTAATGGCTGAGTCTGTAATGCTACAAGTAAAGCCATATTAGGAGGTGGCCTCGACATCATATCTGCCAACTTATTGGTTACTCCTGTTTTATACTTGATGCAAATACCAAACTGTCCCAAATAAGAGGCCCATTTCATATGTCGTGCCTGTTGCAACTTAGTTTGAGTCTGCAGGTATTGTAGAGGCTTATGATCAGTATGCACAACAACTTGCTTCCCGAGAAAATAAGGTCTCCAGTGCTTCATGGCTTGATGCATAACATATAATTCTTTGTGATATGTATGATAATTTTGTACAACACCATTGAACATCTCAGAATGATAAGCCACTGGTTTCCCATCCTGTAATAATACTGCCCCTAATGTATAATTTGAAGCATCAATTTCTACCTCAAAAGGTTTTTGTAGATTCGATAATGCTAAGACTAGTGCTTCCGATATCTTTTTCTTTAATAACTGGAAAGTGGTTTCATGTCTAGGCTCCCATTTGAACACCGTATTGATCTTGGTTAAGCTATGCAAGGGAGCTGCTATCTGAGAGAAATGTCGTATGAAATTTCTGAGATATTGACAAGCCCCTAAAAAACTTCGAACCTCAGTGATATTGGTAGGAACTGGACATGCGGAAATAACAACAACCTTCCCTGGATCGACCTTAATTTCTCCTCTCCCAATCACAAAACCAAGAAAAACCAATTCTTTCTTAGCAAATTCACATTTCTTCTTATTCAGTGTCAAGGAATTTTCTCTTAACACAGTTAGAACCTTGGAAACATGTATAACATGTTCCTCCCATGTTTTACTGAAAATTAAGATGTCATCCAGATATACTATGACAAAATCATCAATAAAAGCTCGTAATACCTCATTCATGAGCCGCATAAACGTAGCAGGTGCATTGCAAAATCCAAATGGCATGACAATCCATTCAAATAAACCTTGTCGTGTTTCGAATGCAGTTTTCCACGTATCTTTTTCTTTGATCCGTACCTGATAATAACCAGACTTCAAATCAAGTTTGGTGAAGTATAATGCTCCACCTAGTTGATCTAGGAGGTCTTCAATCCTTGGTAACAGATATCGGTTATTTAAATTAATCTTATTCAATGCTCGATAATCTACACACATTCTCCATCCCCCATCCTTCTTTGGCACAAGAAAAACTGGAGAGCCATGGGAGAAAAACTGGGTACGATTACTTTTTGCTCAAGCAATTCTTGAATCTGTCTCTTGATCTCTTCCGATTCAATTATCGAAGTCCTGTACAAGCCTAAGTTTGGTAGAGAAGCATCTCCAACTAATGAAATTTCATGCTCTACATTCCTTTTAGGTGGTACTGTAACTTCATATTGAAATAGATCTATGAACTTCTCTTGTAACAAACTTACTTCATTCTCTTGGCTGGGAGTTAACACTATATGTAATGTTACTTTTTTTTTTCATTCGAGACAACAGGCCTGATCAACAGCAAAGTGAATATTCCACAAGTATTGATCATTCTTTTGACTTGGTTTGTTGTAACTAGTTTCGTAGGCAAATGTTTTTTACTAGCTAGAATTCTTAATTCTTTTCCATCTTTCTTGAACAAATAAACTCGCTCCCTGTGATGTAATACAACATCCCGTTCCCATAAGTATGGGTCGCCAAAAATAACTTGAGCTACATCTAATGGTACGACATCACAGATAACTTCATCGATAGATTTCTCAGTGATGGAAAATTTAAAATGACACAACATAGTTACCTGTAGCTCAGTATATTTTTGTATCCATCCTAATGGATAGGGCTTCATATGGAGAGTCGTTGCTAATCCCATCTGTTCCACCAACTTCTCTGAGATCAAATTCTTCTGACTTCCTGAATCAATGATAGCTTCGACGATACTTTGCTTAACCTGAATCTTGACATGGAATAATTCTTCATGAAGGTCTTGCTCGGAGTCTTTCATTCTTTTCATCAGCATTAATTTTGGATCAGGTTGATCTATTTCCAAGATTGTTTCTGCTTCACTAGCTTCTGTCATCAAGGTGTTCTTCTTAGTATTTTGTTGGTTTTCAAAATCCCGTAACTTCCTTGGTTTAAGGTGTGGATTTAGTATCCAGCAAGTATCCTTCACATGCCCTTTCTCCTTGCAATGTTCACAGACCCTTTCTGCTCATTCATTCGCCTGAGACTTGTTTTTACTTAACTCTCATTTTTTTTGTATTTTGTCTTCTCCTTTTGTAGATGATCTTTTGTTGTCGGATCCCATTGCAACTCTAGTCTTCTGTTCTATGGCCACAGCTTTGGTGATGGCATCTTCTATATCTTGTACACTGAATAGTTTTATTTCTCTCCGTATATAGTCAACAAGTCCTCCATTATATTTACGAAACGTCTCATCACTAGTGATATCCACATCCAGTGTTAAAGCTTGGTTGTAGAATTCCGTGGTATGGTCTTGGACAATTTGCTAATACCTCTGCCGGAGATGCTGCCACTTAAACCATCCGTCATCTAAATATCCCACCGGGTAGAATTGTTTCTTCATGAGACTCTTAAACTCTGACCATGTCATGTTTTCTGCATCATGCCTTTTCTTGTGTGCTTTCCACCATGTCGAAGCATGGTTAGATAATTTCAAACTAGCAAAACAAATTTTTTGGGACTCTTTGAGTTGGTTTACTGTGAAATAGGTTTCCAACTTATCTAACCACCCATCAAGTTTCTCTGCCTCCTTGATTCCATCATAGTCAAATATCTCCAGCTTGAATTCAACCTTCAGACCTCCATATGGAATCTTGTTCAATTCTTCCTCTTTTTCATCGTCTTCTTCAGTCGAATCGTCCTTTTTTATCGTCCTCCGTATTCTTCTCTCCTTGCTTGTTTCTGCCTCTACTTGCTTTCATGAATTCAATAAGAGTGTGTGTTAAGGTTTGAATCTGTAACTCGAGTCTTGCTATTTTATCTTTGTTTGATAACTCTGGATTTTTCTTCTCTTCGCTTCCCATCTTAACCTTGGTACTCCCTCTAGGTTTCCTTGTGTCTGGCAGAACGACAATTTCTTCCCCTGATCGTTTATATTGTCTTCGTGTTGAGACCATGCACCACTACTAACCCTAGAAGTCAGAACGTGGCTCTGATACCACTTGATACAGAACGATCAGTGGTACCTAGAGTCAGTACTATGTTATTCTAAGAAGTTGAAGAGAGTCGCAAACAGATCAATAAAGAGATAAACAATGTATTGATAACTTCTTCTTCTATTAATAAACTGAGAACGAAATATAACTCCTTTACAAACCTAAATATGATTCTTCCCTCAGAGATTTCTTCTCCCCCTCTCTAGCTTACAAGTCTCTCCTTTTATAAGAGTGAAAACTTGCCCTAAAAGAAATAAAAGCTATGAGTTTAAGAACTCATCAAACTAGGAATCCTAATCTAAGTAAGGAAACCTCAAGTCTTGTTGATCAAACAACTAGTCGACCAACATCTAGTATCTTCTAGACACTTTCTAGCCATAATATGGCTCAACTAAACCTAGGATGGTATTCAGCCTCGTCTCTAGCCAAAAGTTGGCTCAACTGTTCAGTGCATAAAACCTGCACGTAATTATCCACGATACTCCTGTATCAAAGGTAGATTAGACATTACAAAAAATGATGGATAAGGGATGCTATGTGTTGTTATTTCATGACCCCAAATAGCCCCAAAAACCCAGCCGTGGATAACCCCAATAATAGGGTTCTTGATAAAACTGCCTTTATCGTTACCATACTACCGTGTCGGGAACTAGAAACAAAACAAAGAAGGATGGAATAGAGAATAACGATAAATTATGTGATCATTTATTTCACCACGTCTTCGGATAACAACCACGTCACTACTTGTTCTTCTCTTACCCCCATACCCAATACCTATAACACTAATTATTATTAAGATCCCGCCTAAAAATTCCCCAACATTTTCTTTTTCGCCCCAGAAACTTTCTCAACAACTTCTTATGGACATTAAATTACAGCAGAATCATAGTTTCATCGCTTCCAGGTAATATTAATTTCACTAATTCGTTTATTCTTTTGGATTTTGCTTCGATTTTACTTTCTGAATTTCGTTATCAGTTTGTTAAGTGGCTTTAGTGAAGTATTGTTGTTGATTAGATTTTAGCATAGATCTCCTTACACTAGGTCCAGTTTTGCAGTTGAATGTAGGCATCAGAATAAGTTGTTTTGTTTTGTTCACATATCAATTTGAGGTGTTGAACCTCTTTAGGAGAATCATCAAATCCTCTAGGTTAGTTATTTTTCTTTTTTCCAAATATTTTTGGAATAATAAGAGATGCGAGCAGAGAGGGTTTCGTTTTCGTTGGGGAAATTTACTTTTGGAAAGGATCGTTGCAGAGACTTGGACTGCTGGTCTAGAGTATGAGAGTCAGCACGCTATTCTCTCTCGTGCCTTTTTTGTTTTTCAAGCAATGTTTGTCTCGCTGCCATTGCCTTTTGGATAATGATAAACTCAATTTATTCATTCTAGAATAGTGTGGTTAAACTAGCTAACATTGAAAAGCCTTAACGGCTTAATCCATTTGAGATTTGCTTGCTTTAGAATTTTTCAGAAGTGTGATTTGTGGATGTTATGTCTGTGCAGCACTTCAAATTCATGTTTTTCAAGAAAGCCAATTAGAATCCATTTTTTCTGCAGGAAAGTGGTTGATATTAACCAGCTACTATGCAGCTGGGGATCACCGAGGAAGAGAGTTCGTATGAGGCATGGGTTATTGGAGTATGATAAGAATACTCACTGTGGTAGGTGGGTAGAATTTAGAAAGTACCGTCCCGTGTTTTGTAAACCAAGAAGACAAAGAGATTTCTCTCTGTTGGCTTCTTCTGATGATGGTGTAACAGTTAATGGGACTTCTCAATCAAGCCCCGGCGGTGATGTAGAGGAAATGAGGATCAAATTGGATCAATCCTTGCAAGGTGAAGACTATAGTGATGGATTGATCCAGTCCTTACATGATGCAGCAAGGGTCTTTGAGTTGGGACTTATAAAGCAGATTTCCTTGTTGAAAAGCTCTTGGTTCTCTGCCGCATGGCTTGGTGTTGACAAAAATGCATGGGTCAAATCACTATCTTACCAGGTCAGACTATCAGCTACATTATGCTGGAATTTTCATTTTGCTAACATGCCACAATTACTGATCACCAATACTTGCATATCCAGAACACGTATCTTGTACATGCATTATGTTTGATTTGAACTTTATTGAACCTGGTTTCCAAATCATCTTCAGTGGTTGTTTAATCATAAAATTAAAGAACTCAAACTGCTAACTCTCGTATTATGGCAAATGAATAGAGAAAACGAGGAAGAAAAGAAGAGTTGGATAGATACCGTGCATTAGTTGCCTCCTCTCAGAGTAAATGTTTTTTCTGATACTGATTATTTAGACGACTGAGATTCCTATGATTAATTTAGCATGTTCTGATTGATAATAAAAAGAAATAAATCCTGTCCTCTCTAATGCTTATCCCGAGGAGAAGCTAGAGTGAAAGTGTTTGCCATTGTGTTCATGCACTCAAATTTTCTCTTGTTAAAGCTTGCATAGCGAGCTCATCATGTAGATATACTTTGTGGCATGAGACGTGGTAGAGTCATATTTTTGATAGCTTTTATGTTGTAGGTAGCTTGTCTGACAATTTATTCTGTCAGGCTGCCCTTTATTCTTTCCTGCAAGCAGCTAGCGAGATTTCATCTCGCGGGGACCAAAGGGACAGGGATATTAATGTTTTTGTTCAGCGGAGGTGAGTAAAACTCCCTCATTTACTGTAACTCTTATCTGCTGCAACTGGTTCTCCTTTAAATTGGAACTGGCAAATGATGACATAATAGGATGGGCAAATTTCCTTTCTACAGCTTGATAAACTTCAATTTACTGACCTTTTGGGTTACCTGTTCCTGTTGATCATATTCGTTATTTTAATTCGATGTATGCAAGAATTATTCTTTTCCGCTTCAATTGCTTTCTTTGCCAGACTCGTGAAGTATGTTTTATGACAATGGATGTAGCAGTGGTCTTCAGTTTTTTCATGAACACATGTTACATTGGTGCAGCTTACTTAGACAATGTGCTCCCTTGGAAAATTTAATAAAAGATGAACTGTCAGCGAAACAACCAGAGGCATATGAATGGTTTTGGTCAGATCAACTACCTATGGTTGTCACAACGTTTGTTAACTATTTCGAAAGGGATCCACGCTTCGTTGCAGCTACTTCAATGTATGCGATACTTCATAATCTATTTTTTTTTTACTTTAGAGGGTTTACATTTGCATGGAAGATACTGTTTTGAAAACTAAGAATGCAATTGCTGACCTACTGACAGATATGGAAAAGGATTAAAATTGGCTGCAGGCTGCTCTAGTGATATATCACTTCTCATGCTTGCTCTCACCTGCGTTGCTGCCATTACAAAACTTGGGCCAGCAAAAGTCTCTTGTCCTCAATTCTTCTCCTTGATTCCTGATGAAACTGGTAGACTGATGGACATGCTGGTTGATTTCGTTCCAATACGACAAGCTTATTATTCCATGAAGGATATCGGTCTACGCAGAGAATTTCTGGTTCACTTTGGCCCACGAGCTGCATCCTGTAGAGTAAACGACAAAGGAGCAGAAGAGCTTGCTTTCTGGGTGGAAATTATCCAGCAACAGCTGCAGCGAGCAATTGACCGGGAAAAAATTTGGTCTAAACTTACTACAAGCGAAAGTATCGAGGTTAGAAAATATCTGGAACTAAGATAATTTCCTTCTAAGTGGTTTCCTGCTTCTTGAAATGTTAATACACGGCGAACAATAACTGGTTTATGCTTGTTTTGTATGTTGTTACACTGGTTAGTAATGGCTAAGCATAACAGAAAAACAAAAACAATCAACAGTTATACTTGGTTTTAGTGTATTACATGTTCTCTGGTACTGCTTTGTTTAACTGCATAGCAGCACATGTATAAGAATAAAAAGTATGTTTAGATTAGTTACATTCACTAGAATTGTGTGAACAGAGTAAATGGTATTTTTCTCTGTTTAGATGAGAATTTTTCTTTGATTGACATGAAAGTTCTGGTTTTCATATCTTGCTTGATGATGTTGACCATTAGATTTGCTACATGATGATGATGTTAATTGCATTTGCAGTTCACTTCCTTTGCCTTTCCTTCCTTCTCTTTTTACGCAATGTGTTTTGGTTGA
Organism: Papaver bracteatum; assembly: GCA_023529315.1. Classification (NCBI taxonomy): domain Eukaryota; kingdom Viridiplantae; phylum Streptophyta; class Magnoliopsida; order Ranunculales; family Papaveraceae; genus Papaver; species Papaver bracteatum. The sequence goes on along the minus strand of JAJJWX010002237.1, from coordinate 296,469 downwards.
ATTCTGTACTTCTCATTTCTTCTTCTTTACTTCATCTATTGATTCGTAGTTACAAATTTATTGATGTTGTTCGTGAGGAACATGCAGAATCACATTGCTTAATTAATAAATTAGAACTTACCCCCCCTATTCCCAGAACTTATTTGATTTCGTTGCTGATCGTGTAGATTGAGTTCTAAGGTTTCCGATTATGTATACAGGTACTGGAAAAGGATTTGGCAATATTTGGGTTCTTCATTGCCTTGGGGAGAAGTACACAGTCTTTTTTGTTTGAGAATAACTTTGATGTCCTAGACGATCCAGTTGAGAGTTTCATTAGGTATGTAGCTCACTCTTTAATTTTATTCTCCTCTTAAAGTTTTCTTTTTATTGTGTACTTTGTTTGACATGATTTGTGTCTTGTTTCAGGTACCTCATAGGTGGTAGTGTGCTATATTATCCTCAGCTAGCGTCAATAAGTTCTTATCAACTGTATGTGGAGGTCAGCATGATCTGTAATTAATTTCATTTGAGTTAATATTTTTCATTGTGATAATATCATCTGAGTTTTCAAACTAACAGGTAGTTTGTGAAGAACTGGAGTGGCTTCCTTTCTATCCAATTGAGGAAGGTGCAGTAAAACGTTCTCGATCCCACTCCAGTAAATCTAAAGGTCCTCCTAATGCAGCAGCAGTTCCCCAAGTTTTAGATGTGTCCTCTTACTGGATGCAAAGCTTTATCAAGTACAGTAAATGGTTGGAGAACCCTTCTAATATTAAATCAGCAGCGTTTCTCTCTAGAGGGTAAGTAAACTTATACTAGTTTGAACTATGCTGTATTTCTTAGTCATCTAACCGATTATTTAAATAGTTTTAGTTTCTAAATTTCTTATGGTCTGTTGATAGGCACATCAAGTTAAAAGCGTGCACAGAAGAGCTGGGAATATTGAAGTAAGCTCATTGATGACTAAGTCTGCATATCTATTTCTTTGAGTTAGGTAGATTACAATTTTTTTTTCTTTTTTCTGGAGATCGACTTGGTGGATTTTTTTTAGAATTTAATGCCACCTAGTCACACCAATCCTTCATAAGGTGTGTTGGGTTTGGGTCCTTCCAACCATACTCCTGTAGTCTGTTTTGTTTATCAATTTTCGCCAAGAGCATTATGATTTGTAGCAGTAAACCTGGGTCCTTCAAAGTTCAAACCAATATCTAAGCAGAAAACTGAAGACTCGGAGTATTATGATCTACACTAAAGTTATGATTTTGGCTTTTTCGGAATGGTCTAACTAGTACATTTCGTTTGTACTGATACAGTGTTTTCTATATGACTTGCATAAGCAATCAACATCCAAATAATGGAAGTTAATGCAAGTCGGTGTTTGTTAGGCCAACTCTCATGATTAACTGCTTGTACAATATTTTCAAAATTTGGTGCAGAAACAGAATGGAGGAGAATGTGGTGGGGAATCAGAGAACAGTATCTGGAAGTTATTCACAGACTAAGAGAGAGCTGGATTCTTTTGACAAGGTAGCCATCACCCTCCTACACCAATATATATGATAAATGTCTAGATTTATACAATTTTGATCAAATGATGCTGTGATGGTATGATCAGCTTCTCTCTGGATGGCATTAACCTTCTGCAAGTTTTTTTTTTTTTTTTTGTTTTCTTGTGCCTTGTCTTCTTGCTATCATTTCTTATATACCGGCTTTCTGAAAGCTTTCAATGTTTGAAATCAGGCCCTGGAGAATGTTGAAGAAGCTGTAAAAAGGTTAGAGCAATTGCTTCAAGAGTTGCATGTCTCCAGCTCAGATCATGGGAAAGAGCATTTAAAAGCCGCTTGCTCTGACCTTGAGAGGATAAGGAAGCTCAAGAAAGAAGCCGAATTTTTGGAAGCCTCTTTCAGGGCTAAAGCGGCTTCTCTTCAGCAGGTTCTTTATCATTTCTTGTTTAATCACATGATTCCCAATATTGTTTGTTCTTGCTCATATTTTAATATTCCCTTTGGTTTCTTTCTTGTCATACTTATCGAGTAGAAGGAAAGTTCTTTCTGGCCTTCGCTGGTGTCATTTGAATGTCTATAATTACCATAACATATTCTGACGGGCTTTTTTGTGCTAAATCAATCAGGACGAAGTCGAAAATAGTTCACAGTTTTTCAAGAGGAATAACGAAATAAGTGATAATGTGGATGGTGGTGTTGGAGTTGGAACCCCGGCAGATAGGTTTGTTCTCCAGCCTTGCTTTCATATTTCATGTGGATGTATTTATCTTATTTAGGGTGTAGACATGGGATATATCTCTTTCCCGTTCATACGATTAATTTAAGGAGTTTGTACTGCGATTGCCTATTTCAGGGGTGTTGATAAACCTCGTGGTTTGTGGAGCATGTTGGTGCCTGAGAGGAAGGCAGAATCTGGATCATTGGTATGTACAGAGGGTCTTTACTCACGCTAAAATTTTTCGTAAGGATTACGTTCATAAGTGCTGACCATTAAATGCAGTAAAATCTCAAATAATCACTTATCAACACTTCCACAGTTTCACTGCTCTTATATGTGTGAATTAGCAAATTCAAATCTTTTTCTTTCAGATAATAAATTGAAGTGTTCATCGTTGTGCAGGAAGGCGAAAGTTTAGGACAAGCCACTGCTTCGGATATGGGTTATACAGACTCTGATTCAAATGAAATTCGCCGTTTTGAACTTCTAAGGCGTGAGCTAATCGAACTTGAAAAACGAGTGCAGAGAAGTAGCAAGCAATCTGAGAATGAGGTAACTTTTGGACATCTTGATTTGACATGTTCTGATGAAGTAAAAGTTAATGAAAGGAATCTCTTTTCTTTTTCAATGGTGGTTGGTTGATAAGTTTACTTCACGATTCATCTGCATTGTTACTTCTTTGTTAACCTAATTACAACATCGAGATATGTGTCCATTCTATCAGGATATTGCTGGCTCAGAAAGCATTGTTACTTATGCTAAAGCTGAAGGCGGCGGATTAGTTCAGGTTCAGAAGAAAGAAAACTTTATTGGAAAATCAATTGACAAGATGAAAGAAGCTGGCACGGTACATATATATTTCAATATCACGTGTCTTTTAGTAAATTTGGTAAACAAATACTTACTATTAATTTCCTTCAACCTGTTCATTGACACAGCTGACATATTTAAGTTTATTTTGTTTGAGCAGGATGTTTGGCAAGGCACTCAGCTGTTAGCAATTGATACATCCACAGCTATGGGGCTGCTACAGAGGGTTCTTACCGGAGATGAACTGACGGTAAAAGAAAGCAAGGCGCTTCGAAGAACAGTAACAGACTTGGCATCAGTGATACCTATTGGTATTCTGATGCTTCTTCCGGTCTGTGCATACAAATTACCTCCTTTATTACTATGTCTCCGTTGTATTCACAAGTTCTACTATTTGCCTCACTGAAAACCACGTTCTGGTGTTTTGCAGGTTACTGCGGTTGGGCATGCGGCTATGTTAGCTGCTATCAAAAGATATGTTCCATCATTGGTATGTTATATCTGTACGATTACCCGTCTTTCCTCAAAACGTTGCATCCTGAACTGATATCCTTGAGATAAACATTACCATGTGTTTGGCAGATTCCTTCGACGTATGGATCAGAAAGGTTAGATCTCTGGAGGAAGCTTGAGAAAGTGAAGGAGATGGAACGCAACGAAAAGAAACCCGATGAGAATCTAGAAGTGGACAGCCTCATGAGGCCAGACAACCTATAACTGGTTAACTTAGAGATGTGATTATTTCTTTTACATGACACAAGCATTCTATATCAATGAAACAATTCATTCTTTGGTAAGCTACTGCACATTTTTTTTCTTCCTTAGCTCTGTGATCTTTTGCCGATAAATTGGCGTATGAACAAGCTTCCATGTATCTTGTACTCCAGGGAGACACCAATGGCTGCAATGTCGTGGGGAAGGAATCAGTGTGCTAGCCCCCTGTAGACCGTGGGGTTACCATCTTTCCTCAACTCTGCCAGTTATGTAATTTTCCAAAAACTGTATATTTCTCTTTTACATCTTTCACTACCTCAATTGTTGTATAAATAAACATGTTATTCCGTGGTTCTTTTTCCACCTTTCTATAGTTATTTCTGGGATGTACTAGAGTCACGATGACTGGTGACCACCTTTATTCCACTTGCGTTATACATTTTCTGGTAGTTCATCTCAGGAAACTCTTCTAGTTTTTCATGTTTCCTTCCCTGTTTCTATCAAGAGACCAATGGCCAATGTTTTTCTCTACTGTGTCCTGTATTGTATGCCAAATAAGAAGCTATAACATGACGGTATCATAAATTTTCCAGAGATATATGTTTTCGTAACGGCCATTCCTGAAAGATATTAGTTCATTGCAATGTGAATCCTTACTTAAAAACTCTCCTGCACAAATGCTATGGATTTCAACATCATCGTCACAGCATAAACAACATTTGACTACTGCTGAGGTTTTAATTCATAATCTCCTATAGCTAATTGATTGAACGGGCAACTAATTCTGGCCAATGCTTCCTAACATTTCACGTTCCTCGGTAGAGGGTCCAACTTATCGTAATTGGTATTTAGAATGCAGTTTCCGCTCGTCTATTTTTTCTTTTCCAGTCAGTGTAGTACAATCTGTAGGGACAGAAATAGGGAAAACAAACATGTGCTCTGCTATTTTCGAGTGAGACTCGAGAGTTATTGTTCTTATTATATTCGGTGTTGGAATTTGGAACATTGAGCTACGTATGTAAAACTGATTAGAACAATGTTTAATATATTCCGGATTTACTTCATATACGATCTGTTGAAGTACATGTTAGGGGGTTTACAATATCGCATTATTGGCATGCAGAAAAAAAAAAATCAAATAAATAATTACAATCTAAAAGTGTGTTTATGACTTCAATCTGTGTCCGTGTGATTGTGTTCTTATACTGGGATGTAAACTCTGGAGGAGTCCACAGTGAGAGGCGTAGAGCAATAACGGTGCATTCCCCTAGCCTGCACGAGCTTTGTTGGATATTTTTAAGAGGGTATATTTTTGTTTGCCGCTACCCGGAGGGTCGGGGGGCGTAGCCCTTAATTCCCGACTGATGCCTTTTGAAGGTGTCGTTTGGTGATGAACAAACACCTCCAAGAGATATGAAATCCCTATAAATAGCGATGATTGTTTCTCTTGAAAGCACATCAAATCAATATGTTTTCTTCTTCTCCAGTAGCATCATCAGAACCTTATACAATGTGTTCTTGGTCGGGTCAAGGAAGTACAACTCTTGGATTCGATTACGGTGTTAGGGATTCATTGAACCCTGAAGGCATAATTTGAGAGACTTGTTGTACTCGCCAAGTTAATTGGGAAAGGTCTAATTATTGTCTAAAAGAATCGAAAGAGCCTTGAAGTTAGGGGTACACCATTCTTCTGTTTTTGCTTTCATCCTCTAGTTTTAACCCTATTTTCCAACAGTTTTAGACAATAAGTTTCGATAATGGAGGGTGAATCTTCAAACGCAACCGCCAAATCTTTGCAAGTGATGAACCAAACTTTCAATCGCTTGGAACGTTTTGATACTGAGAATTTTACTCGTTGGCAAGAGGCCGTAAAAATTTTCCTGATCACCATCAAGTTATGGTACATTCTTGAAGATGGATTGGAGGAAATTCCTGCGCCAAAAGCCGATGACATTGATGAGTTGAAAGCAAGACGGAAGAAGCGTTAGGAAGATGATTTCATGTGCCGTGGTCATATTTTGAATGCCCTGGAGACTAGTGTTCACAATGCCCATCGAAGTATTCCATTTGCAAAGGAATTATGGACTACACTTGATAGCAAATACAAGATTTCTGAAGCAAGCAACAAGAAATTCTTGATTTGCAACTTCATGGATTTTAAAATGGTTGACAGTAAGTCAATTATTGCCTAGGTCAGTGAACTTTTACCCATTGTAAATCATCTTATGGATGCTGGAATCGAACTTGCTTATTCTTTTGTTGTTGGGGTTATTATTTCTCATCTTCCCCCCTTTTGGAATGGTTACAAAAACAAACTTAAGCATGATAAAACTGACTAAGACTTAGAAGGTTTACAGAGTCATCTTCGTATTGAAGAGGACTCTCATAAACGGGAAATTAAGGATAGTCAGCAAACTGAAAATTATTATATATAAGGTTAATACTTAATAGTGTAGAAGAATCTAATGTTAGAGCACTGCTCGGTCCAACTCGTAAGCGTTGCTATCTCAAGCTTGTTTGTCAAGTTTAGTTGCCAAAAGTAGAAGTCTTGATTTCTAATCTACTTATAGCTAAGTATCGGACTAGGATATAAAGTGTAGTTGAGCTCTAGACTCCACGACGTCCATCATACAATGACGAAGAACTACTCAAGGAACTGGTGGAACTTTATCGACTAAAAGGTATGTGGAGACTTGAACTTATCTATCACTCAAAAGTCTATCTACTCTATCTCCTATCTTGAGACAAAAGTCGTATTGCTATATATATTTCGATTATACACATTTGCTATTTCGAGCCGAGTTTATCTCGCTTATCCATTTCTCGAAATATGTGTTGGTAAGATTTCGCTTTGGCCAAGTTCATGTTTACAAGTGACGAAATTCATGTTGATTATTTAAATATCTTGAAAATCGCTTTGATGAAAAATAGTTTGTGAATAACCTCTATTTAATATCCTCTAAGAATGTTTCAATGATTGAAATGAGAGTTTATAATATATAACCTTGAATGGATATGAACATTGTATGTGAACTCATACGTGTGTAAGTCCAAAATCCTTGAACCAAAATGTAATGACCCGTCCCTCCACCGATATTGTCCCCATTTAGCCACTGCGGTCATCCGGCAATGTGGGGTTTTCAACGGGCATCGCTGCGGTAATCCAGCAGAAACTTCCCATATGGTCACCCGTCCCTGGATTACTCCCGCCTGAGCACGCTTAACTGCATAGTTTTCTGCCAACTCTGGAGCCAATTGTGTTGAAAAGGCCTCGGTGTTAGGAAATGACAAATCATTACTTATATTCCATTCGGACAGCCACTGCCGAATATCGGGGTATTACACAAAGTATGCATACTTTGCTCCTCAAGATACCCAGAACTAAAGTCCGCATACCTGTACCTACCGGAAGTTCACGTCCCGTGAATTTCTGCTGGAGTTTGTGAACTGAAAACAAACACAATCCGAGTACTTAAGTATGCATACCGGTATGCGTACTTGAGTAGGTTATTTTCTAAAAACGGTTTATTCGTGAACTTAAACTTATATAAATTAAGAAATGCATATTTGCAAATCGTGGCTATAAAGTTTATGAATCGATTCGAGTGAATCAAAATTGTCTTTGCTTCGATTGTGTCTTGTATACTTCTATGAGATCTAAGCAATTGAACAACTCTCTAACTAGTTCTTTTGAGTCATTTGAACGAGTTATGGTGAAGATGAATATGGTTCATATGAAAGTGTTCATATGGCTAACCATTTGGTTAACTACTATTGAAGCAACTAGGTGTACACGTTTAGGTACGGTTACATAAACCTAAATGAACGTGCATTTTATTTGTGTATAACAAGCTAAGTTCGATCTAACGGTTGAAAGATATTAGCTTGAATATAATCAGGTTTTCATCTAACGATGAATATTGAATGCTTTGTTACCAAGGTAACTTAGATTGCAAACCCTGATTTTGAGACTATATAAAGGAGAACTCTAGCAATTGGGAAACCTAATCCCCACACCTCTTGTGTGATACTAGTTGTATAAGCTAGAGTCAATTCTCATTTAAACTTAGGTTTCTAACGAGACCCTGTAGGTTAACGACTTGAAAACTTCATTAGGATTGTGAAGCCAGACCCAACTATTTTCTTTGTAGTTGCGTAATATGATCTTGCTGTTTTTATCGTGATTGAGTGCAATCGTAAGATTAGCTTGAGATTAATTTCTCCGATAGGCAAGATAGAAAAGTAGTCACAAACATCTTTGTCTCATCATTTGTGATTCTGTAATATCTTGTTTCTCTAGTCGATTAAGATTATTGTGAGGTGATTAATAATTCTAGGCTGTTCTTCGGGAATATAAGTCTGGGTTATCGATTGGTTCCTATTCACCTTGATTTATCAAAAGACGGAACAAAACTTGTAGGTATTTCTATGGGAGACAGATTTATCTATTCCTGCAGACTTTTCTGTGTGATACATATTTGTTTATTAAATTATTCGACTTTGGGTCGTACCAACTCTTAGTTGTGGGTGAGATCAGCTAAGGGAATCAAGTGCGTAGTATCCTGCTAGGATCAGAGACGTATGGAGTGCAAATATACCTTGGATCAGTGTGAGATTGATTGGGGTTGAACTACAATCCAAACTGAAGTTAGTTTGTACTAGGATAGCGTCTGTAGCGGCTTAATACAGTGTGTGTTCAATCAGGACTAGGTCCCAGGGTTTTTCTGCATTTGCGGTTTCCTTGTTAACAAAACTTCTGGTGTCTGTGTTATTTCTTTTCCGCATTATATTTTGTTATATAATTGAAATATCACAGGTTGTGCGTTGAATCGATCAATTGGTAAATCCGACCGTTGGTTGTTGATTAAAATTGATTGATACTTGAACATTGACCTTTGGTACCGTTCAAGTTAATTTCTCTTGTATTCAATTAGATTCGCGGATTTCTATTTGCTTGAGTAAGTATTGAATCGAGAAATTGAGATATAACTCCTTGATATACTTTTTATTAAGATTGAGTCTGACTATCTAGTTGATTCTCTTAAAAGTATATTGGAGTAAGTCCATACAGATTGCTAAGCGAATTTTTGGGTGAGGTTGTTGTACCCCCACTTTTTCAATTGGTATCATAGCAGGCAAACACGTTTAAAGACCTTATAAGTTTGTGTTTGTAGCGATCTGACTCTATGGACATAAATTTTATCTCCATAAACCTACTACCAGTCTTTGATGGATCAAACTACTTGTGGTGGAAAATTGTTATGCGTGCTTTTCTTCAAGCTCGTGATTTTCAAACATGGTTACGTGTTGTTAATGCCTATGATCCCCCGGTTAATACAGAAGGGGATGTATCTATACCGAAGGATATTGGTAGATATAGTCTAGAAGGAATCCTTGCTGCAAAGAAAAATTTTGAAGGCTTAAATGCTATCATACATGCCATTACCCCAGACCTTCAGCTTCATATGCCTACGTGCACAAAGTCTAAAGATGCCTGGGATATCTTAGAAACCGTATTTGAAGGGAATTCCTGTGAAAAAGAAGCTAGGCTTCAAAACCTAAATTTTGATTGGGAAAACCTTCGTATGGAAGATGAAGAAACATTTGATGAGTTTAATCACAAAGTTTCTGAAATTGTTAATGCATCCTTTGCATTGGGTAAGACTATTCCTGAAAAGGACATTGTGATAAAAATTCTCAGATCTCTGCCATCCATATATGATTCTAAGAAGCATTCCATCATTGAAGGAAATATCTCGCAGCGCTTTCCAGAAATACTCCGGTTGGGAAATTAAAGATCTTTGATCATGAGCATACATCCAAATCTGGAAAGGATGTTGATTTTAAAGCACAAAAGAACACTAAATTACTTGATAAAATTAAAAGTGTTTGCATCTCTGACGATGATCTTTCTGAGGCTGATTCATCAGATGAAAATCTTGACAAGTCAGTCTCATTGATCACAAGACAGTTAAGGGACCTTCTTTTGAAGAGAAGTAAATGGTTCTCTAGAGAAAAATCCATGTCATCAGATAAACCCCATAATCGTGTTCCTCCTAAAAATAGGGATTATGATGAAACTGATAACGAGGATATGCCTCAGTGCTTTAAGTGTAAAGGTTTTGGTCATTTTGCAAAATCGAAAGAAATACACTTGGAACAAAGGTCTTGCTGCAACTCTTGGTGAAATGTCTGAAAACTATGATTTTGATGAAGACGAAAAATCAAGTATTGCACTTCTTTGTGAAAATATCGATTTTGATAATTGTAGCAATACATACGTCAATCTTGATATTCTTTTAGAAGAAAACTCAACCAATCTAGAAAAAAAAGTCGACCCTTCCTTTGAAAACTCTCTGTCTAATTTTTCAGGTTCTACTATGTGTCTAGCAGCTTGCACATCTCGGATACCTTAATCATATTCCAAGTTGACATGCTCATATTGTTCACTCAAGGGCCATGAACTGTCAAAGTGTTTCAAGTATAAACACAAACTGAGGCATGCCAACAAAATTCAACGAAGAGCAAATCGATTAGCAAACAAGCTTAAACTTGTTCAAAAAATCGTTGAGGTATGTAAGATTTTATCTTCGTCAAAGAAGTTATCTTCCAAGGATATGTCAAGACCACTAGAGAAAAGAGTATGGTCTAAAAAAATTGATAGACTGGGTTGAATGAATTCCGTTCAAAGAGGTCATGATGGACAGATTGTTGTTCACCGCAGTACAACTTGATTGTGTTGTTTGGTGCGTCTTGTCTCATTTTCCTGATCAAAATAGGAAAGATTGTGCACACCTCGGGCTATAGAAAAGAATGTTTTTGTTTTCTATCTTTTCTTAGTTTTGCTGTGTTTTGAAAGCCTGGAATTCATGCCACTTTTCATATCTAATTGATATTGGAAAGGATTTCCCTGATTAATCAATAAAGGAAGGTTAAAATAGATAATTCTTCCTTTTATAGGGTTGAAAGTTATGTGTACACGAACCTGTGCATTTAAAGGTTCCATAACCCTACATATTTTTTTCCTTCCCTGAAACTCTTTTTAACTAAAGACTGCTTGTTGAGCTTATTTTGTGACTTCCTCTCACAAACCCGTATGCATATGGATACTCCAAGCATCATGTCTTCTAATGGAAAAGACGTTAATATGATTGTTAAGCCATCAATCATGAAGGAAAAAAAGAGATCTCTGTTACCTCCAACTTTGAAAAGAAAAAGAAGGAATGTGAGGAAGCCAAGGGTTGTTCCTTCAAATACTCAGAAGTTTCTGATATTCTTGAGAGTTGAAGGAGACAAGAAAAGAGATTCAGAAAATAAAGGCTTTTGTTTTGAAAACTCTTGAGATTCAGAAGGCCTTGGTTCGACATCTTCAGCCTAGAAGGTTTGTTGGAATTGACTCCTTTCTTCACGAACCATATGTTCCTATGGCTGTTGACGACAAGGAGTTCGGGAACGATAAAGAATTTTTCAGAGGTCTCAATGTCTAGAAAAACTTCTTATGAGAATTTTATTCTTGTGTTTTAAGAAGAATAACTAGAGTTCAGAATAGCCATTTTGTGATTACACATAGCTATGTCCAACGATTTTCATCTTCAATGTTTTTAGATTTATTTATTTAAATTCTAAAGTTTGTTTGGAAGATAATATTGCAGTATTAATCTTTATGGTTTTATATATTGCAATTTGTTATGGGATATGTGTGTTTGCGTCCGTGAACTGTGATTGTCCCATACATTGTTAAAAGTTAAGTCCTTCATATGTTGATATGCAAGTATTGATAAAATATTGAATGAACTTTTGACAAACAAAAGTTAAGCCTTTTATGTCATTATACAAATATTGACGGAAGAAAGGATGAGCTTTTGTTTACAAAGATTAAGTCTATTGTATGTCATTGTGCAAATAGTGATGAAAGACAAAATGAATCTTTGTTTATTCTGCAGTATTGATCTTCCCTGATCCATATTTTTTATGTATATACTATGTGACTCCGTAAGTTCTCTTATGTTGAGAATTTCCGATTGAATTAATCATGGGTTCTCTTGTGGCTAATTTAATTGAGTATTTTGGATACAAGTTCATATTCTTATATGATTTGTTGTTATCCAAATAAATCCTTCCTTTCTTGTGAAAGTAAGGTCGCTCTTGTTGTTCTTTCGGGATGACATTATACGGGAGGAGAGTTCTTAATTGAACTTGTGATTAATTGCCAAATCTTTGTGGGGAGTGCGGATGTGGAATATTGTAGGGGTTATCTTGTATCTTTATAAACTCCTTGATGAATGCATTTCGTTTCGGCTATATGATTGCATCTAAAAAAAGTTGATATGTGCTTTTCTTTTGGTCATGAAGTATCTCTATGGAAATTTCATTAGGATCCCACTAATTTTCATACCTTTGCCAATTTTATTGACAAAAATGGGGAGAATTAATGTGTAGTTCACACTACAAATACATATGGTTTTCGGATCATTATGTAAGGGGGGGGTGGTTTCCATGTGAGATGGAGTGATACATATCACCATAGTATTGTTGTCGAAGTTGTGATACAATTAAACTTTGATGTTGTGTAATAATACTATGACATTGTGTAACAATTGAGAGCTTTTGTTTTCTCATTTTTATGTCTACGGATCTTCAACAACGATGATCATCCATGTAGAAGATTTCAAGTAATGTTGAAGAACCAAGGAGATCATCCATGTAGAAGAGAAGCTGCAAAGTTTATTTATTGAGATTTTTGGATACAAATTCATATTCTTATGTGATTTGTTAATGTCCAAAGAAATCATTATTTTCTTGTGAAAGTAAGGCCGCTCGTGTTGTTCTTTTTGGAATGACATTTTATGGGGGAGAGTTCTTAATTGAACTTGTACTTAATTGCCAAATCTTTGTGGGGAGTGCGGCTGTGGAATATTATAGGGGTTATCTTATATCTTTATAAATTCCTTAATGAATGCATTTAGTTTCGGTTATATGATTGCATCTAAACAAGTTGATATGTGCTTTTCTATTGGTCATGAAGTGTCTCTATGGAAATTTCATTAGGATCCCACTAATTTTCGTACCTTTGCCAATTTTATTGACAAAAAGGGGGAGAATTAATGTGTAGTTCACACTACAAATACATATGGTTTTTGGATCATTATGTAAGGGAGAGTGGTTTTCATGTGAGATGGAGTATTGACTAAGGGGGAGTGATACATATCACCATAGTATTGTTTTCAAAGTTGTGATACAATTGAACTTTGATGCTATGTAATAATATTATGACACTGTATAACAATGATTAAGAGCTATTGTTTTCTCATTGTTATGGCTACGGATGTTCAACAACGATGATGCTTAATTGACTACCTTTGGAATCATTGGAGTACTTGGAAGTGATTAAGATTTCAAGTAATGTTGAAGAACCAAGGAGATCAAGCATTTGGAAGAGAAGCTACAAAGTTTATTTATTTTGTATTCCATATGTATTGATAGTTCTGTCACTAAAATTGACAAAGGGGGGTGCTTGGTCGAACTCGCAAGCGCTGCTATCACAAGCTTGTTTATCAAGTTTAGTTGCCAAAACTATAAGTCTTGATTTCTAGTCTACTTATAGCTAAGTCTCAGACTAGGATAGAAAGTATAGTTGAGATCTAGACTCCACGGCGTTCATCATACAAAGACGAAGAACTACTCAAGGAACTGGTGGAACTTTATCGGCTAAAAGGTATGTGGAGACTTGAACTTATCTATCACTCAAAAATATATCTACTCTATCTTATATCTTGAGACAAAATTCGTATTGCTATATAGACTTCGATTATACACATTTGCTATTTCGTGCCGAGATTATCTCTCTTATCTATTTCTCAAAATATGTGTTGGTAAGCTTTCGCTTTGGCCAAGTTCATCTTTACAAGTGACGAAAGTCATGTTAATTATTTCAATATCTTAAAATTCGCTTTGATGAAAAATAGTGTGTGAATAACCTCTATTTAACATCCTCAAAGAATGTTTCAATGATTGAAATGAGAGTTTATAATATATAACCTTGAATGGATATAAACATTGTATGTGAACTCATACGTGTGTAAGTCCAAAATCCTTGGATCAAAGTATGCGTACTTTGCTGCTCAGGATAAAAGGAACTAAAGTCCACGTATTTCCGGAAGTTCACATCCCGTGAATTTCTGCTGGAGTTTGTGAACTGAAAACAAACTCAATCCGGGCACTTAAGTATGCGTACTTGAGTGGGTTATTTCTAAAAACGGTTTATTCGTGAACTTACACTTATATAAACTAAGGAATGCATATTTGCAAACCGTGGCTATAAAGTTCATGAATCGATTCGAGTGAATCAAAATCGTTTTTGCTTCGATTGTGTCTTGTATGCTTCTATGAGATCTAAGCAATTGAACAATTCTCTAACTAGTTCTTTTGAGTCATTTGAACTAGTTATGGTGAAGATGAATATGGTTGATATGAAAGTGCTCATATAGCTAACCATTTGATTAACTACTATTGAACCAACTAGGTGTACACATTTTGGTAAGGTTACACAAACCGAAATGAACGTGCATTTTATTTGTGTATAACAAGCTAAGTTTGATCTAACGGTTGAAAGATATTAGCTTGAATCTAATCAGGTTTTCATCTAACGGTGTATAGATGGGGAAAAACGATTTGCTGGTTTTTATGGAAATGAAGAGTCGACCATGTGAAGACTCCTTGAACCGAGCGAAATGTTGAACCTCACACAGATGCACTGCAGGAAGGGAGTGCTTTAAGTTCGAGAGATCAATCTGTAAGACTCCGGCCTAAACCAAGAACAATGGTCGTTCCAGAGTCAATTCGGTCACAAGAGATGGTGGGTTGATCTGTAGGAGGGAAGATGAGAAATGCGTGAGATCAATGGTGATCTGAGATTGTAGGTGTGTTGTGAATTCAGCGTGAAAATGCTCTGAATGATCGAAATTTTGCTCAGTTGAGAGTGATTTATCTGAATTCGTGTAGACGAAAGATTGTCTGTATGAATTTTGATGAGAAATTGCTCGTTTAGGCTAATGTTCGATTATTCGAATATTGTCCTTTCAATCATGATTCAGAGACATTTTATAATTCCAGAGTTGAAAACACCATGATCCCATGAAGTGTGACAGTTTGCTGGAATCAGAGAGTGGGTAAGTGGGAAATCGTGTTAAACCAATTACTCATCATGCGGAGACTTGGTTAATTTTCCACCCACTACTTTGCTGACTCTTCCAACTGATTGCACGACTTGCTCACATTCTCATCGTGGGTGAACACACGTGCCGTAGACCACCAGACCAAAACCCTAGTTAATATCCCATCATGTGACACGATTGAAATCTCGTAATTATGGAGTCAGTTGCTGACTTTATGGGACGATGAGTCCATGTAGTGCCGAGTTGAACATGATTAGAAAATGTTCAGAAACTCATGAATTAAATGCGTTTGCTGAGAAGAGGTATTACTGTAGAGCAAACTGTGTTGCTGAATTGCTGAATATTGATAGTTGAACCAATATTCTTTGATCTGAGAAAATATTGCTAGTCTGAGCGAATATTGCTAGTCTGAGCGAATATTGCTAGTTTAATGAATTGTTGGTAGCGGGACCAAATAAAATATTAATTTAAGTTACTGACTGCTGGGTCGAGCAAAATAAATAAGAATGTTGATCATGGAATCAACATAAAATTATCAGAGTTTTTGAATATGCTCAGAATCACGTTTCTGTATAGCTCTGGATTCAAAACCCTAATTTTACCGAGGTGATTTATTGCAAATCGACATAGGACCGGCTACATGGGATGACGGGTTCACCATATAATGCCCAGATGCTCGAATGAGCAAAAATATCAAAGTATCTTGAGGACCAGTTGGTGACATAATGATTAAATGCTGGTTTAATCATTTACTGAAATAATTCTCATGTGAGCAACAAATAATGAAACCTGGTTTATGGAAAAATGGGGAACCAACCAAGAGGTCATGAGACTGGCTCTTGGTGTCCACGGGACCAACAGATGGTCATTTGAGCAAATTCCCAATTATTTGGAAAGAGTTTGAACCTAATACGAGCAACTGAGTGAATTAGGTTAAAACATGCTGGACTAGCTGTTTTCAAGCCTCGGGGTCACCCTTGGTCGGTCAAGGGGATGTGCTCGTGTCACTATGGTGTCCGATCTTCAGTCCTGAGAATTTTGATATTTTCTGGTGCACATTTGAGCAACATTTTGAGAAAGTATGCAAAATCCATGGTTTTGCTGAAACTGGGAAAAATACATGAGATGAGGGAAAATAAAACATGGAATTGCAAGGTGTGGGACCGGACACGACTAGGGCATGGCCGTCCGGCTGACAAGCATGGTCCCACATATTTTCCCAGTTTTATGTAATTTTATGGGTTTTCTCTGATTTGAGAGAAATTCCATGAAACTGGAGAATTTGATGAAATTAGGGAACTTCCATGAGATGAGAGATAAAATAATAATAAAATAGGAAATGGGAGTGTGGGACCGAAAATGGCCAAGGCATGGCCAGCCATGGGCGCGGGTCCCATGACACTCTTCCCAGTTTTATATAAGTTTCATGATTTTAGGGAATTTTCATAAAATAAAAGAGATTTGTTGAAATCAAGGTATTTTGTTGAAATCAGGAAACAAAACACCAAATAATAATAAAATAATAGGCGTGTGGGATCGGCTAGGGCATGGCCGGCCGGCTAGAGCCCGGTCCCACAAGTTCTCCCTATTTTTTAATATTTTCTATAATTTTAGAGAAAATACATGAAATTAGGTAATTTTCTTGGTTTTAGGGAAAATTCATAAATCAAGGAATTTTCATAATTTGAGAGGAAATAATAAAATAATGGGGACGTGAGGTGTGGGACCGTCATGGCTAGGACATGGCCGTCCAGTTGATGCTCGGTGCAGCAACACCCTTCCCTAATTTTATTATTTTTGATAAAATCATGAGATTAGAGGATTTCCCTGAAACGAAGGAAATTTGCTCGAACGAGAGAATTTTCATGAAATCAGGGAAAAATAGCAAAATATGATAAAATATAAAATTGAGCTCGGGACTGGTCACGGCATGACCGGCCAGTTGATGAGCCCAGTCCCCTGGCGCCTTTGCTAATATTTTTTTTATTATTATTTTTCCTTCCTATTTTGCATAGATTCATCGTTCGTTCGTAGTTTTTGAAATGCTCATTTGCGCACTCAAAATGCTGGTCTGTGCATTATTTTCTAAGTACACTTGCACCATTTTTGTTAGGGCTTATTCGATGCTTAGATGCATGTTTTCGTTGAATATTTATCAATAACCCGTGGAATTCTGCTGGGAAGAACCACGAATTGAAGTGACAAAATATAACGGAGAATCGTAGAATATTGCTCGATATTCAGGCGATTAATTGATGATTGATAGAATATTTCTGGATATTCAGACGATGGCTCGTAGAATATTGCTGGATATTCAGACGATTTAAGATAATTAATTGATGACTCTATACTAGAAGGTCTTCGTGTCTAGGAGCATTAATTATCTGAGGGTTGAGCAATATGAACTTGCTGGAGTGGCATATTCCTCTTGTATAGTCAGGGAAAACCTGGTTGCGTCCCGAAGACGTTGTCGCCCTATACTAGCAGGCATGCTGTCTAGGAGCCGGCCTATCTTTCGATTCTATACATTATGAGATGTGTCGTGGTCTCGGCTGGGAGACTAAACATCTACATCTTCTCTGAGAGACTTTCTCCATCAGAGGTTTATGGCATGAGCTTTCATGCTTAGAGACATGAGTATCAATACTCATCCGATTGTCGGATCCGGAGTAATTACTGAAATTGCTCAGTATTTATCAGATATGTCGTGGTCTCAGCTGAGAGACTACATGTAGCGCCCCCTAAGCTAGCAGCTGACTAATCCAAAATATTAACTATAAAATGAGGCACTAACGATCTAAAACATCCTTTTAAAACACTAAGAAAGAAGTTCTAAACAAAGATTAACCCAAATCCAAACCCTCTCTGAAATAAATACAAGAACTTCTCTTAGTTTACAAACAAAATATAACACAAAATAAACATAATGGAAGCTAACCGACTAGCGAAACCAACTTCTCGAAGCTTTCATCGCCACATACACATCTTGATCTGTCTCTGAAACTGAAAGTGGGAATGGGTGAGAACATCATTCCGAAGGGTGCCCAGTATAAATAACAACTAACTTTAAAGTAATCATTAAAATAATTTAAAGACAATGCAGGTTTTACTGAAAACCGATAAAATACGGAAAACATATAAAGCATATTAAAACAATAGTAATACAGAAAATATAAAGTTCTACCAACCAATAAACCGGCACACATTCACAACATAAATAGTAGTTGAGCAACGTCTTCCTTCGGAGTAGCAAGGCATGACTATTGCGGATTCTTCAATGATCATTAAAGCCCCCCTGAGGTTTCCGGCCTCAAAGTCATAAACGATAAGTACCTTACCAGTACCTCATTCTACGCGCACTCTACATATCAACTGTCTAAAGAGATATGATAAAATATAATATAATATCTTTTGAAAGTAATTTTAAAGAACAATAAACATTCATGTATGAGACATGCGTTTCCCGTACAAAAATATGGAAAGTAATATTCGGTAACATGAGTACATACCTAATACTTTATTAGTTGGCAGCAATTTTCACTCCTTTAGCGCATAAATATAGATATAACTTTTGGGAAACCACATCACACACCAATCAAAAGGAAAAGGTTTCCTTACATGCTAACAACAAGTAAAGTTTGTAACTACTTTCTAGTCAATGGAAAGAATCACTTTTTGAAAATAAGTAAATACTCCCAAAACATAGATATCAGTTGTTACTGAAGATCCAATCCCATCCCAAAATGTAAAAGAAAACTAGTTTGTATTACAACAGATAATACATGCATACACTACAATATAGTAACAAAGATATGCATGGATTTTACAAAAGATAGATTTGTAAAATAATAATAAATACAAGAGAGTTCGTTATCGATTCCCACCTCTTTTGATGATAAGCCTCGCATACCTTGAGATCCATAATCCACTGGTTCATTATTTAGATCGATCGTTGTTAATATCGATTAACTGTTAATCACACAAGCACTCTAAAAGATTAGCCAAAAAGGCTCACACAAGGCTCATAACATAATCTCATACAATTATCTAGTTATAGGCTAAGTGAACTATCTAATGGTTCTAAGCCCATTAATGATTCTACACCTTTTCATTGTCTATCTCTAGCACATCTAAGGTTTATTAATCTAATTAAGTTGATTCTATAGTCCACTAGATAAGTCTTATGATCATCTATAACTTTGTAAAAAGAACCAAAAGCTAATTCGGACCATAAAGGTTCCAAAACATCAAACTAAGAAAACATGGCTCTAAGCCCAAGCCCAACAAACTAACCCCTTAATCTAAGGCCTGATCCATATGACGGTCACTAACTGTCAGAGGTCAACTAACAGTCAAGGTCATGGTCAAATGGTCAACTGAGTCAAATTGTTCAAGGTCAACTGAGTCAAGTCTGGACTGGTCTGGTTGATGAGTCAACTCAGTCAGATAGCTGAGTCAGGGAAAACTAAACCAGTCAGACATCTGACTAATCTGAAAGGTTCAAGTCTAAAGCCTTTGCACAGGCTAAACATACACATATAACAACAACATAAAACACAGCAAAACTCTAATACAAACTTCATTCATTTCTAAACAACAACAACATCTATATCAAATCAAACTTCTTAGTTCTAGCTCACACTAACTCTAACTGCAACCTTGCTTACTTATTCATTTCATTCTTAACAGAAACTTCATCGACATTATAAATTTTCCACAACAGTCAGTACGCCACCTTTTCTACAGCAGCATCACCCAACCTGCAACTCCATTACATCTATAAGTTCAGCTCAACAAATACTCAAACATTCCTCTCATCAACATTAGTTCAATGCAATTCAATTCGACCCATATATTCACTTGTAGTTCAGTTCCAACACCATCAACTTCAACACTAATAAAATATTCATCTCAGGGCTTTCCATGCATCCTATAGCATTACCAAGTTGAGCCATATCACCCACACAATTTCATCATTTGAGACATAACTCAAGAACTCCAATAACAACACAATAACCAACTCCAACTCTTTACAACTCCCACCGCACAAACACACTTCAATTTCTTAAATCATTACTCTTGTGATTCTACCATATCAACATTTCCACCACCATTCTCAACACTCTGTACTTAACCAAACCTGCACCTCCTACACCTTCAGAACCACCACTATAGAACTTAACTCCACTAAACAAAACTTGTATCATTACTTGTAACTTGAATTACAACTGCAATCTAACACAACCACCTGCCTATCAAAAATCTATGAACTGTAACTCTAAAACCATAATTACTACATCGTCACCCCTCAAATCAAATCATCAATAACTGTTGTAACCTAACTTCAATTCATCTCTGCACAATAATTACCATTTTCAGGCAATACTTCTCCTAATAACTCACTTATAACTTAAACTTCTCAAGACAACGATCTTATAATTTAAAACCACCAACTAACAACTTCACCTGCCACCTGAACTTCACCAATAGTTGTTCTTCTTGATTACCTTGTTCTTCTTCCAAATTCAGAACCCCATATCACATAAACAATCATTCTTCATATTCTTCTTGTGAACTTCTAACACATCCAAACCATGTTCAGGGACCTTAAGTTCCAATTACTAAAAGAAACCCTAACCAACTAATTTGGAGAAGAACATGGGAAAACCCTAATTCCCTGAAATCAAAATTAAACCTAATACTTCCATCTAAACTTCAATCAAAGACAAACCCATCTCTAAAAGCTCAAACTATAAATCAATTTCACACAAGACATAATTAAATAAAGAAACTCTGAATTGAATTCTCTAATTTACCTTTTTCCTTGATTCTGAAACATCAAACCTAATCAACACCACCTCTATCAATCATCCAGGTTCTCAACTGATTCTTCATCTCCTCTTGATTTCTCCATCTCAAACTAAAAACCCAACTTCAATTAATAGAAGCAACCCTATTGTAGTTGCAGGAAATCCTACAACACACCCTTTATCATATCTTGATATCAATTTCTAGATCTACATATAAAAATGGTAGTAAAAGTTCTAAAATTATAAACGGACACCACGATTTTTTACATGGTTCGATCAATATGATCTACATCCATGGTTCTTCACTATGATTATTTGAATTTACATTTGATTTACATGGATACTCCATTAATGAGTATTTTGAGCTCCAGATTTAATTTTAAGGGAAGAAGATGATAAAGAAAATAAACTCTCTCTGAAAAATCTCTCTCTCTCTTAACAATTATTCCCCCCTTTTTCTCTCTCCTGTTCTCCTCTTTATATAGATATTTACATAGTGGATGACAACTCATAAACAACTAACCTAACCTTTAATTTCGGGGTTTTCTTGCGATATTATCACAGGTATACAAATATTAAATTCGCAACATTCCTAAATCTCGCTTAATCTTTACATTTTTCTCATATTTAAATTATCGTCATTTGTCACGTCATTTTCTTAGTCAACCTACGACGCTCGCAAAGTGTCGTTGGTGAGAAGTTCGCAAGTGTGTTCTTGCTGCGATATTCTGATCCTACATCTTGCCTATTTTTTCTTGAATATTGCTTGAAGAGCGATCTTTAAGAAAAAATCTGTTGTTGTAGAAGTCTTTGATTTTTTTTGATGAAGGAATAAGCGAAAGAATACTTTTCCTGAAAAGTACGTACTTGCCTCTATTCTTTTGCGAAGTTCCAAAGCATTGAGAAGTAATTAGAAGCATTGTCCTGAAGTATAAGAAGTACCCAATCCTCGAAATATAAGAAGTATCTATCCTTGAATGAGAGTAATAAGTATTTCCCCTATTCATGCGAAATTATTACTCCATTTTTGGTGAGGATTCTTGCCGAGAAGATAAATAGCATAAAATGTTTTCTTGGTAATCCATATAGCCTCTGTTCTTTATCTGTGAAGGTAGAATCCTTGTGAAAATGTTGAATGAGAGAGTTGTTTCTTCATTCTTATCTTGCCTCTATCTCTTGCAATAGTATAATCTCTTTAAGTTGCTTACAATTGTGCGAGATAATCATATTCTGCGAAATAATCACATCTCCTGCGAAATTCTGTATGAGTCTGCGAAATTCTGAATGAGTCTGCAAGATTATGAATGATCTTGCTAATTTATGAATATTCCTGCTAGTTTTTGAATACTTCTGCGAGATTCTGACACATTCTTTAAAATTCTGAGTAATTCTGCGAATTTCTAAAGTACTCTGCGAAATTATGAAGTACTTTGCGAAATTATGAAGTATTCTGCGAAATTCTGAATAATGCTCCTGAAATAGTGCTGCAAATAGCACTGCGAAATTCTTACATATTCTGCGTAAAATTTTGTAAAATACCTGTGCGAATCTACTTCTTACTTAATGATTATGTTATGAAATGTGTATGCGATGTTTATGCCATGAAATGTTTATGTGATGCTTTTATGATGCGAGTATGATGCTTGTATGATGAGAATGCTTATCTATTGCAATGTATATCTAAAGTTTGTGTTACTTAGCTCATTTTGCCGCGGTAAAATTGATGTAGCTTTAAATCGCTTCCATTCTTCATTTCTCTATTTTTGTCTCTAGTATATGCATTCCTCTTTGCATATTTATTGTTCTCGCAAGTTCATTTGCTTGTGCCTCATTTTTCTTGCTCATTGTATCTCATTGTTTTATTGTCTCCACTGTTTATTCCTGCACTATTAGTCTCGAATAATATTATATAATTAAAATATCAGAGGTGCATAATCTCAATTTCATTTCAGTATATATATTCAAAAGCTTGTTTGCTTACTTTATTATGTGGTCTTATTTTTCCTTCATAGTTAAAGGTCTTATTTCGCCACATTTATTTTTTCTTTTCGACAAAATCGCAGGACGTCTTTACACTTTCATGTATTGACCTATTGATCTTGTCTTATCTCTTGTATTATTGCCTCAGCATGATATTTTTCACGCGACAATATGACAGGCCTAAATATTCTTGCGAATATAAAGCCCCATGACATTGCCGTCTTGCGATGAAATCGCATGTCTTTACATTTTCATGCAATGACCCATTGATCTCATCTTATCTTTTCTCTTGGATTTTTGCATTTTTTTATATTTGTTGCACAAATATGGCAAGCCTTGATACTCTTGCGAGTAAGAAGCCTCATGAAATTTGCGTCTTAAGACACTTATCAGCTCCCTAATGAAGGGTGCCGCCCTTATCTCCCCCCTGGTTGCCCCTTCAAGGAGGCGTACATCGGGCCATACAAGACTAGATCCTCCCATCCGGATTTACCAACAACCAGTTGTTTTCGCAGCCAATTATCCTTTTTGCCTATATGGATTATAGTTACGAGACTGCACCCTAAGTGGGGTTTTCTTCAGGCCGAGTGCATCATAGTCAAGAATTGGCAAGAATGGCCAGGGTAGGTTCATCCGCCCCAGGCACTCTTGGCTCAACCGTGTACCGCGGTGCCTTGATCATATTCTGCACTCCTTATAAGAGACCCTCGGTCGTCCAACCAGGGTATAACCTTATATATATAGTTGGAAATCCAAGGTACCTCTCCCGGATAGGCTTTCTTGAGCCCCACATCTCCATGACTCAGGATCTAGCATCGGTATAACCTTACCCCTGAGCCATGCAATCAGATACCCCCTTATATGACGTACTTTAGGTCTTACATTTGCCTCTTGCGAAAATTTATTCACGAACTAGGGTGTACGCCATAAAGGTTCGTCCCATTCTTATGTCTCTGCGAAATTTTATTCGCGTTTCTGTGAAATTTTCGCGTTTCTTTATTCTCTTATTCATTCTTTCATTTCTGTCATTTCTTTTATTCTCATAATATCATATCATTTAAGCAAAGTAAATATTCAAGAGAAATTCTAATACATTGTAATTCTGAAATCTTTGTAGTTGTAAAATCTTTGTAATTCTGCGATTGTATCGCTCTTTGTAAATAAAATCAAAAAAAATTGAAATCTTAGAAATCTTTGCGATAATTTCGCTTTCTGTAATCTTTGAAATTTTTTGAAATCTTTAAATTTTCGCGATAATTCGCAGTCATTTTTTATGATCTTTTGAAATCTTTGAAATCTTGCGAATGTATCGCTCTTTGTCAATCAAATCAAAAATCTTTGAAATGTTTTGAAATCTTAGAAATTTTAGAAATCTTGCGATTATATCATTTTTTGTAAATTAAATCAAAAATATTTTATTTGTGGTAAGTAAAATGTTCTAGGAAAGGGTACTTAGCTCTTATGTGAGTTTTCAGAATGTCTCGCAGCAAAAAGAAGAGTGAGAGATGAGACTTGAACCCTTGACCTGCCTCTTGCATTTTCTCACACCATATGAACTGTGCTAACGCTCTCTTGCGAATTAATCAAAGATCTTGCGAAGTAATCAATGTTTAACTGTTCGAGGGACAATTATGTAGAAACTTCGCATAACAAAAATAAACTTGCGAGAAGCAAGAATTGATCCCGCGATATGCTGCTTGCATTCATGCCTCCTAACCAACTGTGCTAGTTACCTTGCTTGCGAAATTTATCTGCAAAATAATCAAAGGCTGTCTTGCGAACCTCGCGTAACAAAAATAAACTTGCGAGAAATAAGAATTGATCCCGCGATCTGCTTCTTATGATGTATCACACTGAACCATCTGTGCTAACCCGAAATGTCTGTGCGAAATAATCATCAACTTTCTTCTGTGTGAAATACACCTGCGAAATTATCAAGGATTTCGCGAAAAAATATGCATGTGTTGGTACTTGCAGGGTGTTAGTCCTCAAGGGAGTTGGGTGTAGTTAGGTTTTTTCCTGTTAGTCGTGAGGGAGTTCGAAGGAGTTTCTCGAAATCCCCGTTAGTCGTGGGAGAGTTTAGAAGAGTCTCCCAAACTCCCTAAAAAACCTCGTTAGTCATGGGGGCGTTTGAAAGAAACTCTTAAACTCCCTATTAGTCGTTAAAATTAGAATGCTAGGGAGTTGGTGTTTTTGGGGGAGTTCTAGGGAGTTTATAGTGTATTTTTCTCTCATTCCAAATCTCTCAAAAAAGTAGAGATTTTGGGAGAGTCTCTCAAACTCCCTACACTCAAAAAACCAAACTCTCCCAAACTCCCCATACTCTCTTACACTCCCTCAAAATCCCCAAAATTCAAAATACACTAAACTCCCCAAAACTCACTCGTGGACTAACACCATGTTGAACTCGTGACCATGAACTCATTAACTTCGCAGATCACCAACTGTGCTGCCTCTTGTTTGCGAAATAATGAAACAATGCTGCGAAATTATCTATATTTTCACCCTTTGTAAAAAGAAAAAAACTATGCTCGCAAGCGAATTCGAACCTGTGACCGCAAACTCACATATTGTTCTCTGGACCAACTATTCAAGAACCTCTCTGCGAAGAAAATGCATAACTTTTTTCCTTATTATTTTATTCTCCAATGAGAAGAAAATAAAAAATATGTGTCTCTGCGAATTTGAACCCGTGACCTCTTGTTTATTCTTTGAACCTTGAACCATCTGTTCTAGTAATTCTTTGCGAGATCTTCGCATAACACTTATTACTTGTTCTTTTATTTGTCCTTGGTATTTCATCAAAAATATGCGAAAATATCGCAGTTAGGAAGAATTAATCCCGCGACCTTAAACTTGTATGTTTCTGGTTTGACCAACTGTAGTGTCTTCAACTTGTGAAAGAGTGGCGAGATTCTCATAACTTATTCTTTTTAGTTGTCCTTTGTATAAGCTTTCTCTTTGTCCCTTTCTATTTTCTTTTCTAGCCATGCAATTTTATCTTTCTTTCTTGCGAGAGTTCATTCCATGCGAGCATTCACCATGAGTAATGCAAGTTTTATATCAACTTCATAAAATTGAAAACAAGGATAATCATCAATTTTATTTTATTTTTAAAATCGCATAACCTAAAAAGTACGAAATTTTTTGATGCTCTGAAATTCGCACAATCTAAAAAAATTGAAATTCGCATGGCCTAAATTTTTTCATACATTTTCTGTCTAATTTTTTTTTTTTTTTTTTAACCTCTAAACTTATTATTTTAAAAATCAATCCAATGGGTTTGTAAAACAAGTTTTATATGTTGCGAATCTATAAACTAGACTTACGTTTAACTAGGTTTTTAAGAGAAAATCAAAATTTCATTGAGACAGATTGTAGTTTTCTATGAATTTTTTTGAAGAATTTTGTTATAAATAATCAGATTTAAATGTTAAGAGAGAAAGAAATAAGGTTAGAAGAAGGAATTTATCTTTTTTAAGATGTAGATTCTGCTGATGTAGAGGTTTGTCCTTTTGACATAGATTTGCATCTTCATTTTTATCTTTATCTTTTACTTTCTTTCACTGTGTTGTCGGTGTTTGATTGAAGACACAATTTCTCCATTGAAATTTCCACTTTTCCTCTCAAATTTTTAGTTCCCACGAATTCTAACTCTCCTAGTAGCTAATTTCTTTGAATCTTCTTCAATCTATCACAAGTTCAATCCCTGTTTCTAGCGCCAAAATATAGTTGCAGGAAATCCTACAACACACCCCTTATCATATCTTGATATCAATTTCTAGATATACATATAAAAATGGTAGTAAAAGTTCTAAAATTATAAACGGACACCACGATTTTTTACATGGTTCGATCAATATGATCTACATCCATGGTTCTTCACTATGATTATTTGAATTTACATTTGATTTACATGGAGACTCCATTAATGAGTATTTTGAGCTCCGGATTTAATTTTAAGGGAAGAAGATGATAAAGAAAATAAACTCTCTCTGAAAAATCTCTCTCTCTCTCTTAACAATTATTCCCCCCTTTCTCTCTCTCATGTTCTCCTCTTTATATAGATATTTACATAGTGGATAAAAGCTCATAAACAACTAACCTAACCTTTGATTTCGGGTTTTTCTTGCGATATTATCGCAGGTATACAAATATTAAATTCGCAACATTCCTAAATCTCGCTCAATCTTTACATTTTTCTCATATTTAAATTATCGTCATTTGTCACGTCGTTTTCTTAGTCAACCTACGACGCTCGCAAAGTGTCGTTGGTGAGAACTTCGCAAGTGTGTTCTTGCTGTGATATTCTGATCCTACACCTATCATCATCTTCCCGTTCTCAAACAAACACACCACCATCACCTTCGTCTCTAACCAACTAAGTTAACAAGTTTTCCTAATAACTACTCACGAGATTTAACTCAATCCTTTGAATTGAATTCGACAGAGAAGAAAACGAAAAAGAACATAAGAAGCAGAAGGAGATAAGAACGAAGAGAGAAGGAAGAAAAGAGAAAATGAATTTCTCTTCGACACGTTTGTGGTGATAAGGCCAACAAAAAAATGATTAAGGCACCCAGTTAAAAGATAAGGGCAGCTAGGCGGTCTAAGGAAAAATAGTAATTTCCCCCTCACACTTATCCAATGATATCTTCTTCGCCCGGTATCCGAATGACACGTTTGAGTAGTCAATTTCTCATAAATTTTCGATACCTATTCGATGATACTAATTTCGTTTCTAAATCATTGTTAAATTAATTTCTATTAATTAACGTTCGTCTCTAATTAATCGAGTCATTAGCGGCTTATTTGTCTCTTGATTGTTGCTAGACCAGTCAAATAGCGTTGACGAGCTTGAGGGTCTTTACACTACACATCTACACGCACTCTGAGAGATAGCCTTCTCAGTCAGAGATTTATAGCATGAGCTTTCATGCTTCAAATGAGAGACATAGGCCTCAATACTTATCCGGTTGCCGAATCTGGAGTATAGTTTTACAATTTTACCCTTTGTCAAAAATCCACCATCTACATTAAGTCTCCTGCTTAGTGAGGAACAATCATGTTCCTTAGTCAGCATTGAATGGTGGTTTTCCAGGTATAAATAGAAATAAGTATTTGAACTTAGTCATATGGTAAGACATTACTGGATTTCGACCGAATGAGCGAACCATGGTTTGAGCGGAAACCCCAGTGTCATAATAGAGCATCATCCAGTGAGCATAAATTGGTGTAGAACTGCTGATTTGATGACAGAACCTTGGTCGATTTAGGATTCATGGGTCCGGGCCCATGAAAAGAAATCCTTGGTTTAGGAATAGACGCTCGTTCGTTCGTAAGTTTAAAGAATAAATAAAATAGACATGAGTCTAATGATATAAAATTTTGTCTATGAGATTTCATGAAAACCAAAATTTTATCTTTTAAATATGTGAGTTTCACAAAGTGGAATAAACTCTCGTTTCAAAGGTGAATGCTCGTACGAGAGAAAAGTTTTTTCTTAATAGACGTGCGTCTGTTGGTAACAAAAAATTTATTTATGAGCTTTCATGGAAAATTTTATCTTCGAGCTTTCGGAAATATTTGAAAATATACTCTCACTTCAAAGATAGATTCTCGTGCGAGGGAGCAAAAATATATAGATATATTTTTCAAATTTACGTTGAGTTTCACGCCAAATATTTATATATTTTGTAAAACCATGTTTTGATTTTGAGCAACTGTTGAAAGTAGACATGGTTAAATAATGTCCGTATGTGAGTTTACACAATTATAGAATGGACGTCTGTTCGATTTTTGAAAATCAGTGAATGTTCACATAGTAAAAATTTATATGGGTGGTTCACGATTTTATGAAAATCAAGTCATGATTTTGAATAATGAATTTTGCTCATTCTTGTAGGTTTTAAGGAACGAGCAAGTTTTCGAAATTCTGACGTTATAATCACTACAACTAGTGAAATTGTAAATAGGTAATAGTTGGATCGTTACCATTTTTGTAGACGCTGATGTGAGCACCTTTGTTATGCTTTAATTCCACTGCTTTGATGAAATTTGCACCTCTGAATGACATTTTGAAGTAGAAATATCACATGGATACCGCTGCTACTTTGTATAGATGTTAAACGGCGGTTATAAGACCCCTTTAGTCGACTAAGAGGAAGAAGCGGTGACCAAGAGTTCTCCAAATGTGGATGACGAATTCTTCTTGGCCCAATATAAACCCGAAAAACGTCATCCAGGTTCGAGCACTGTAAAGTCCCTTATCTCTTTGGTGATTTGTTAGTGCTCCTGACATCACGAATTTTTATTGTCCGTGCAATTAGGATCACAAGACCAAGGTTTGTTATTCCATTTTAGAACTTTGCTCCATCAAGTATTGATGGTTTTCAATTTTCCACTGGGAAAGCGACTTCTGAGTTGAGTGTCGAAGAAGAAGATGTAAGTACTTCTTCGTATAGTCGTTCATAGCATTCCTTGAATGAAATATCACTAATCGTTATTGATGTATCCAGGAGGATATTTCCATGGAATGAGGGAGTAATGATGATGCCCATTCGTCTTCGGAGGATGGTGAAGAAGAAAACCCCGGATTTCGAAATCGAGTGAAAGCAATGATGTTTCCAATGGTGATGTTGGCAATTCTGGTCCTTTGAGCATTTTAGGGACCACTCCATACCCTTTGTATATTTTCTTCATAGAAGTATGAAATTTATGATTTGTGAAAGAATGAACGAGGACCCATATGAAATGAATGAAAATTTTTCCGAAATACGTCACCATAAAATCCAGACTTCAGTCTTTCAGTAAAAACGCTGTAAAATCTTCATACGATGTCGGATTTTCGAGATATACCCATGTTTTTTCATGCCCAGGAAATTTCCAAGATTTATCAAAGAAGATTTTTGAGTTTTGAGCACTATCAGGGCCTGAAAAAGGAGAAACAGTAAACTTCCAGGAGACTTTCAGAACGTTTTTAGACTGTACGTTGTCCAATGCTTGACCACATCTCCTCGCTCGTTCACCGGATTGTTATGAAATTTTGACATGTTGTAGAGGACATACATAAGAAGAGAATGGTATATAACTAACCCTCAAATTCCTTGTAGATTTATCCCAGTTCATCATCTTGTACATGGCAGAGTAGAGTCTCTTCAGACGAGCTTGCCGCAAAACATATTTTCATGACTTTCATGTTATTTGCTTGCATCTTGAGTGTATAATGATGAACATTGATGATATTGGACTGTTTGTATGCTGTATTTTATGATCCGATTCGGTTTCATGTTTAGATTGCTCTAACCTCGTGTAATCTTCGTATTAGGTGCCAAATACCGAAGTTGAGGATATTGAAACCAATAAGGATAACTCTAGATGCCCTGGAGTTATTGATGAAGAGATAACCATACCTGCACTTCAAGGCCATGAGAAGATTGTCACTGAAGTTATGGAAACCTCGATTGTTGCTGCTTTAGTGATATAAGAAACTGAGCCACCAGTAGAGAAAACTGAAGAAACTGTTGCAGTGGAGCGTCAGT
Organism: Papaver bracteatum; assembly: GCA_023529315.1. Classification (NCBI taxonomy): domain Eukaryota; kingdom Viridiplantae; phylum Streptophyta; class Magnoliopsida; order Ranunculales; family Papaveraceae; genus Papaver; species Papaver bracteatum. Next base: position 266,235 of record JAJJWX010002237.1, on the reverse strand, counting down.
CCCTAGTGTTTGTTAAATCTCTTCTTTTTGTTTTCCCTTCTTCTTGCAAGACCATAGAGGACCCGGGTAGAAAAATTGATGTAAAGATCCAGGTAGTAGAAGCTGGAGGTACCTTGATGAAGGACTTAGCGAAAATACCTGGTGGAGATCGATCGACCGTAGGGGTTATGAACCCCGAATTTCTACTTGCATGTTGTATGCTCTGGAAGCTGCAGGAACCTCATACGACGTCATAATTTGATGCTTGACCCTAACTTTTGAAGCTAATAGACTGAGTTATCTCATGAGACAAGAATCACTCAATTTGGAATTGTTGAGGTCATCCAACGAAGTGTGCACTTTTGTAATTTGTAATCCCATACAAATTTTTTCAGATTTTGTAGACCTAACGGTAAAGGCAATATCTTTCAGCTCGTATGTACGATTGATGCGCCCTTTTGGTATATTGTATAAGATACATAGACTAACATCTTTCGTTGAGGAAGCATTGTCCCATTCCTCACCCATTGGTACGTATTTTGCAAACCCATGACCTGGAGTGTGTTGTATCTCATTTGTAAAGGTGGTGAGAATATCTTGTAGAAGACTTTGGATTCTGCCCACCAGTCATGCCAACTTTTGGAATACTTTTACGTGAGCATGTTATCAGGTCTGCACATCTTGATATGAATCATTGGTTCTTCGAGAAGTCCGCTTCATGTATAACACTTCAGAGAATGATTAGTTGATGAAGCCATGAGGATGTTGCTCCTGAGACCGTTGTTGGTGCTGAAACCATGAATGATTACGCTCCAGAGATCCTTGTCAATGTTGAGATCATGGATGATGTTCCTCTAGATATTATTGTTAATGTTGATACCATGGTTGAAGTTGCTCCAAAGACCGAAAAGGCTAGAACCATGATTATAGATATAATCTTTGCTCCTTCATCCAGTGAGCCTTTTACATTCACAAACTAGTTGATGAGTTGAGCATCCATAAGATGAAGGTGTACTGAGAGTTCAACCTGAATGCTTTCGAAAGCATAACTTTACCATGAAATAGCTTTATTAGTGAGTCGACATTGTTGCGGTAGAAAGCATCAGCAGTTTTCATACTGGGTGTGATTGGTGAAGAAAAAAGTTCCCCAATCATGCAGGGGATTGTGATGTAGAGAAATCCCATTGATGAAGTTTCACGGAATCACCTCAGGTTGCCCAGTGTATATTGAAGGAGTTAGTTCCATCTATGTATGAATGATGTTGCATATGCTTCAGAAGTATTACCATGGGATAATGAAGATTTGTCGATTGTAGTTTAGTAACACTTTGATCGTGCTGGTGTTGAATCAATGTGTCATCGTCGAGATGTTTGTGCTGAAGTTGTACCCTTTGATTGGGAATACAATTTGATGGCTTCTTAGATTCTTGGGCATTGAAGCTTATATTCCTTAAGCATGGAATGTCTTAGGGGTTTTATTATCTCGGACCTGGAATATCTTCTGTTGATTCAGCATCCCTCTCATTGCGGTAGTGGCATTCGACACTTGTGCAGACATCAGAGCTTTCTTATTTTGTGGAACACATGGACTTGCAGGAGAAAATCCCAAAGTATTTTTTGCGGACATCATCTCAGTAATGAATGTTTCAGTGCTTGATTTAGAGAAACTTCAGATTCGACCACTTGGTAAAATACTAATGCGGTGAAGCTAACACTCATAACGTCTTGTAGAGTTGCTAGCATAATTAAGTCCCCATGCTAGGGTAGCATGTGAGTAAATAAATAACATAGACATGAAATGAGACTTTCCTGAGTGCGAAACCTCTTGATGAATGTTTATGCATCTTTGACGAGGTTCTTGCTTCAACCTCGTCAAAGTTTGGAATTTCTCAAAGTACTTTGATGATGGAATGTCCGTCAAATCTTCTGGATCAGAACTTTCTTCAGTAGTAGAGATGTGTAACCAAAGGAATTTTGTAAGTATCCATCTTTTCATCGTGGATCCACGCTCGTCTGAAGGACATGTCATATCATGGATCTTCCTGATTATGTGAAACTTGGTTTCTGTCCAGGCTGAACTTATGTTCACTTTGAGAGTGATGTGGCCATAAGTATTTCTGAGTGTTCCTTCAAGGTCTCTGATTGAGATGGGAGCATGAGTAGCTTCTTGTCGAGTGATGCCTGCGTATCTGATGGTTTTCAATGGAATATTATTGATAGTGGTGCCAGCATCGATCAACGTTCTTCCAAATTAGTTTCTTTTGAGATCGACTGAGGTAAGCAGTCCCCAGTCGTACACCTCTTGGTTTGTGGCCGGAGGCTCAAGAAGTATTTTCGGAATAGACTTCTTAACACGATGTAGTTCAATGTTGTGAACATGTCTCTCATTTATTCCTTCGACAGATAGAGCAATTCACGTTCGACCAAGGATTGAACAGCCTCTTTGATAGGTTGTTCAAAGAATGTAATGGTTCTGATTGGGAGAGGATTATCGTGTACTCCTTCAGTCCCAAGTTGAAGCTATTGTGGATCAACCTTCTCTTTGAAAATGCGCTTCAAAATATTGCAGTTACTTGTTGGATGATTGATGAATCTATGAAGGTGAAAGTACCTGGGATTCTCCATTTCTTCTTCAGTCGTATCTCTTATGATGAACAACAATTTGATCGTACCATCTTGAACCCAGATTTCCAGTAACTCGATCACTCCTTTGTGAGAAGAGAGAAGTTTGAGTCTGTCAGACCATTTACCCGTTCGTTGATGTCGGGTCGAGGTTTGTGCATTTCAGGATTGGTTATCTTTTCCTTTCATCCTAGTTGTTGACTAGGCCTCAACTATTTCGAGATTCCCCGAACTTGCGGACTTTGCTCTTTCCAGTAAAGCAGGTGTAGTAGTTTCCGATCTCTTCGCCGCTTCATGAAGCTCTGAGAAGGTCTGGAAATGAAGATTTTCCAATAAATCTCTGTATAACGGGATCATGCCATTGATATACAAGTCTACCAGTTGCTTCTCCGTGACATTTGGATCATGACAGTCCGGGGCCTGGACTCTGAATCTTTTCACGTAGTCATTGGGACGTTCATTGTTCCTCTGAAACATTCTTCCAAGATCAGAGAGAGTAATTTTCTCTAACATAAAGAAGTACTTTATGTAGAAGGCGTTAATCATTTCTCCCCAATTGTTGATAGTTCCTGGTGCGATGTTGTTGTACCAGGTGTATGCCCTTCCTTTCAAGGATTTTGAAAATTCTTTGAGGCGAACAACATGGTTATGTTCATGTTCATCCAAGGCTTCTAGGAACCGAGAAACATGTTCTCGAGCATTGCATGTTCCGTCATACAAAGTCAAGGTTAGAGAGGTATAACCTTTTAGAAGAGGAATCCTTTGCGTAGCAGCAGGGTACATAGGCTGGTGACGATGGACATTTGATGTCTTGTATTTTCCACAGTTCTCCAAGATGCGTTCCAAATCTTCCCGAGTAATGAAATTTGATGATTCCTTTGCTAATGGATATTCGTCTGCAGCTTTGCGGACTTCGTTTCCATCCACCGTATGAATTGGAACTACTTTAGGATCATCATCTGGAGATGTCTCCTTTTATTTTCCCTTTCCTTGAGTCTTCTCTGACATCTTGTCAGTAAGAGTTTTGAGATAATTACACAGCTCCTTCTTTATAGCATCCATGTAAGTTTGATTCTTGGCAAGAGTTTCCTGTACCTTCATGAGATCGCCTATGGTAGGCGAATTTTCTCTGATTTCTTCGGGATGCCGGCCGAATAGTGAATGATTCCTGGGTGGAGTAACGTCACCGCCATTGTCATCGTTAGTGTTGCTAGTGCTAGAAGTATTTGTATTAGGATCTGCAATTGCGCGTAACCTAAGATAACCCATCTTGTGAAAGCTTGAGATTGCAACCGAGAGATTAATCTCCTACTGTGGTCGCCAATCTGTAGATGGGGAAAATGATTTGCTGGTTTTTACAGAAATGAAGAGTCGGCCATGTGGAGACTCCTTGAACCGAGCAAAATGTTGAACCTCACACAGATGCACTGCAAGAAGGAAGTGCTTTAAGTTCGAGAGATCAATCTGTAAGACTCCGGCCTAAACCAAGAACAATGACCATTCCAGAGTCAATTCGGTTACAAGAGAGGATGGGTTGATCTGTAGTAGGGAAGATGAGAAATGCGTGAGATCAATGGTGATCTGAGATTGTAGGTGTGTTGTGAATTCAGCGTGAAAATGCTCTGAATGATCGAAATTTTGCTCAGTTGAGAGTGATTTCTCTGAATTCGTGTAGACGAAAGATTGTCTGTATGAATTTTGATGAGAAATTGCTCGTTTAGGCTAATGTTCGAGTATTCGAATCTTGTCCTTTCAATCAGGATTCAGAGACATTTTATAATGCCGGAGTTGAAAACACCATGATCCCATGAAGTGTGACAGTTTGCTGGAATCAGAGAGTAGGGAAGTGGGAAATCGTGTTAAACCAATTACTCGTCATGCGGAGACTTGGTTAATTTTCCACCCACTACTTTGCTGACTCTTCCAACTGATTGCACGACTTGCTTACATTCTCATCGTTGGTGAACACATGTGCTGTAGACCGCCAGACCAAAACCCTAGTTAATATCCCCTAATGTGACACGATTGAAATCTCGTGATTATGGAGTCAGTTGCTGAATTTATGGGACGATGAGTCCATGTAGTGCCGAGTTGAACATGATTAGCAAATGTTCTGAAACTCATGAATTAAATGCATCTGCTGAGATGAGGTATTACTGTAGAGAAAATTGTGTTGCTGAATTGCTAAATATTGATAGTTGAACCAATATTCTTTGATCTGAGCAAATATTGCTAGTCTGAGCGAATATTGCTAGTTTAATATGTTGTTGGTAGCAGAACCAAATAAAATATTAATTTAAGTTACTGATTGCTGGGTCGAGCAAAATAAATAAGAATGTTGATCATGGAATCAACATAAAATTATCAGAGTGTTTGAATCTGCTCAGAATCACGTTTCTGTAGAACTCTGGATTCAAAACCCTAATTTTACATAGATGATTTATTACAAATCAACATAGCATCGGCTACATGGGATGACGGGTTCACCATATAACGCGCAGATACTCGAATGAGCAAAAATACCAAAGTCTCTTGAGGACCAGTTGGTGACATAATGATTAAATGCTGGTTTAATCATTTACTGAAATAATGCTCGTGTGAGCAACAAATAATGAAACCTGGTTTATGGAAAAATGGGGAACCAACCAAGAGGTCATGAGACTGGCTCTTGGTGTCCACGGGACCAACAGATGGTCATTTGAGCAAATTCCAAATTATTTGGAAAGAGTTTGAACCTAATACGAGCAACTGAGCGAATTAGGTTAAAACCATTTAAACATGCGGGACCAGCTGTTTTCAAGCCTCGGGGTCACCCTTGGTCGGTCAAGGGGATGTGCCTGTGTCACCATGGTGTCCACGCTTCAGTCCTGAGAATTTTGATATTTTTTGGTGCACATTTGAGCAACATTTTGAGAAAATATGCAAAATCCATGGTTTTACTGAAACTGGGAAAAATACATGAGATGAGGGAAAATAAAACAGGGAATTGCAAGGTGTGGGACCGTCCACGGCTAGGGAATGGCCAACCGGCCGACAATCACGGTCCCACATATTTTCCCAGTTTTATGTAATTTTATGTGTTTTCTCTGATTTGAGGGAAATTCCATGAAACTGGAGAATTTGATGAAATTAGGGAACTTCCATGAGATGAGAAATAAAATAATAACAAAATAGGAAATGGGAGTGTGGGACCTGCAATGGCCAAGGCATGGCCGACCGGCCATGGGCGCGGGTCCCAAGATATTGTTCCCAATTTTATATAAGTTTCATGATTTTAGGGAATTTTCATAAAATCAAAGAGATTTGTTGAAATCAAGGTATTTTGTTGAAATCAGGGAATTTTCATGAAACCAGGAAACAAAACACCAAATAATAATAAAATAATAGGCGTGTGGGACCGGATAGGGCATGGCAGGCCGGCTAGAGCCCGGTCCCACAAAGTTCTCCCTAATTTTTAATATTTTCTATAATTTTAGAGAAAATACATGAAATTAGGTAATTTTCATGGTTTTAGGGAAAATTCATGAAATCAAGGAATTTTCATAATTTGAGAGGAAATAATAAAATAATAGGGACGTGAGGTGTGGGACCGTCACGGCTAGAACATGGCCGGCCAGTTGATGTTCGGTCCCGCAACACCCTTTCCTAATTTTATTATTTTTGATAAAATCATGAGATTAGAGGATTTCCCTGAAACGAAGGAAATTTGCTCGAACGAGAGAATTTTCCTAAAATCAGGGAAAAATAACAAATTATGATAAAATATAAAATTGAGTAGGGGACTGGTCACGGCATGACCGGCCAGTTGATGAGTCCAGTCCCCTGGCGCCTTTGCTAATATTTTTTTATTATTATTTTTCCTTCCTATTTTGCATAGATTCATCGTTCGTTCGTATTTTTTGAAATGCTCGTTTGCGCACTCAAAATTCTGGTCTGTGCATTATTTTCTAAGTAAACTTGCACCATTTTTTCAGGGCTTATTCAATGCTCAGATGCCTGTTTTCGTTGAATATTTATCACTAACCCATGGAATTCTGCTGGGAATAACCACGAATTGAAGTGACGAAGTATAATGGAGAATCGTAGAATATTGCTCGATATTCAGGCGATTAATTGATGATTCGTAGAATATTACTGGGTATTCAGACGATGGCTCGTAGAATATTGCTGGATATTCAGACGATTTAAGATAATTAATTGATGGCTCTATACTAGAAGGGCTTCATGTCTAGGAGCATTAATCATCCGAGGGTTGAGCAATATGAACTTGTTGGAGTGTCATATTCCTCTTGTATAGTCAGGGAAAACCTGGTTGCATCCCGAAGACGTTGTCGCTCTATACTAGCAGGCATACTGTTTAGGAGCCGCCCAATCTTTCGATTTTATACAGTATGAGATGTGTCGTGGTTTCAGCTGGGATACTACACATCTACATCTTCTCTGAGAGACTTTCTCCATCAGAGGTTTATGGCATGATCTTTCATGCTTAGAGACATGAGTCTCAATACTCATCCGATTGCCGGATCCGGAGTAATTACTGAAATTGCTCAGTATTCATGAGATGTGCCGTGGTCTCAGCTGAGAGACTACACATCTACACGCACTCTGAGAGACAACCTTCTCAGTCAAAGATTTATGGCATGAGCTTTCGTGCTTCAAATGAGAAACATAGGCCTCAATACTCATCTGGTTGCCGAGTCTGGAGTATATTTTTATAATTTTACCCTTTGTCGAAAATCCACCATCTACACGGTGAATATTGATTGCTTTGTTACCAAGGTAACTTTGATTGCAAACCCTAATTTGGAGACTATATAAAGTTGAACTCTAGCAAGATAGAAAAGCAGTCACAAACATTCTCGTCTCATCGTTTTTGATTCCGCAATATCTTGTTTCGCTAGTCGATTAAGATTATTGTGAGGTGATTGATAATTCTAGGCTGTTCTTCGGGAATATAAGTCCAGGATATCGATTGGTTCCTGTTCACCTTGATTTATCAAAAGACGGAACAAAACTTGCAGGTATTTTTGTGGGAGACAGATTTATCTATTCATGTAGACTTTTCTGTGTGACACAGATTTGTTTATTAAAGTCTTCGACTTTGGGTCGTAGCAACTCTTAGTTGTGGGTTAGATCATCTAAGGGAATCAAGTGCGTAGTATCCTGCTGGTATCAGAGACGTAAGGAGCGCAAATGTACCTTGGATCAGTGTGAGATTGATTGGGGTTCAACTACAGTCCAAGCCGAAGTTAGTTTGTAGTAGGTTAGTGTCTGTAGCGGCTTAATATAGTGTGTTTTCAATATGGACTAGGTCCCGGGGTTTTTATGCATTTGTGGTTTCCTCGTTAACAAAACTTCTGGTGTATGTGTTATTTCTTTTCGACATTATATTTTTTATTATATAATTGAAATATCACAGGTTGTGCGTTGAATCGATCAATTGGTAAATATGACCTTTGGTTGTTGAGTGAAATTGATTGATACTTGAACATTGGTCTTTGGTACCGTTCAAGTTAATTTCTCTTGTATTCAATTAGACTCGCAGATTTCTATTTGCTTGAATAAGTATTGAATCACGAAATTGAGATATAACTCATTGATATACTTTTTATTAAGATTGAGTATGACTGTCTAGTTGATTCTCTTAAAAGTATATTGGAGTTAGTCCATATAGATTGCTAAGCGAATTATTGGGTGAGGTTGTTATACCCCCCACTTTTTCATCTAAGACACATAATTCTTTGAAACCTAAGAATGATACTCAGTTTAAGAATCAAAATTCGAACAAGAAGAAGAAGTAGCAGTACTTCTGTAAGACACCCAACCATTATGCTCGTGACTGTCGTCAACAAAATAAATAGAAGAAAAATGAGGCGAATATGGTCGATGACAAACTTGTCATAGTAGCGCAAGCCGATAATGATGTTTATGAAAATAATGGTGGATGGTGGTACGATAGTGGTTCAACCATTCATATCTGTAAGGATAGAAACCTTTACAAGACATGTAAACCGGTTACTGGAAAAGGAAACAAAGTTGTCTCTGCAAACAACCTACGCATCAAAGTAATTGGCAAAGGCACTGTTAAACTCTTGTTTACTTCGGGAAAGACTATTACTCTTACTAATGTATTACATGTCCCTGACATTGTGAAAAACCTTGTTTCCGGAGACCTTGTTATGATGGCCGGATTCAAGACGACCTATGAGGTTGATACGTTTGTATTATCCAAGAACGGAATGTTTGTTGGACAAAGATATCCTTATAACGGAATGGTTAAGCTTAATTTAATAAATAATGGTTATGCTTATACTGTTGACTCTGTTGATTTATGACATGGTACAATAAGACATGTGAATTATGGTTCTTTTAGAAACATGAAATGATTAGGGTTGATCTCTGATTGCAATTTTGATAATGTTTCTAAATGTGAAATTTGTGTGCAAGAAAAAATACATGGAATATATTTTAAATTTGTAGTAAGAAATTATTTCTTGCTTGAATTAGTACATAGTGATGTTGGTGATCTTAAGATTCATATGAATCGTGGTGGAAACAAATACTATGTCACTTTTATTGATGATTATACTAGGTATGCTTATACTTACTTGATGACATTTAAGGATGATGTATTTGATATGTTTAAAATATACAAAGCAGAAGTAGAGACACAATTAGGAAATAAAATTAAGATTTTACGTCCTAATCGTGGTGGTGAGTATTTTCCTAATGAATTTATTCTTTTGTCAAGAGCATGGTTTAATTCATCAATTTACTGCACCTTATACACCTCAAAAAATGGTATTGCCGAAAGGAAAAATGGAACTTTGGTTGAAATGGAATGCGCAATTGGGGGATATGAGAATTAATTGGGGGATATAGCTACAGGACAAAAACGGTGTCCCAATAGCAATTCTGGGCGTCCCCCTATGTAATTATTTTTTTAATTCCTAATCTATCCCCCACTAATCAGGATTAGTGATTAATTATAATTAGTAAAATGTTAAGTATTTGGGGGATAAATTAGTGTGTATTTATTTTTATTTGAATTTGTGTGGGTTAGTTGAGAGTAGAAGGAAGGAAAAATATTTTTGAGTGGAATTTTTTTTTTAAATAGAAGATGATTGTGATGAGAGAATTGCTGCTAAGAGGTTGAAAATTTGATTTTTTTTTCTTTGAATCCACCATTGTTGCAGCTGAAAAAGCTCGGTGCCGGCATGGTATTCAACCAAAAAACCATGCCGGCATTTGCTGGAAATTTTCAAAAATTGTTTACCAGTGTTGCAGCTGATCTTCAAAACCTATTTTTTCTGGTTTTAATCAATCTACTTCCGGCACAGTTATCTGATTTTCGAGCATGCCAAAACGACTTCCGGCATGGTTTTTGCTTAAATTTCTATGCCGGAACATGATGAAAAGTATCCAGAAACTTGACTTTTTTTTTCACTTAACTACCGGCATTGATAGATTTATATCGAGCATGCCGGCATTTAGTTCCGGCATTGAATTTCATCACTTCTGGCATGGTCTTCATCATTTCCGACATGATCTTCATCACTTCCGGCGTGGTCTTCATCCTAAATAACCATGCCGGAACTCACTTCTGGTGTGGTCTTCATCCTAAATTTCTATGCCGGCACATGATGAAAAGTATTCAGAAAATTGTTTTTTTTTTCACTTGACTACCGGCATTAATAGATTTATATCGAGCATGCCGGAATTTAATTCCGGCATTGAATTACATCAATTCCGGCATGGTCTTCATCACTTCCGGCATGACCTTCATCATTTCCTACATGTTCTTCATCACTTCCGGCATGGTCTTCATCACTTCCGGCGTGGTCTTCATCATTTCCGACATGTTCTTTATCATTTCCGACATGTTCTTCATCACTTCCGGCAGAGAAGAAGAAGAGAATTTGAAATGAAGTGGGGAAAATTTAGAATTTGAAAGAGAATGGGGAACATTTGGGTTTCAAAGTTATAACTCTAAAAATATTAATAAGAAGTGGAGGTGGAGATGGAAATGGGGGATATGATTTTGTTTTTTGATTTTAAGTTTTTTGATTTTTATTTTGAGGGAAGGGTGTTTTAGTATTTTCGCCCCAAAAGTCACCCCTTAGCACACACTATGGGTTGGGGGAAGTAATTCATATCCCCCAACTAATTCCCATATCCCCCAATTGCGCGTTCTTGAAATGGTTAATGCTATGCTTATTAGTTCTAATTTGTCTAATTCTTTGTAACAAGATTTTTAAATCGTAAATCGAATCGTGGATCGTTTTTTTTTTTAAGAATCGAATCGTGAATCGTAGATTCATGGTTGATTATTGAATTGCTATATTTTAATATATATGCCTGTAAATATTATTGAACTAAATAAAGTACTTGGTAAAACTTATAAGTTTTGGTCTTTGATCTTATAAATTAAAAATACGTTCAACATAATCACCAACAACCAACATGGTTCAGTGATAAAGGTTGCGCACCTACAAGCTCGAGGGTTCAGGTTCGATCCTCTCCAACCTTTAAGTTTTATTAACATTATAATTCCTAAATTCTGAGTGGAAACGAATAGCCTGACCTGGTCAAGTTTTTATTAACATAATAATTCCTAAATTCTGAGTGGAAACGAATAGGATGACCTTGTCAATGATTCAGGAAAAATTCAAAGATACGAGTCTGTGGTGTTTCGATTCAGAGACACGATTCAACTCGAAATGGGATTAAATGACGCGAATCGAGTTGACTCGTACGAGTTTAAAAACCTTGCTTTGTAGGGTGAATCTATGTTATCTGCATGCTATATTTTAAATAGAGTTCCTTTGAAAAAGAAGAAAATTTCTCCTTATGAATTGTGGTTTAACAAAAAACCAAATTTGGAAAGACTTAGGTTTGGGGTTGTTTATCATGTGTTAGCAAGCCCGATCCTAAAAGACCTAAGTTAATAAATATGATGTATAAATGTGCCTATGTAGGTTATTCATTTAACAATATCACTTACAGATTTTTAATCCTTGACACTTTTGAGATTATAGAATATGTAGATGTGAAATTCTTTGAGAACTTAAATATGAATAGTTATCTAATACAACCCATAGAAAACCCATTGTTACCTAGTCTAGAGTCTGTGGAGACTGATGACAATGATGAACATTCTGCTCCTACTCTAGACATAGAATACACTGCTGAACATGTTGAAGATATCGAACCTAAAAGGAGTAAGAGAGCAAGGATAGAGAGAATCGATGGTCCAAATTTCATAGAATATCTTGTTGAAGGTAGTAAGAATGAAATTCTTAACATAACTAGGTACGTTATGCATGTTGATGACGACCCTAAAACTTATGTTGAGTCAATAAGGTATAGAGATGCTATTTTCTAGAAAGAGTCTATCAATGATGAAAAACATTCAGTTTTGTCTAGTGGTACTTGGATATACTGCGATTTACCTCCTCGCGTCAAGCCTATAGGATGTAAATGGGTATTCAAGTGAAAAATGAATGCAGATATTTGATAAGTTCAAAGCCATACTAGTTTCTAAGGGTTATAAACAACGACATGAAATTGATTACTTTGATACATATGCTCATGTTGCTCGCATCTCATCTATTCATTGTTTAATTGCACTTGCTTCTATTCACAAGTTAATTATACATCAATTGGATGTCACAAACACCTTTCTAAATGGTGATTAGAAGATGAGATATATATGGAACAACCCGAAGGTTTCATATTTCCACGCCAAGAAAAGAAGGTTTGCAAGTTGGTAAAATATCTTTATGGCTTGAAGCAAGCTCACATGCAATGACATGAGAAGATTGACAAAATAACTTTGTCATATGGTTTTTTTATGAATGATGCTGATAAATGTATTTATAATAAGCATGATAGTTTTGTATGTGTAATTCTCTGTTTGTATGTTGATGATATGCTTAATTTTGGATTTGACATATCTCGTGAAAAAGCGGGGGTCAAACAACCACACCCAATATTTCGCTTAGCAATTTGTATGGAAAACTCCAATATAATTCCAAGAGAATCTACTAGACAGTCAGACTCAATCAATGGAAATATATCCAAGAGTTGTATCTCTGTTTCACAATTTAATCATAAAATCAAACAGATAAGAATCCGTGAGCCTGATTATTATGTGAAATAACTTGAACGGTGGTGCCAAAGACCAATGTTCAAGTGTTAATCAATATAATCAAAAACCAAAGGTTGGATTCACTAATTAATTGAACTACGCACAACCTTTGATGTTCAATTATATAAACAAATATAATGCGAAAAATAAATAACACAGACACAAGAAATTTTGTTAACTAGGAAAACTGCAAATGCAGAAAAACCTTTGGACCTAGTCCATATTTGAACACCACATTGTATTAAGCCGCTACAGACACTAGCCTAATCCAAGTTAACTTCGGACTGGAATGTAGTTGAGCCCTAACCAATCTCACACTGATCAAGGTACATTTGCGCTCCTTACGTGTCTAAATCCCAGCAGAACTTCACGCACTTGATTCCCTTAGCTGATCGCACCTACAACCAAGAGTTGCTAAGACCCAAAGTCGAAGACTTGATAAACTAATTTGTCTCATACAGAAAAGTGGATTGAATAGATAAACCTGTCTTCCACAGATAAACCTATGAGATTTGTTCCGTCTATTGATAAATCAAGGTGAACATGAAACAATTGATATACCAGACTTATATTCCCGGAGAACATCCTAGAAATATCAATCACCTCACAATAATCTTAATCGTATGGTAGCGAAACAAGATATTGTGGAATCACAGATGATGAGACGAAGATGTTCATGATTACTTTTTATCTTGCCTATCAGAGATTAAATCTCGAGCAAATCATAGAGAAGATAGTACTCAATCACGATAAAAAATAGCAAGATCAGAACACGCAACTATAGAGAAAATAGTTGGGTCTAGCTTTACAATCCCAATGACGTCTTCAAGTCATTAACCTACAGAGTTTCGTGAAAAACTTAAGGTTAAAGGAGAATCGTCTCTAGTCGCAACCAGTATCACACAGAAGGTGTGGGGATTAGGTTTCCCAGTTGCTAGAGTTCTCCTTTATATAGTCTTCAAATCAGGGTTTGCAATCTAAGTTACCTTGGTAATAAAGTATTCAATATTCACCGTTAGATGAAAACTTGATTAGACTCAAGCTAATATCTTTCAACCGTTAGATCGAACTTAGCTTGTTACACACAAATAAAAAGTGACTTCATTTAGATATGAAACCGTACCTAAACGTGTGCACCTTTGTTGGCTCAACAATAGTTAACCGAAGTTAGCCATATGAACCTAAACGTGTGTACCTAAACGTTGCACACTTTCATATGAACCTTATTCATCTTAACCATAACTAGTTCAAATGAATCAAATGAAACTAGTTCTAGAGTTGTTCAATTATTTATATTATCATAGAAGTATACAAGACACAATTAAAGCAAAATCGATTTTGATTCACTCGAATCAAGTCATGAACATTATAGCCATGGTTTGCAAAAGATTGAATTTCTTATTATATAAATATATTAGTTCATGAACAAATCGATTTTAGAACATCATCCACTTAGGTATGTGTACGGGTAAACGTACCTAAGTATCCGGACCAAGTTTGGGTTTCACCAGTATGCGAACTGGTATGCATACCATCCAAACTCAGCAGAAATTCCCGGACATGAGCCTTACGCCAGTACGCGTACCACTTTGCATACCAGGTTCCCGGACTTTCTCAAACCAACCAGTACGAATACTGGTATGCACACCATGGTTTCCAAACATGGATTACATATATGCAAGTACACATATTATGCTTAAATCCAATTGTTCTAAACTCTCATTTCAACTATTGAAACATTCTTGGAAGACGGGAATAGCTGTCTCACACAAACTATTAGCCTCAAAGCAATTTTCAAGTGATCGAATGATCAATACGAAATATTCCGAGTCTACATCAAATGATTGTCTCACACAAATCATGTAAGATGTTACCATGTAATTTTCACATGATCATCTTTTGACTTTCGTCAATAATATAAGATGAACTTGGTTAAAGCGAAAGCTTACCAACACATATTTCGAGAAATATGTAAGCGAGTTAAACTCAGCTCGAAATATCAAATGTGTATAATTGAAGTCTATATAGCTATACGAATTTTGTCTCAAATATGAGATAGAGTTGATATAATTTTGAGTGATAGATGAGTTCAAGTCTCCACATAACTTTTTTTGATGAAGTTCCACAAGCTCCCCTTAGTAGTTCTTCGTCTTCAATCGATGAACGCTGTGAAGCCTAATGCTCAACTACACTTTCTATCCTAATCCGAGACTTAGCTACAAGTAGACTAGAAATCAAGACTTATTGTTTTAACAACTAAATTTGATAACAAGATTGAGATAACAACGCTTGCGAGTTTGACTGAGCAGTACTCTAACATCTCGTATGGAAGAAACAAAGAGATTTCTTAACTCTAGCTTTGATATAAAGGACTTGGGTGAGGCTGATGAGATCTTAGAAATTAAAGTCTTAAGAAAGGGAGATAAGTTCGTTTAGCCCAATCTCATTATATTGAGAAATTTCTCAAGAAGTATGGTCATTTTAATGACAAACCAACCCCGACTATTTTAGAACCTTGTATCAAGTTAATGAAGAATATTGTACGTACTCATGCACCACTTGAGTATTCTAGTATTATTAGAAGTCTTATGTGTGTTATGCATTGCACAAGACTTGACACAGCCTAAGCCGTAGGACTGCTATGTCGTTTCTCAAGTAATCTAGGAGTTGAACACTGGAAAGAAGTTTCAAGAGTGTTGTCTTACTTGAAAGGAACCTTTGATTATGGTTTGCATTACCAAGGATATCCCGTTGTATTAGAAGGATACAATGGTGCTACCTGGAATAACGTAGAATCCAAATCCAAGTTGATGGGTGGGTTGATATTTACATTAGGAGGTGCTTCCGTATGTTAGAGTTCCAAGAAGCAGACTTATATTTCTGATTCAATAATGTTGTCACAATTGATTGTTTTAGCCGATGCATGTAAGGAGGCGGAATGACTTAGAAACTTACTTGTAGAAATCCCACTTTGGAAGAAGCCATCTCCAACAGTCCTGATTAATTTTGATAATCAAGCTACGATATATAATGTCTCTAACAAGACTTATAATGGAAAGTATATACATGCAAGTCTTAGACATCAAATGGTAAGCCAATTACTCAAGAGAGAAGTAGTTGTAGTGAACTATATTGAAACAAGTAAGAAATTGGCAGACTCATTTATGAAAAGTATACCAAAGGTAGTGGTCTCAATAAAGTGTAAGGAAATCAGACTAAGGTATGTGAATGAAGATTGATCACCCATAGCAGAAACCTAACCTATGTTTTGGAAAGGATAAACAAGGTTCAATGTGGTACCAACAAGTTATGGAAGTGATTATGGTGCACTAAGATTAAAACTTCTCATTTTCTTATTAGTGCAGTGTTCTATAAGAAACATGATGGATGCAAATCCTTAATAAGTCGATGTTTTCCTAATAGATATGTCACATAAATATCTCAGAGACTTACCTATATGAGTATGAAAATCAGGTCGTTTCCTAAGAGAAGAAGACTATTATCTAAAGAAGACTCATGAATCCAAGATTTAAGCACATGGAAATTAACGTGCTAGCTACAGAACACACTGTATTCTCTGAAATCAATAGATATGGAGATTCCAGTTTTATCACTAGGGATACTTGGTTCAAGACTAGTTTCACCATTGTTACCGAAGCTGAGAGCATGGAGCATCTAGACGTAATAAAGACTGATTGGACATAAATTTGTTACCATTGTTTCTGTAATAAAGACGAAAAGATGGTATCCAAGGATACAACATGTCTTAGGGGCCCCGAGTGCGTGGGTCAGAAACTTCCTTTGATTCCGGACGTGCTCGTCTTATTTACGCATACCACGGTGGGGTCTTCGACTCTTCTCGAATCCAAGCATACCCCTGAACCTCTTAACATTACACCATTGAATCCCAATCCTTTGCTTGTTGTCAGTAACAGTACCAAACCCCGAGAAGGCTTTTAGTTTCTTACACTAAGTGAGGGTTCAAATCCAAAAGATACCTATCATTTATGTATTGGTTTCTACGATGATGCTTATTCTCAACTGTGCTTGAACTACGTTGGCTTAATCCCATTCGGATACGTAGGCAGTCACTTAGGGTGACGTAACCACTCTAATTTTCTAAAGTTTTTTAACTTATTTATTGCATTTTTTGTTTTTGTAAATAGGGGAGATTGTTGGATATTTTCGAAAGGATGCAATTTTGTTTGCCGCTATCGGGGGGGGCGACTGTGATCGACCTAATTCAAATTTCTTTGAAATTTTGAACATGCGCGTCTCTGCAAAAAACCAGCATTGATGCCTTTTGAAGGTGTCATTTGGTGATGAGAAGGCACCTCCAAGAGACATGAAATCCCTATAAATAGCGATGATTGGTTCTTCTCTAATAGCATCATCAGAACCTTATACAGTGTGTTCTTGGTATGGTCAAGGTAGTGCAACCCTTGAATTCGGTTACAATGTTAGGGATTTATTGAATCATGATAACATAATTCGAGAGACCAGTTGTACTCGCCAAGTTAATTGGGAAAGGTCGAATTATTGTCAAAAAAAATCGAAAGAGCCTTGGAGTCAGGGGTACACCATTCTTCTGTTTTTGTTTTCATCCTCTAGTTTTAACCCAATTTTTCGACAGTTTCAGACAATAAGTTTCGATAATGGAGGGTGAATCTTCAAACGAAATTTCCTAATCTTTGCAAAAATATTCCGGATTTACTTCATATACGATATGTTAAAGTACATGTTAGGGTTTTACAATATTGCATTATTGGCATGCAGTGGTACATACTACAGAAAAAAAAATCAAATAAATAATTACAATCTAAAAGTGTGTTTCTGACTTCAATTAGTGTATGCATGATTGTGTTCTTATATTGGGATGTAAACTCTGGAGGAGTCCATAGTGAGAGGCGTAGAGCAATAAGGGTGCATTTCCCTAGCCTGCACGAGCTTTGTTGGATATTTTCAAAAGGGTGTATATTTGTTCGCCGCTATCTGGGGATCTGGGGGTGAATCCCTTCCCGACTGTGATCGACCTAATTCAAATTTCTTTGAAATTTTGAACAGACGCGTCTCTGCCAACCGCCACCATTGATGCTTTTTGAAGGTGTCGTTTGGTGATGAAAAGACACCTCCAAGAGATATGAAATCCCTATAAATAGCGATGATTGTTTCTCTTGAAAGTACTTCAAATCAATATGTTTTCTTCTTCTCCAATAGTATCATCGGAACTTTATACAATGTGTTCTTGGTCGGGTCAAGGAAGTATAACCCTTGAATTCGATTACGGTGTTAGGGCTTCATTGAACTCTGAAGACATAATTGGAGAGACCAGTTGTACTCACCAAGTCAATTGGTAAAGGTTGAATATTGTCTAATCTAAAAGAATCAAAAGAGCCTTGAAATCAGGGGTACACCATTCTTCTGTTTTTGTTTTCGTTAACCCAATTTTCCAACAAGCTTGACCAGTTTGATCTCATTAGTGTGCTTCAATGACGCTAATGCAATAAACTGAAATTATAAATCTGTTTTAAATCAGCCTAGCACAATTAGGGGCGACCCATTTGTAATTAGGGGCGACACAAAACGACAAAATAGAAAATAATCGGTAGGTTATTTCACAATCGGAAGGTTATTTCCGAAGCATTTTTTTTAATGGCCAAACTACCCTTTACAATCGGTAGATAACTATACAATCGGTAGGTAATCAACAATCGGTAGGTAATTTAGTTTGTATGACTTCCGATTATACAATGATTCTCTTTGTAAATATCCTACCATAATCGGTAGTCAAGAAAGTTCATATAACTACCGAATATAGAGTAGTCCCAAATTCAGATTTTGCAAAAATCCTTTTTTTTTTTTTTGGAATTTTGGTTGAGCCTATAATCGGTAAATATGAAGAGTTATCATGACTTCTGATTATTCTGGATCTCTTTGCAAATATCCTACCATAATCGGTAGTCAAGATAGTTCATATGATTACCGAATATAGAGTTGCCCCAAATTCAGATTTTGCAAAAATCCTCTTTTTTCTGAATTTTGGTTGAGCCTATAATCGGTAGTAAATGAAGTGTTATCATGACTTCCGATTATACAGTGATTCTCTTTGCAAATATCCTACCATAATCGGTAATCAAGAAAGTTCATATAACTACCGAATATAGAGTAGTCCCAAATTCAGATTTTGCAAAAATCCTTTTTTTTTTTTGGAATTTTGGTTGAGCCTATAATCGGTAAGATATGAAGAGTTATCATGACTTCCGATTATTCTGGCTCTCTTTGCAAATATCCTACCATAATCGGTAGTCAAGATAGTTCATATGACTACCGAATATAGAGTTGCCCCACGGATAGCGGCAAACAATCTTGAAAATATCCAACACATGTAACTACCGAATATAGAGTTGCCCCAAAATCAGATTTTGCCAAAATCCTCTATTTTTCGAATTTGGTTGAGCCTATAATCGGTAGTAAATGAAGTTACCATGACTTCCGATTATACAGTATAATCTTTGGCGAAATCTACCATAATCGGTAGTCAAAATAGTTCATAAAACTACCGAATATAGAGTTGCCCCAAACTACCGATTATGGATTAACCTCCCGATTATGAAGAGGCATATAAGTATTTTCAACTTATTTTGTTTTTTGTGTTGCCCCTAATTACAAATGGGTCGCCCCTAATTGTGGTAGGTTAAATCAGGGTTACTATGAAAAAATTAGGATCAATATCAAAACCAATGGAAACTGACCATGGGAGTGGTGATAGTTACAAGTACCGGTGGGTTCCTAATATCTTCCAGACTGACCTGAAGAAGGCACTTGAGAAAAAGGACCTCGCAGGCAGACCGAAAGCAACACAAAAACCGATGCCGTCTTGTAAGAAACTACTCTTTTCACCACTTATATTCCGCAGTCTATAAATAATTAATTAAGATATCCTTATATCCTGAGCATGTAATAACAGTGTTGCTGCTAAGTGGCCTTAACAAACACCAAATTGTTGCTTCAAAAAGATTAAAAAAAACAAACACCAAATCGTGTTTTGGAGTCGAACTCCAGTTTGACTCTTGCCTATCATTAATTACATTTAGCTTCTTTTGCCTTAAAAAGGAAATGATGAATTTGACCACTTTTAACCAAGAAATCACACATAGCTGATTGGAACATAATATCCAAATGGATATGGGAACATAAAAATCTTTACTGATCTTGTTTGACCGGCTGAGTAAATCTTTACCGATCTTGTTTTTATATTCTTATCATAACCTATATTGTAAGTTTTAGCCCAATGAAAATGCTATTTAGATACCTAAACATAAACAAGAATTTAGCTCCAAAGAAAACCTCAATTTAAAATACCAATTCTTAGAAGTTGGTCCATTTTATAGGTACCTCAACTTAGTTTTCAATTGGATAATATAGAATCGCATCAAGGGAAATATGTCTTTAAAGCTTTGATTAATGATTTAATAACCTAGTAAAAGCATATTTAGGGAACAGATTTTCGTAGTATCTGATTTCAACTTTGCTTAAGGTTGATACATATGCAACCTTTAACTCTAGTCAAATTTTGGATATCTAGTGACTTGAAACACTCTCTCAAAATCCATTTTTTATTTAAACCACCGGGTATTGTTAGCTATACTGAAATCAAGTAGCTTTGGACGATTTATAGGGACCAAGAAAATTGATTTGATATTTAAAAATAAGATTTTTAGATTTAGTAGCCAATAGGCGGACTATTGGTTCTAGCCTTTGTTCTTCCTTAGAGCACTTCCTATGGAATGAACAAACACCAAGTTTTTTTATTTTGTTCCCATTATGAAATGAACAAACATGAAAAATGTATGTTCAAATCAACAAATTTGTTGCTTTGAACATTGAGTCGGACCAACCAGCGCGCGTTTGAGGGAAGGACGGGCGAGCTTGGAAGCAACGCGAGGTTGAAGAAAAAACGCTGGCGTCACTTCCTCAAACTCCCGCGAGTCTTCCTCCATCGCCCACTGCAATTCCCGATTCCCAAAAAATATTTTACTATTTTTTTACTCCATTTATCCTATTTTATCACATTTTATCTCACATAACTTTATCCTAAAAAATATTTTATATTCAAAAATATAATAATGGAACCGTAAAAAACTAAATCTGTTCATTTTTCTCTGATTTACCGTAGTGGAGAAACGTGTTTGTTCATCCACGTGCCTCAACAAAAAAAAAAATTGTTCATTACCATAAGAATTGCTCTTAGGTGCATTGTTGGTCCTCTATAAATGGATTTTACGTATATGTCCTTATTTATGATATACTATATATATGTCGTACTAAAAGTAATTTTAGACAAAATCCCAATTGTAGAAAAATTACGGCCGAGTAAAAAAAAAAAAAATTTTTTTTTTGATACTAAAGAAAATTTTATTGATCAACTTCTTCCATGATTTAAAATATCATTCTCAATCCATTGGGTAATATCAGGAGGATAATTTGAGACAAAAGAGAAATTATTGGCTTCAATTCTAGCCTTTCTAGCCAACTCATGGGCTACACTATTACTCAACCTATTAACTAGCTTGCAAAACCAAAATAAGTTGTTTGAGAATTTGTTTCTTAAGAAAAAGACATAAATGTTGGTTAACCCAGTGAACTTGAGGATCTTCACTGTTTATTGAGTGCGCCAGATTTTGACAGTCAGTCTCAAAAACTACTCTATTAAAACCATTAGCTTCAATCCATTCCACAGCTTTGATCATAGCTTTACACTCCAAATGTTCTGCACCAACTTCTATGTCTATCTCCTCTTCGAGATTGTATCCTTGCGCTGCTAATGCATACCCTGCATGATTGCGAACAATAGTCCAATACTACCATTCCTTGTATCATAATCAAAATAAACATCTATATTAACTTTAATATAATCTATTTCAGGTGGAAACCAAATTCTTGGAAGAAAAATTCTGTTTCCAAAGACAACTAATCAAGCACAGCGGCCAATTCACATTGTTTAACTAGGTTATAAATTCTAGAGAGAGTGTTGTTTAAATTTGGATTTATATCCTGAAAAATCCAACTGCATCTAGCTTTCCATATGTACTACACTGCATACATCAACTTGAAAACAAGGGAATCAGAAATTCTCACAAAGTTATTCTGTATATCAGTATAAAACCAAGATATAATCCAATCCGGCAAAGAGTTATAAGCATGAGTCACATCAGAGATGTTGACATGTAAAGCAGTCCAAATAGTTTTAGCAAAAGGGCACTCAACAAGTAGATGACTAAGAGTCTCAGTTCTATTGATACATAAACTACAAGTTGCATCAATGTCAGGATTATAAATAGCTAATTTTCATGTCACTGGCACAATGTCCTTCAAACATTTCCAAATGAATAATTGCACCCTATGTGGTGTTTTAGTCTTCCACAACTTTTTCCAGACCTCTATAGGAACATTCTCACCAATAATAGTATTGTTAACATGGTTGGCACAAAGAGTGTTGTAGGCACTCTTCACAGAAAACTTACCTCTTCTATCAGGTGTCCAAATTAGATAATCCTCACGTGTCAGAAACATATGTACTAAGAATGGCACTTGAAGTTTCTTGATCAAAATTAGAACTTATGAGTTGAGCATTCCATATTCTAGTACCAGGTTGAAACAGATCACAAACAAAGTTAAGAGAGACAAGACTAGAAAGTCCCACTATTGGAACAAGTGGGCTATTAAGACCAATAACCCAATTATCTAGCCAAATATTTATTTTTGTGCCACATTGCACAATCCATTTGGAATGTTGTTTAACAACCTCTATATCAGAGTATATACTTCTCCAGATCCAAGAACAGTCCTCTTTTAATTTATCAAGGTGAAGCAAACTACCATTTTTGCCATACTTAGCTCTTATGATTTGCATACATAAAGATTTTTCATCATTACAGGCTTTCCAAGCCACCTTAGCTAACAAGGCAGAATTGAAATATTTAAGATTTCTAAAGCCAAGGCATCCTAGAGATTTTGGTATATCTAGCTTAGTCCAACCTATCATACAAAGACCCTTATTATCAGAATGACCCCACCAAAAATGTTTCTGAATGGAATCCAGTTAATCTATCGTAGTTTTAGGAATCTTAAAGCAACCCATTTGATAGGTTGGCAAAGAGTTTAAAACATGCTTAACCATAATAGTTCTAGCAGAGTGATTCATAGTCTTACCTTTCCAAAATTTCAGTCTAGTGCCAAAAGATTGAACAAGAGGTTTAAAAGATTTAGTTTTATCCCTACCAATTAACAGAGAAACACCAAGATATTTGTCAGAATCATTCATCTCAGTCATCCTAAGCTCTCTAGCAAGAATTTCCCTAGCACTAGGACTGATATTGTGACTAAAATAGACACTGGACTTATCAAGATTAAGCATCTGACCTGAGACTCTACTAAAAGAATCTATAACACTCATAATTCCTTCTATGTTATGCATATCTGCCTTAGTAAAAATCAAAATATCATCAACAAACATAAGATGAGTAATACCTGGAGCCCTTCTAGCTGCTTTAACTCCTGAAATTAGGTGATTAGTTTCGGCATTTAAAAGCAACCTAGACAAATATTCCATTCCATACATATAATGAAAAGATAGGGTGAGAATGGATCACCCTGTCTAATGCCTCTAGTTGTTTGACCGGGCAAGTAAATCCTTACTCATCTTGTTTGACCGGCCGAGTAAATCTTTACTGATCTTGTTTTTATATTCTTATCGAACCTATATTGTAAGTTTTAGCCCAATGAAAATTATTTTTAGATACCTAAACATAAACAAGCATTTAGCTCCAAAGAAAACCTCAATTTAAAATATCAATTCATAGAAGTTGGTCCATTTTATAGGTACCTCAACTTAGTTTTCAATTGGATAATATAGAATCGCATCAAGGGAAATATGTCTTTAAAGCTTTGATTAATGATTTAATAACCTAGTAATATAGCATATTTAGGGAACAGATTTTCGTAGTATCTGATTTCAACTTTGCTTAAGGTTGATACATATGCAACCTTTAACTCTAGTCAAATTTTGGATATCCAAAGTGACTTGAAACACTCTCTCAAAATCCATTTTTGTTTAAACCACTAGGCATTGTTAGCTATACTGAAATCAAGTAGCTTTGGACGATTTCTAGGGACCAAGAAAATTGATTTGATATTTAAAAATAAGATTTAGATTTAGTAGCCAATAGGTGGACTATTATTTCTAGCGTTTGTTCTTCCTTAGAGCACTTCCTATGGAATGAACAAACACCAAGTTTTTTTTATTTTTCTCCCATTATGGAATGAACAAACATGAAAAATGGATATTCAAATCAACAAATCTGTTGCTTTGAACATTGAGTCGGACCAACCAGCGCGCGCTTGAGGGAAGGACGGGCGAGCTTGGCAGCAACGCGCGGTTGAAGAAAAAACGCTGGCGTCACTTCCTTAAACGCCCGCGAGTCTTCCTCCAACGCCCACTGCAATTCCTGATCTATGAAGCACGGATACTTCAAAATTGGTGACGTATCCGTATTGGCGCCGTATCAGTATCGGATACTTGGGGATACGTATCAGATACTCCATTTAAAGTGTCATCTTTTTTTAATTACAAAAAGGGTAGGGGATACTCTGGGATACCTCTCAGATACTCTATGAGGCGATACTTCCTATAATCTAACACTTATTTTTTTATACAAAATCTACATATTTATAAATTTATACAGAAATCTAAATATTTATAGATATTTGTACAAATGAACATATCGAATAATTATATCTAAACCTAATTATTTTTATGGTGTTTCAATAAAAAAAAAACGGTGTTAGAAAAATCTAGCTTTAAGGCTTATTGGGAAGTCATGTTTTTCATGTTGTTTAGAGAGAAATTAGAGTACAAATGATTTTATTGATTCAATTAACATAAGTAAGACTGAAACCCAAAATGCTGAAAATTTAATGTTTGCTCACATTAATTTTCAAAATAGTATCATCGGATTTTTTTTAATCTTATGATTTTTTAGTAGAATGAATTATTATTATATTAAATATATTTTTAATAAATACACGTATCCCACCGTATCCCGTATCTCCATTTTATGAAAATTGACGAATCCCTGTATCAGTATCGGTGCATAATAGTTCCTGATTCCCAAAAAATATTTTACTATTTGTTTACTCCCTTTATCATATTTTCTCTCACCAAATATATTATTTTATATTTTAACTTTATCCTAAAAAATGTTTTATATTCAAAATAATAACAGTGGGACCCTAGAAAACTAAATATGTTCATTTTTTTTCCTGATTTACCATAGTGGAGAAACGTGTTTGTTCATCCACGTGGCTCAAAAAAAAAAAGTTCTCTGCCATATGAATTGCCCTTAGGTACATTGTTGGTCCTCTATAAATGGATTTTACGTATATGTCCTTATTTATGATATACTATATATATGTCGTACTAAAAGTAAAATTAGACGAAATCGCAATTGCAGAAAAATTTCGGGACCTAATCAGACTTGAACACCAAACTGTATTAAACCGCTATAGAAACTAACCTACGATCAGAACTTCGGACTGGAATGTAGTTGAGACCGATTTAAACCGTCATAGAAATCCATTTACAGTCGCGCTCCTCATGCCTCTTGAATCCCAGTAGGACTCCGTGCAAATGATTCCCTTAGCTAACGTCCTTTACAGCCTAAGAGTTGCTTCAACTCAGTTGAAGACTGTAAACCAATCTGCCTCCCACAGATAAGCCTATTTGTGATTTCCATTCTGATCAAAGGTCAAGGTGAGATAGGAAATCGACTGCAAAAGACAAAGTCCAGCAAACCTCAAAATCCGATCTTATGACTCCCGAAGAGCAGTCTGGATTATTATTCACCTCACAAGTCGAAACTTGTGGAATCACAAAGTCTGAGATGAAGATACTTTGTGATTTCTATCTAACTTGTTTGAGTGGGAAACTCAACAATAAAAACAAGATCAGGATACCCGAATTATCAAGATAAAGATAGTTGGACCTGGTTTCACGAATCCCCAAGTGAAGTCTTTTTAGTCGCTAAACCCTAGAAGGGTTTGAAGGAGAGGACGATTCTAGTTTACAACTAGGACACACAAGAATAGTGTCAGGGATTCAAAGATCCCAGTTGTTAAAGGTTCTCCTTTTATATACTTTCAAGATCAAGGTTGCTTTAGGTTTAAGCTAAGATAGCTTTGGAACCAAGCAATCGATAATCACCGTTAGATGAAAAACTTGACTTGAGATTAACATATCAGAATATGCATTCTGGTTAGGATGGACCGTAACCGAACCGTGTATAATGACATGTTCATGTAGGTTTGCCAAAACTATCCAATTGAACTATATACTTAACCATTTTCATATAACATTTTAAGACTTTTCATGAATCACATATACGATCAAATGTCTAAATAGTGTTTTTAGAGAGTTGATCAAATGTCGATTATCTCATAGAAATAATTTTGATGCATCTGAAAATATTTAACAGGGTAAGTACGTGTACCCGGTACATGTACTGTGCCTGTTCGTAAATGTCTTTATCATGGTGCATGTACCGGTTATGGATACCCTTAAGACAACAAACAAGTTCAGGAACTCAGAGATCTTTTATGGTTTGCATACCTAGTATGCGTACCATTTTCGGTATCAAAACCAACAAATTTTTTCCAATTTGCATACTTGGGTGTGCGTACTTTTCCTGGTTCACGAGTCACAGACTTTTTGTGGTATGGTTACTGGGTATGCGTACCACAAAGTCGCTGCCTAACTATAGCTACGCCTGTACGTGTACTGCGGCTCCGGACTTATAACAGTTCTCCCGCTATGTGAACCAATATGCATATTGTCCTGTATCCAGATTAAAAATAGTTCTTTATCTCTCTAATAATCAATTCGAAATATTCCCGAATAATATCAATGACACATATCACTTATCCAGGATATTTTCAAATGATTAAATCTTGAATCATAATTTAATTCATGAGCAATAAATTGTTCTTAACCAAATTCATCAAGTATGAACAAATGTTCTTAATTATAAGAAGTCATATTTCGAGAATAATGTATAAGATAAAGTTGACTCGAAATTTTAGTTATGCATGTACTGTCTAATTTAGTCATGCGACAATGTCTCACAGATAGAAAGGTGGAACCTTTGAGAAATAGGTGGTTCAATCTCCACTTACCTTTTGATGTTGAAGTTCTCCAAAATCTCTTATTGATCTTCGCCTTCAAATAGTAGAATGCAGTGATATCCGATTCTCAACTACACACTTTTATCCTAATCCGAGACATGACTAAATGTAGACTCGAAATCAAGATATAGTTTTGGCAACTAAATTAGACAACAAGCTTGAGATAACAACACTTGTGAGTTCGACCGAGCAATGCTCTAACAATATTAATTACAATAATTTTTTAATTCAACGGTTCACCTTTATTTAACTTACTGTTATACTTGAAAGTGTATCTCAATATCTAATATATGTAAATTTATATTACGGAGAACAAAAATACTTTAATTAGGTATAAATACTCAGTAACGATCAATTTCTGTCAGTATTACCGAAACCATCGTACCGTATTCATATTTGTGAGGACCGATACAATACCGTATCCCAATACGTCGAACAATGGTGTAGATAACTTTTAATGTGGGGGACGATTAACAATATGAGATGTATCGATTATTCTAACTAATTTTGAGTTTTTTTTTTTTTTTTGTAAATCTTTTGTACTATGAAAATTAATTCTTACCCTTTTTTCCTAACAAATATTCTAGCGTTGATGTTGATGGGGAAAAACGATTTGCTGGTTTTTTAGGAAGTAAAGAGACGACCATGCGTACGGGGACTTCTTGACCGAGAAAATTGCTTAACCTCAAACACATGCATTGCACGAGAGTTCTTTGAGTTCGAAAGATCAATCTGTAGGACTCCGGCCTAAACCAAGACAATGTAAGGTCTAGAGTCAATTCGGTCACAAAGAGGGAAGAGGGTTAAACTTTAGGAGGGAAGCTGAGAAGTATGTGAGATCAATGGCGATAAAGTATTGTGAATGTGTTGATGGTTTCTGCAAATTGATAAACTGTTGAGTTCGAGTAAGTTCTGATTGATTGGTTGAATTCAGCTCTGTTGAGAGTTGATGAGAATTCTTGGTTAGACGAGCGTTGTCTGTCTTATTATTCAATCATGAGTTCAAAGAATTATTTATATTGCCAGAATGTAAACACATTGATCCCCATTAAGTGTGACGGTTGCTCTAGTGAAAGAGTGGGAAGATTTGGTTAACTGTCCACCCACCACTTTTTCAACTCCCTCAACTGCTTGCATGACTTAATCACATTTCTCATCATGGATGAACACACGTGTCGTAGACCACCAGACCAAAACCCTAATTAATATCCCCCCATGTGACATGATTGATGTCTCATGAATGCGGAGTCTGCAAGGCAGACGTGTAATTAATTAGTCAGTTGTTGACTTGACTAGACAATGGGTCTCAGCCTTGATGAGTCGAGCATAATGAACGAATGTGATATGCTCTGAGACTCATGGATTGAGCATAAGGTGTCTGCTGGGACAGAATAATGGATATACGTTGAGTCTTGATGAATTGTGACATATCATTTTACCAATCTGTGGAATAATGATATTTTGATGATTTGGATTGAGCGTCCGATGAGATTGCTCGATCAAGGACTTATTTTGATATGTCAAGTATTTGACATTAAATCAAAGATATTGTTGAATTATAAACATATCATGAATGATTAAATGATAAAGTAGGAATCATAAATATTGGATGGTCGTCCGTTCGAACCATGTTGCTCAGTCGATCAAAAATGTTGGCAGCAAGGCCAAATATTAAATTTGAATTAGAATATTGATTGCTGGATCAATATACTTCTCGAATGTTGATAATTGAATCAACATGAGGAATATTGCTCAGTCGAGCAATTGATAGTTGAATCAATGAGCCCTGAACCCTGATCGTGTATTTTTCTAGTTTAAGCAATTTAGTGTTGATAAATGAGCAAAGTAAATATTGCTAGTTTAAGCTAATATTGCTCGTTTGAACAAATATTGCTCGTTTCCTGAATTATTGGTAGCAGGACCAAATAAAATATTAATTAAAATATTGGTAGTTGGACCGAATATTATATAAATAATCAAGATGTTGATTGCTAGATCAACAAAAAATTATTAATGCTTGAATTTTCTCAGAATTATGATTTGCAAAGCATTCGTTTCGAAACCCTACTTTTGATCGATTGTTAATCAATTGATGATTTACTGAAAATGAATCAATGAGTGAGAGGGGCCGGCTACATGGGATGATGACCGACCATGTAGCTCCCAGATGCTCGAATGAGCAAAACACCAAAGTCCTTTGTAGACCAGTCGGTGAAAGGATGATTAAATATTGGTTTAATAATTTATTAAAATTATGCTCGTCTATGCATTAGGAAATAAAACCTAATTATGGAGAGATGAGAGACCAACCAAACGGTATGAAAATCGGCCTTTGGTGGTCGTGGGACCAGCTAGTGGTCAATTGATCAAGTTTTAAGTTAGTTGGAAAGAGTTTGAACACAATATGAATTGTAGAAGATTGATTAGTTTAAAATCGTTAATGTATGTGGGACCGTCTCCTTTCAAGCCTAAGGGCCGACCTTAGTCGGTCAAGGTGGCATGCCCGTGTTAATATATTTTCCGTGACTCAATCCTGAGAATTTTGGTATTTTCTGGTGCGCGTTTGAGCAATATTTTGGATTTCCAGAAGAGTCTGATCTTGACTGAAACCAAGGTAGTTAATTTCGGATTTCGGAGTGTCTCGGCCGGGGACGAGACACTGGTCCAACTTTGTATCGGGGGAATTTCGTTTCCAAATTTCGGTGTAATTTCGGATTAAAATTTTACATTAATATTATATTTATGGTGAAAATAACACGTTGGATCAAAGTAGTCAATTTCGGAAATTTCGGCGGAATTTCGGATTTCAGGTTTTGGAAAACGAAAATCGAAATTTCGGCCAAACGAAAAGTCGCCGGTTTTTTAGGAATCAATAAATTCCTGTCAAAATCGGTGTATTTCGGCCGGAATTGTTCTTTTATATTATTTTATTCCCTATTTCATATCCAACGTGTTATTTTCACCATAAATATAATATTAATGTAAAATTTTAATCCGAAATTTGGAAACAAAATTCCCCCGATACAAAGTTGTACCAGTATCTCGGCCCCGGCCGAGATACTCCGAAATCCGAAATTAACTACCTTGCGTTGGATATGAAATAGGGAATAAAATAATATAAAAGAACAATTCCGGCCGAAATACACCGATTTTGACCGGAATTTATTGATTCCGGCCGAAAAAACCGACGACTTTTCGTTTGGCCGAAATTTCGATTTTCGTTTTCCAAAACCCGAAATCCGAAATCCCGCCGAAATTTCGGCCGAAATTTCCGAAATTGACTACTTTGACTGAAACTCTCTATTTTGCTCGAATGAGCAAGTAGAACTTTGCTCACGTGACCAATATTTTGAAAATATTAAAATAAATAATATTTTAATATTTTTCCATGAGAAGCCCGGATGGTCGTGTGACCATTTGACTTTTTAGCTTTTCATAGTTTGAGCAATATTTGAGAAAATATGGAAAAACCAGGTTTTGCTCAAACGAAAGAGTTTCATGAGATGAAGGAGTAATAATTTTAAAAAAAAGGATTATAGGGTGTGGGACCGGCCACGGCTAGGGCATGGTCGACCGGCTAGTAGACCCGGTCTAGTGACACCCTTCTGTATATTTATTATTTTTTCATCGTGTGAGGGAAATATGGAGAAACTAAGAGTTTTGCTCGAACATGGGAGTTTGCTCGAATGAAGGAGTTTTCATGAGATTAGGAAAAATAATAAAATAAGGGACAGAGGCATGGGACCGGCCACGGCGGCATGACCGGCCGGTGGGCTCGATCCCTAGATGTCTTTTTTATTTTATTTTATTTTATTTTTCTTCCCTATTTTGCATAGGTTTCCTCATTCATCCATATTTTTGAATGCTTGTTCGTACGTTCGGGTGCTCGTTCGTGCATTATCACTAAGTACACTCACACCATTTTCTCGGGGCTAACTCGGTGGTGGCCCAGATGCCCGCGGTGGAATCCATTACGTGTCGCCAAAGAAGCTGATTGGTATTGCTTCTGATCCTCGCGATTAGTGAATATTTATTACTAATTCATGAAATTCATATGAGAATAATTCATGAAATTCATATGAGAATAATTCATGAAACGGAATAATAAAATGAGTTGAGTATCTATTACTAATTTATGGAATTCAACTGACAATAATCCATGAAACCGAGTAATGAGATAATTTTATTATCTATTACTAATCCATGGAATCCAGCTGAGGATAAGCCATGAAACGGAGTAATGAGATAAAATGATTATTTATTACTAATCCATGGAATCTAGCTGAGGATAAGCCATGAATCAGAGTACTGAGATAAATTGATTATATATTACTAATCCATGGAATCCAGCTGAGGATAAGCCATAAAACAAAGTAATGAGATAAAATAGATTATTTTCTAGGAACTAAATTGATGAATGTCGCGCTAGAATTAATCTATGAATTTCTTTATACCAGCATGCAATATGTCTAGGAGAGAGTTTCTTCGAGAATCGGGGTATGAGATGATGGAAGCATCATACTCATTCTGAATATTGATTATGTATAGTCAGGGAACAGTATGAAATCCTGAAGACGTTAACGCTCTATACTAGCATGCAATATGTCTAGGAGCCGTCCAATTATCGAGATTCTATATATATTATCTCTGCATAGTCAAGGAATAGTGTGGCATCTTGAAGACATTAACGCTTTATACTAGCATACAATATGTCTAGGAGCCGTCCAATCGTTTCGATTCTACGTAGAGGTGTTGATGAAATATGCGGAGTGTCTAAAAGCTCAGCCGAGAGGCTTTACGAATAACATATTCATACAGGGCTCTGAGAGGATGTACACTTAGTCAGAGATTGTGAAATGGGCTTTCACGAATCATAAAATATGAGTTTCACATACATTTCTGAAGTGGTGTCAGAAACATGCAGGATGATGATTTTACCATTTTAGCCTTTATCGAAAATCCAACATCAACAGCTGAACATGATTGTAAGGGTATTATCAGTATAAAAATACCTACATCAAATTTAATTTAACTTAAAAAAATATATATACTAAATGAAATTGCATTAGAAATACCCAGATAAGTTGTCTAACATGATAAATTCAACAATAAAAATAGGATAATTTCTTAAGGTACACTATGTCTTTAATTATCCCCTTTAATTCCTAAGGTACATCAGTTTATTCCTTCAATAGCTTTAACCGAACTTTGGTAATACACCACTATGATGATGTTCTTAAAACCAAGAAACATCAGCTTTGGTAATACACGGTTGAGGAGAGATCACGAATGTTACAAGCTTTGCTAAGTGTTTCAAATGTTCAGATCCTACTGCTCCATCGTGGTTGAGTACACCTTTGTGGTAAATATTGACTTGTAGAATCACATAAAATTAGTACATACCCACAAATTTTCATTCTAAAGATGAATCATCACAATTTATCTTAACATAGTCTTGGGTGCACCTCTTGTACTAATGGGATTTCTAATAACAGTCCCATGTGAGACATTGTCTAAGCTTTGTTAATAAAACTTTAATATTCTGACAATTATATAAAAGGTTAGGATACATATTACTAAAGACTAATGAATATTTATCCTACCAAAGAAACTAGGTTATAATAGACATCTTAATAATGATGTTATCATCATATATTCCAAATCAACATGTTACTCATTTATGATTACAAGATCAGTTTTTTGGATCAAACCTGTAGCCGACACATTAAACCAGATAACCTTAGCAAAAAGGAAATCAAGTAGAATATGTTTAGTAGTCGCAATATCATGTTTCCATCTGTCACAGTATAGACTCTATTGACTAAAATTGATTATTATAGACCAAGCAAGCTAGATTGGAGAATAAATTGTACTAACATTACTCTGATTCCAAAATGTAATGGGGCTGTAACTCTGCATAATTTTAGACCAATAAGTTTGATTGGCAGTGTTTACAAGATAATATCCAAATTGTTGGCTGAGAGAATGAAGTTAGTTTTCCCCTCAATAATATCAGAATTTCAGGGGGCTTTTGTACATGGCAGGCAAATCCAAGATGGGATTCTTATAGCTTCTGAGCTGATTGATGCAAAATTGAGAATCCAAGAAATTGGTTTGTTTTGTAAAGTTGATTTCGAGAAAGCATTTGACAATCTGAACTGGAATTGCATTGATATTACTCTTGCAAGGTTTGGTTTTGGTATGAAGTGGAGGAGCTGGATCATATGGTGCATTACAACCCCTAGATTTGCAGTTCTTCTAAAGGGTGAAGCAACTGACTTATTCAAAAGTCAAAAAGGGATCAGACAAGGAGATCCAATTTTTTCTTTTCTTTTCATCCTGGTGGCTGAAGTCTTATCTCTGATGTTCAAGAAAGCTGCAGCTGATGATTTGATTACAGGTTTTAAGGTCTCACAACAAGGAACTATAATCAGCCATTTACAATTTGTTGATGACCTTATTGTTTTTCTCAAAGATGATGAACTGCAAATTCAAAATCTGAAACATATTTTAACAACTTTTGAGATGAGGTTTAAAAGTGAATTATATGAAGAGTACTATTGTAGGTGTTGGACAGTTACACAATGGAGAGATTTGTGCAGGTATTTTTGGTTGTTCTAGCTCTTCTCTCCCCATGAATTATCTGGGTATTCCAATTGGCAGTAAGTCCAAAAGTAAGTTGGTGTGGTCTGAGATTATTCTAAGAGTGCAGTAGAAGTTAGCATCTTGGAAAAAACTTACTTATCTAAAGGTCAGGCTCATAATAATTCAAAGTGTGCTTGCTAGCTTACCAATTTACTATTTATCCATGTTTCAAATGCGAGTTTCAGTGTCTAAAGACCTGGAAAGAATAATGAGAAGATTTCTATGGGGTTCTACAAATACTGTGAAGAAAAGAAGTTGGGTTAATTGGACAAAATTTAATCTTCCTAAATGTAGAGGGGGTGTAGGCATAAAAAAGTTGCAGATTGTGAATAAGGCTTTACATGCTAAGTGGATTTGGAGGTATGGGTCTGAGAAACAAGCTCTTTGGAGAAGAATCATTAATCAAAAGTTTGGAGGTGAGTTTGAGGCTTTGTTTTTATATCAAAGTACTAGAGATGTTTGTAACAGTCTTTGGCTAGGTATTCTCAAAGCCAGAGATTTTGTTAAAGATGGCACTATTCTTACTGTGAGAAGTGGTAATGCAATTCTTTTTTGGGAAGATGTTTGGGCGGGAAACTCTAATCTCAAAAGTATGTTCCCAACTCTGTTTAAGATTGTTAAAACTAAAAAGGCTCTAGTGAAGGATGTGGTTTCTGAAGCTGGTTCTTGGGATTTCAAATTTTCTAGAAATTTAAAGGATGAGGAAATCTTACAGGTGGCTAATCTGTTTCAGCTTATTGGTGAGCCTCCTGTGAATTCTCAAGATGATAGCAGGAAATGGAGGTATGGAGATTCTTTTTCAGTTTCAAGTGCTTATAATGCCTTGGAAACTGATGGTTTGCTGAGATTCCCAGATAAGTATTTGTGGAATTCTAAAGTGCCTTTAAAGGTTTCTTTTCATGTTTGGACTTTATGCTATAAAGGTGCTCCAACGTGCTCCAAATTTAGATACTTTGCATAGAGATGGGCTGGTACAAGATTCAAATTGTTTGTTTTGTGGTCAGTGTGAAGAAACAAATGATCATTTGTTCCTTCACTGTAACACAACCACTTGTATTTGGTCTTATTTTCTTGGCAGTTTTGGCATAAAGTGGAGCTTTTCTGGTGATGTGAAGACAAATCTCTGGGAATGGGGAGTTAAGAAGACAACTACAAGATGGAAAATAATTTGGATCTTATTACCTTTTGCTATCTAGTGGACTATTTGGAAGGAGAGAAATAATAGACTTTACAACAATAATGCTAGAGATTCTTCTCAGTTATTAACAGCAGTAAAATGTTTGTTGTATTCTTGGGCTTTAAACACTGATATTTTTTTAGGTATTTCTCTTTCAACAATCATTTGTAATTGGGATGCAGTGATTCACTGATCTCTTGTTGAGTTTCTTCACAATTTTGTGATAGAACTCATCTTTATAATATATTTTGCCCTTTTCAGTAAAAAAAAATTTGATTATTATAGTCACTTATTTTAAAGGAATAATGTCTCTAACATACTTCCAAAGAAAGAGTATATTATTCTGGTATAATATCCAAATTAATTTTTTTTTATGTAAATATACTAGGAAATCACCCATGCCATAACGGCACGGGATATCTCGCATTGTCCTAAACTGGGAATCAAACATTTTCTAAACACCAATTAATGTATTGATATGTTTTCTTTTTATTTTCGTATTTGAAATTTATATTGGTCTTTTTTTCTTTTCGGTACACAAATTGATTTGTTAATCATGTTTAGATAGCCATAACTACCAATGGTTCACTCAAATCGGCAGTTATGCGCTGCAAACCTATTATTTCCTCGGCAATTAAAAAGAAAAGTAAATTTAACGTCATATCGTACTTTTTTTTTATGCTGATAAAAAAATAATTGTACTTCTTTTTTTATATAATTGTCTTATCTTCGGCAATGTTTTATTTAGTATCCTCCAATCGGGGGTTCAATAAAATTTAGTGTTTGGACTTGCCACCAAACACTAAATTTTATTTCAACAAAATAATTTACCGGGCAGATCAATGATAACAATCTAAATGAGCCAAAAGTAAAATAATGAAAGTATACAGAATTTTGGTCATTACATCTATTAATACCAATTTTTGATCCAAAAACAAAATAAAAAAACTCACCATGATCAAGGACATTTCATTATTTTCCACGGAGAATTGAACACATTAAAAGAGATCAATAATTCTGCCCTAATGCTTATTGTTATTTTACCACTAATACTACATTTAACGAAATAGCTGACTTACAACTCAAATTACAGAATGATGCCATCCTTCGTACGAACCTTGTGGGTCTTCTTCTCAAAGGACAATTGATAGGGCATGTGAAATTCCCTTGTGCTGGGAGGGAAACTTGTTTGTCTGCAGTTAGAAAGTGAAAGGATAAGCATGGTCACAACCCTCAAAGCAACATAAAAAGAAGTTACATTCTAACATTTGATGTCAAAATTCTAGACAAAACTGCGTACACCTAAAACCTTGATTACTGACGATAATCCCAAATAAGGCCCAAACCTATTCAGACTAAACAATGAAAATGAGTTGAAAAGATTTCGAAAAGAAATAAAGACATTCGTAAAGTTGGGAACCCCCTTATTGAATATACAAACTTGCTTGAGTAGTTTTACATTTTGTAATATATCCCGGATGAAATTTCCACTTTAGAACAAAAGTGATTGGTAATGTAAAAAGTGAGAGAGTAATCGATTTAATATGCAATGAACAAATTTAAGTTTCCATAACCTGGAAATTTATGGTGTTTTTAATTTTTTCCCTACAGTCTAGTTTATGTTGAATAGCCCACCTCGGATTTGAAAAGATAAGTTTTTGTTCCCAACATTTCTAACATCCTTGTCTGAAATTACTATATGTAAATGTGTTTACTGAATACCACATTAGTCTCACCCAAACCAATTACTCAATATGCTTTTCAAATCCAATCCACACTCGATATTGGTTAGAGAAGAACTTTGGATACACTACATTTTTTGCATATGTTCCCTTGTCATTTTCTGACATCAACAACCTTAATCTTATCCCCATTGTGCATCTAATAAAAAACACTTACCCTTTTCAAAGCTCTGAGACTCTGATGAAGTCCTTAACTACTGAAACATGTTGGAGAGTCACACAAATATATGTATTGTTTCAAAAACAGAATAAAAAATGCACTGGTCTATGTAAAATGCTAAAATTAACAAAGATTAAATGTGCATAGAGTTTTATAGCCAAAGAAAAAGGTAGAGATGCCGCTGATGGTAACATCACTGAAAACTGCAATGCTAGGGGATTCAAATTCCATAGACCTATCTAAATTAACTGTAACGTTCAATTTTATAAGATGCTAAAATGGTTTAATGGTTCTACAATTATTATCATATCCACTTAAAAGATAACCTCTACCTATTAGGTCTCTGTAGTGAATTCAAATGCCAGCCTTTGGATAACATTTTATATCAACGACTTCGAATATGTCTACATCATTGAGCCGAATGCAACAATCGTCATGTTTGGCCTTCCAATGATAAATAGCTCAAGAATCTCCTTTATCCCGGAGACCATGCAAAACTACATTAATAATGCAGATATATAAATTTAAATATTCAAATGGAAATATCATCTACCCTTATTTGTATATAATCTGACACTTCCATAGTCTCTCTTTTATTTTGCAAGTATCCTATGACTAAATAGTAAGTCCACAAATCAAAGAGTTACCAAATTAATATTTTTTTTGAAAATTAACATTGATATTTGACAAAAAACATATTAGTGAAATCATCTTATAGAACCTTTTCGACCTAGACTCATCATTGCTGCCCAAGGCCCCGCACTCAAACCCCCCGTCCTGCTCCCAGTTATTGTTGGATAAATACAAAGATCACATGCGCACTCAGTAACTGCATCACAAAAGTGGTGGAATAAGTAAATACTTAAAAAGTGCATATGCATACATGCATTCACAATGCCATGTACGATGATCAAATCATTAAATTTACTAGTGAGTGTTCAGGGAAGTCATTGACGGTGGTAATTGACAAAGTAATTTTCTGTTATACAAATCATGCGCTTGAAGTTTAGCATAAAAGATACAATTCTAAACTTAGCCTTCTAGTTAAAGCATGAGGAATACGCAAAAGACATAGAAGTTAAATGTACTATAAAATTAAGACCTTCACTTCACTTATAAGTACAATATTTTTTAGGGAAAAAAGGCTTGGTCTATGGCTCTGGATGATCTTGGCGGGGTTAATGAAAGGATGACATATTTATAACTTACCTGTAAAAGACAAGACGTCAAATTCTTTTATTTATGACATCTATGATAATATCTGAAATCCTTGAAAAAAAAAATCTAGCCATCATACTTTATTTACAGAGAGGAAGACAACTCCTATTGGAAAGAAAAAAAGACACAGAAAATTCAGTAAAAACTTGAAGAAGAACATTCTTAATTTAAGCAGCAATACTTACCTTAACATCGTTTAGTTGATTAATAAAGATCTTACCAACTCATACTGTTCTATATGGTTTCCTTCTTTAGGTTTCAAGTCTCACTACAAACTGAAAGCAAATGAGCAAAGTCAAATCTTAGTGGACAAATAATCACACCTATTCAAATGTTTCTAACAAAAATTATCCCTTATAATTGCACCCATATTAAAGCAAATTATCAAAGAGATGGCGGTGGTTGTTTTGCAAGTTTCGATGCATGGCTTAGTAGTTTACTATTGTACAAAAATTAACTATAATGCCAGGCTAGAGTCGAAAACGTGAGGTCGAAAATAAAAATCCCACTTTTGCATGCCTCTAAGTGCAGATCCTGCGACAAAATCATACTTTATAAAAAGCTAGTTCCCAACTCAAAAAATTTAAGAGAAAAGATAAAAAGAGATCCAGCCATCTCTTTGTAGCTATTGGACGCATGATTTTTCTTCAAGACTTTGATAAAATCAGCAGCATATAAAAAAAGGCATCTTGAGAATTCCTATTGATTAATAAAGACCAATTAGAGAGCAAGAGGAACTTAAACAGAAAGATAGTTAAAATAAACAAACTCGAAAGTCAGAGCAATGATATTGCCTTAAGATGGAACAGAAAGAAAATTTTATCATACGAAAAGTTTATTATACTAATCGAGTTCCAAGACCTCCAAGATCCGCGTATTATAAAAGTATTCCATCATTGGGTTTGTTATTGGTTGCTCTCCCCCCAAAGCTTTCCAATTGTGATTCTACAAATAGGTGGTGGAAGAGTTAGTACTTTAATTCTTTAAACATTCTAATTCATCCGCCAAATTTGACATGTATCATACCTGAAATCTCTTTTTTCAACCATTTTCTCAAACACTTCAAGTGCATAATCACTTTTTCCATATTGACAAAGCTCCTTAATCAAACTTTAAACAAATTTTAGATTACGATGATAATCTCTAGATCAAATTACTAAGACTTCACCTCAAAAATGCAACCCATAATCTAATTGACACAATAGATAATATAAATATTTTATCAGACTCAAGCCTAGCCAAATTCATCTTAGGATGTAAAGGCTCAATATAAGATTGATGGATCGACCACTATGAAGTAATTTTCTAGGGATTCTCTAAGCAAAAATCCACTATGAGTAACAAAATCGATACTCATACGTCTAAGTGCATGATACAATGTATTCAGGTAATGAGAAAATATAAAATGAGGGAGAAATTTGAGAATCGGCTAATAAACTTAGAAAATGGTGGAAACCCTAAAAATCATACATTGGGAAGTCGAAAAAAAAGAAGGAAGTTTCTTACCTTATCGAATGAAGTATTTTGATTGATCAGAGCTTTTGGTTTTCGTGGGCCAAGAATGGGAGAAATTGGAGAAGAGATTATCAGAGAAATGTTTCAGTAAACACAACAAATGAAACGTTTTTTTTCTTCTTCTTTGATCGGTTCGTTTAATGTTTGGAGAAGCTAAAAACGTTTGGAAATCGATGAGACTGGGAGGGGGTAAACATATTGGAAGAGTGGGAAGGTAAAACACAGTAAATAAAAACGTGCGTGGAGGAGTGTTGCATTTATGAGGCCCACGTGACTTATGAAGGTGAATGGGCGTTGGAT
Organism: Papaver bracteatum; assembly: GCA_023529315.1. NCBI lineage: Eukaryota > Viridiplantae > Streptophyta > Magnoliopsida > Ranunculales > Papaveraceae > Papaver > Papaver bracteatum. Next base: position 226,489 of record JAJJWX010002237.1, on the reverse strand, counting down.
CAAACCTAGAAAGCTACACCGAGAGGGATACAAAGATCACAGCCGCTAGTTAGGAAAACCCAATGTATGCTGGCCACTGAGTGACAAATCTAACCCTTATGTTGTATAAACATAGATTTGTATAATCATCTTACATATCCTTACCACTATGATGCTTCAGATTGTATAGAGTATAGTGAACAAACGCAACTGTGAACTAGCCCTTTTTTTGTCTTTGTTCAATCCAGCTTATCTTCACTTATATTATGATTTCTCATATTCAATTTTTTTTTTAGTAATTTCTGAATCAAATATTTTTAACTTACGGATAGACGCATTTATGTGTCTAATTTGTCCTCAATGTTTCGTATTGTTAGTACTCGTTTTTTTCCTTATTATTGTGTTTTGTGTGTTTGTAGATATTTTTTTGGAAATAAAGATTGTTGGAAAATTCGGCTCGAAAAGTTTCTCGGAACACCCCCGGAGGGCATTTGCTATTCGGACTCTCACTTTGGATAAGGGGCGGCCACGGCTATATGTAGCCCATTTGTCCTCAGCAACCACGGCTATATATAGCCCATTTATCCTCAGCACCCATCTTCCCCATTTGAACATAAATTTTGGTGGGAAAACTTGGTTTCACACGACCAGATTTAGGGTTCGATTTTTGGACATCTTATGAAGAGATTCAATGGCTGATTTTGAGTGGGATGACTTGGAGCTCAACAGGGAAGGTATGGTCGTTACATTTGGTTAGTTTTGGCTAGAACGTCGGATTGAAGAAATCAGAGCTACAAGGGACCAGAGGAGATAATCACGGATTTACAGCGAGTTAAATGTATGTTGCTCATGTTTGGATTGAGATGGGTCTCTAAATAAGCGTGTAGGAGCTAAATAAGGAAGTTTCAACAGCTGCAGACGCGTTGGAGAAAGATTATAGGGAAGAAAATATTCCCGAGAATATTTTTATCAATGCCGAGTAATATAGAATTGTTTGAAGTTATTACGTGTGATTTCTTTGTCCTGTTGAGTATAAAAGAGGGGTATGGGATGCGTACAAGGGGGACGGAGAGATTGGGAGAGTTACAGAGCATCACAGATTCGAGAAATCGAGTGGCAGGAAAATTCTTTTTTCCAACACTTTACCTGAAGAACACCAAGAACAGACTATCCAAGACAGTCGTTTTCAAACAGTGATAACGACATATCCGTGTGGGTCGCAGAGACAAAGTAACAACGGCAGTTTGTCTTTATCGTTTCCTGTAACAGTGTTTGCAACAATTATAAACGTTGCAAATACCCGATTTTCATCATTTTCTCCATTTTCATCTTTGTAAACACACTTTCAGCAATAATAATGATTTTTGAGCGTGTTTCCAACATGATGAGAGGCTAATTCTCCCACAACCAAGGCAATGAGGAAGCTATTTACGCATGAATAATTGGTAACTATTCAAATTTCTCTAATTTATAATTAATAATTCACTCAATCACTGCTTTTGCAGAGTATTTAATTGTTTGCATAATTTTCTTCATTAGTTGTGATTCAATTAGATAGGTTATGCTTTGTATTAAGATAATCTATGCTTAGGGGATACAATTAATTTTTGAGAATTTGCCTGATTATTTGTGAGTTAAGAAAATAAGGGACTTCAAGATAATTAGAATTTTGGGTTATTTATGAATGCGCAATTGGGGGATATCCAAACTAATTGGGGGATATAGCTAGAGGACAAAATTGGTGTCCCAATATCAATTCTGGGTGACCCCCTATGTAATTATTTTTTTAATTCCTAATCTAGCCATGACTAATCCTAATTAGTGAATAATTATAATTAGTAAAAATGTTAAGTATTTAGGGGATAAATTAGTTTGATTTTTTATTTTAATTTGTGTGAGTGAGGAGTTGAAGTAGGGGAAACAAATTGAGTGGAATTTTTTTTTTTTGAAAATGGAAGATGATTGTGATGAGAGAATTGCAGCTAAGAGGTTGAAAAATTGATTTTTTGTCTTTGAATCCACCATTATTGTAGCTGAAAAAGCTCGGTGCCGGCATGGTATTCAACAAAAAACCCATGCCGGCATTGTTGGAAATGTGCATAAATTATTGCCACTATCCGGGGGGTTTCGGGGTGGCGGAACTACTTCCGGTTTATTTCTGGTTTTGATCTTAAGAATGTTGATTTTTTTTTTCTGGTTTTGAATAGGTACCAGCATGGTAATCTAGTTTTCGAGCATACCGGAACTACTTCCGGCATGGTTTTTGCTTAAATTTCTATACCGGAAAATGATGAAAAGTATCCAGAAACTTGATTTTTTTTCACTTGACTACCGACATGGAAATATTTATATCGAGCATGCCGGAACTCAGTACCGGCATTGAATTTCATCACTTCCGGGATGGTCTTCATCATTTCCGACATGTTCTTCATTACTTCCGGCGTGGTCTTCATCATTTCCGACATGTTCTTCATCATTTCCGGCGTGGTCTTCATCCTAAATAACCATGCCGGAACTCACTTCCGGCGTGGTATTCATCCTATAATTCTGTGCCGGCACATGATGAAAAGTATCCAGAAACTTGATTTTTTTTTTCACTTGACTACCGGCATGGATATATTTATATCGAACATGCCTGGTACCTAAACCGGCGTGGTATTCATCCCAGATCGAATGCGGTACTTAAACCTAGCGTGGTATTCATCCTGGATAGAATGCCGGTACTCCGTCTAACTCGACTGTTTCAGCTATGTTTGGCGATTCTAACCTAAACCCATTGCTATAAATCGATTAAAACAATCATAAATGAGTTCAAAATCACTAACCTTCTCAAAGAATCCATGACTATGAGGGGTTGATCGTCCGAATTCGCCGCGTCGTCCTCTTCTTCTTCTTCTTCTTCATCTTCTTCAACAATCACTAACCTTCTCAAAGAACAATGAAGAATATGAAAATAAAATAAAATCAAAACCCTAATTGTGCCGGCAATCAAATGAAATTGGGGGATAAACTTATTTGGTTTTTAGATTTAATTGTTTTAGGGGAAAGGGCATAACAGTCTTTTCATAAAGGTTTTTAATTAGGAAAGGGTATTTTGGTATTTTCATATTCAAAAGTTACCCCTTATCAGCCACCCCTAGTTGGGGGAAGTAATTCATATCCCCCAATTAGTTTGGATATCCCCCAATTGCGCGTTCTTATTTATCATCATTCATTCATGTGTAATATTGGAATCAGTGTCTTGGTTATTTTCTCATATCTTGAAATCAATTTTGATCTAAGTTGTCTTTACTTTTAAGTTTTATTAAATCTAAAATCCATTGCTTTCACAAGTCTCACGAACCTATTTATTACAACATTATTGATTCACATCAATTTTTGGCGCCGTCGACACGGAGCTTGTCTTTAGGCTTAGAGTTTTTAGTTTTTTATTCTTTTTTTTAGGTTTTTATTCTTTTTTTTTTAGGTTTTTATTTGTTCTTCTTTACGTTTTTGTTTTTGTCTTTTTACTACAGATTTTGGAATTTAGAGCGAAAGAAAATTTTTCCAAAGCTTTTGGTGAATACTTAAAGATTTGGAGTTAAAGACAAAACGAAAGGAGCGAAAGAAGAAGATTTTTTTATTATAAAAAGAGAGAAAAAAAGAGAGTTTATTTTTTTAGATTGTATTAGGATTTCTCTATTCTTGTAATTTTCTTTTTCTTTTGCACTTTATTTTTTGGACTTTGGACTTGGACATTTGGACATTCTTTTATTTTTAAACCCTACGGAAGAGTTGTTTAAATATTAAACTGTTTGCAGAGAAGGACGGTGATTATGATATCACCTCGGCCCCTCGGGTTCGTACATGACATAGGAGTCGTGGCCCGAGTCAACTGTAACGGTTCATCCCCCGTCTGGTACGGGAGGTAAGTTTGTCGAAACACTCGCGAATCCCCTGTTAGTGAGTTACTGTATTCCTTCGTTTGGATATATGTCGAGGAACTGAAAACGACTGTTTTAAATTCCTAGTAAAGGGAAAGGACTGGACTTACAAGATAAGGGTTCGGATTTCATCACCGTTCTCTTCTTTCCCTCCTTAGGAAAACAAAACTTAACGCGAACCTAAGACTTAAAATTTGGAATAGAACGAGACCGATAGGGTAACGAGCTTAATAGGAAGTTCGAAAAATATTGGTTACTCTTTTGAGCATTATTCGAAATTCATTATAGTTTTTGTGAGTTGAATGCGTGACTGCATCGCCTTGTAATGCGGTGAGGCCTTGGGTATCAAATCTCCATGCATCTTCCCTCGCCTCTATTCAGCTTGCTTTGACTTAGATTGATTCCAGAGAGGTTTGCTCAGATTGTAACGAATTCCTTTTTGAAATAATAGAAGCTGGTCTAGAAACAATCTAAGTGGAGCCATCATGCTTTTTGTTTGCTAGAAAATTTTAGGTTTGCTTTGGTGGAGTCAGCCTTGTTTGTGTTTGCATAGAACTTCCCTTCCTTTTAGGATTTTTTCTTTTTCTTTTTATTTTTTTTTCTCTAGTGTATGCCCGAGGTCATTAGAGAACGGGCTTGGAAAAGAAACACTCTAGGTCGTTTGATTAGTGACAAACCTAGTAGTTCTTCTTATGAAGGCGGGGAGCTCGAAGACTCTTCTTTTGAGAGCCCTGTTTTTGGAAACTTCAGTTTTTAGAATCTGTCTCTTTGTGAGGAAAGTACCCCTAGTACTTCAGCTGTGCCAACGATGACAACTTTGAAAGATTACATGTTCCCAACTAGGACCAACCGAGCTTCATGCATTAAATTGCCAGTCAATACGGCTAATTTCGAGATAAAACCTAGTATTCTTCAGATAATTCTTATATTCTTAGGAAAAGATGATGAGAACCCTTATTTTCATATTAGGGACTTTGAGGAAATTTGTGGGACAGTTAGAATAAAAGACCTTACTGATGAAGTCTTGAAACTTAAGATGTTTCCCTTTTCCTTGAGAGATAAAGGCAAGACCTGGCTGAAGAACCTGCCATCTGAATCCATTGAAACATGGCAGGAGCTTATTGCTGCTTTCTATATGAAATTCTACCCTAAGCATAAAACTGCAGCTGTTAGGAAGAAAATTAATGCTAGTGTACAACAAGAGGGAGAGTCTCTTTATAGGTTTTTAGAGAGATTCAATGATCTCCTATCCCAGTGTCCTCACCATGGATTTGATAAGATGAAACTTGTAGAGATTATTTATGATGGTTTAGACTATTCGACCAAAGCCATGGTCGAGTCTATTTGTGTTGGTGAGTTCACTAGTAAAAGTGCTGAGATGCCTTCACATTCTTAGGAGTTGTTGCTGAGAAATCCCAACAGTGGGAATCTTGTGTTGAACCCCCTAAAAGACTCTTGGTTAATAGAAGTAGCACCAATATGGTAGATACGAGTTTGGCGTCAGATGCTAAGTTTTCTGCTTTTTCTAGAAGGTTAGAAGCTTTGGAAATGGGTCAGTCTAAAAATAGGTCCCTTGTTGAACCTAATAGAACCTCTCAAGTCTCTAGTTGTGGAATAGAGCCTGATAGCTCATTTTGGGAAGGACAGGTTAGTGAAGAGCAAGCTCATGCTGTCTATAACACTGCTAGGTTTGAGAACCGTCAGAAGTTTGACCCACACTCAGAGACCTATAATCCTGGTTGGAGAAACCATCCTAATTTTTCTTGGTCTAAGGGCCAGAATCAAGGTCAGTCTAGTAATTCTCAGCCTCCCCAGGTTTTGGTTATGCTAAGAACCCTTCAGGTCAACCCTAGTTCCAGAACCATTCGGATAAAAAGATCACAAGTTTAGAGGATACTCTCGCTTCGTTTATTAAAAGCTCTGAAAAGATCAACCAAATGGCTATGCAATGGATAGAAGAAAGTAAGAGTATAGGTTATGCTAACTCTCAGGCTATTTCCGAGTTGAAAACCCAGGTTAGTCTGATAAATGAGTCTTTGAGGTAAAAAGGTAAGTTTCCTAGCCAAACTCAACCCAATCCTAGAGGAGTTCATGAAGTAGGTGGAAGACCATCAGAACATGTGAATGCTATTAAAACCCTTAGGAGTGGTTGAGTGGTAGACAACAAGGTCGTCATGCCTGAAAGTGAACATGATGTTGTTCACCCTTCTGAGCCAGAAAATTATGAGGAGACTGATAGAGTCTCTAAAGAGACCAATGAGGGTCATATTGAGACAGGCTTTGTTCCTAGAGCCCCGTTCCCCAAGCTGCTAGTTCCAACTAAGAGGGAGTCCAACTTTAATGATATATTGGAGGTTTTTAAGCAGGTTACTATCAACCTCCCATTGTTAGATGCGATTAAGCAGATTCCCGCTTATGCCAAGTTTCTTAAGGACTTGTGTACACGAAAGCGTAAGCTTAGTGTTCAAAAGAAAGCCTTCTTAGCTAGTCACGTGAGTTCTATTATTCAGAATACCACTACTCCTAAGTATAAAGACCCAGGGTCCCCTACCATTGCTTGCACAATATGTAAATATTGTGTTGAGAAAGATTTGCTTGACTTAGGATCCAGTGTAAACTTACTCCCATACCATGTGTACCTTAAGCTAGGACTTGGTGAGATGAAACCTACCCAGATGACTCTTCAGTTAGCTGATAGGTCCGTTAAAATTCCTCGTGGTGTGATGGAGGATATTCTTATAGAGGTCGACAAGTTTATTTATCCAGTGGATTTTGTTATCCTAAATACCCAACCTGTCCCTGACCCAGAGAACTAGATACCGATAATTTTAGGTCGCCCGTTTTTAGCTACATCCAATGCGATCATTAACTGTCGAACTGGTATTATGAATTTGTCTTTTGGTAATATGACTATTGAGATGAACGTCTTTCATATTAGTAAGCTACCCTCTGAACTAGATGACTCGAGCATAGAAGAGGTGAACATGATAGGAACATTAGTCGAGGAGTCATTACCAAACACTTTGTTAGAAGATCCATTAGAGAAATGCCTAGCTCACTTTGGGATTGATTTTGATGATGATGATGTGATGAATGAGGTGAATGCTTTGTTAGATTCAACCCCTTTGATAGACACTAGTAATGGCTGGAAACCTAAGTTCAAACCTCTACCATTTTCTAAGTCTACCCTAGTTCCTTCGTTAGAAAAGCCTCCTAAGTTAGACCTAAAACCATTGCCAGATACCCTGAAGTATGTGTTTTTAGGCCCCCCTGAAACTTTACATGTAATTATTGCTTCCGACTTGGATAGTGATCAGGAAAGTAGGCTAGTGACCGTCCTTCAAAACAACAAGGAAGCTTTAGGGTGGACCATAGCAGACATTAAGGGTATAAGTCCTACTATTTGTATGCATCAGATCTATTTAGAGGAAGATACCAAACCTTCTAGGGAGATGCAACGTCGACTGAACCCTAATATGAAAGAAGTAGTTCAACCGAGGTTCCTCAAGTCGTTAGATGCAGGCATTATCTACCCTATTTCAGACAGTAAGTGGGTCAGCCCCGTTCAGGTTGTTCCCAAGAAATCCGGTATTACTGTAGTCCAAAATGATAACAATGAGTTAATCCCAACCCGAATGACCACGGGTTGGCGTGACTGTATTGACTATAGAAAATTGAACAAGGTCACTAGGAAGGACCACTTTCCCCTTCCCTTTATCGACCAAATGCTAGAAAGATTAGCTGGACGTAGCCATTTATTCTTTTTATATGGATTCTGCGGTTATAATCAGGTTCCTATTGCCCCAGAAGACCAAGAAAAAACCACTTTTACCTGTCCCTTTGGTACCTTTGCGTATAAACGCATGCCTTTCGGGCTATGTAATGCCCCTGCGACCTTTAAGCGTTGTATGTTGAGCATATTTTCTGACATGTTAGAACGGTTCTTAGAGGTCTTTATGGATGATTTTTCTATGTTTGGTTCGTCTTTCGATGAGTGCTTGCATCATTTGTCATTAGTTTTAACTAGGTGTAAGGAAAAGAATTTAGTGCTTAATTGGGAGAAATGTCATTTCATGGTTCGTTCAGGAATTGTTCTAGGGCATATCGTATCTTCGAAGGGTATAGAGGTAGATAGAGCCAAATTTGACCTTATTAAAACTTTACCGGTCCCAAAACCGTAAGAGATATTAGGTCATTGTTAGGGCATGCTGGTTTTTATCGTCGATTCATTAAGGATTTTAGCTTGATTTCTAGACCTCTTTGCAATTTGCTTGCAAAAGATGCTAAGTTTGTCTTTGATGATGCTTGTTTAGAGGCTTTTGAGAAGCTTAAGACTTTACTCACTACCGCCCCCATAGTCCAGGCACCCAACTGGAACCTACCCTTTGAGATCATGTGCGATGCTTCAGATTATGCTATTGGTGTTGTGCTAGGTCAGAAAACAAATTACTTCATGTGATTTACTATGCTAGCAAAACTCTGAATGATTCCCAGTTGAACTATACCACTACGGAGAAGGAACTATTAGCTATTGTGTTTTCCTTAGACAAGTTTAGATCCTACCTCTTAGGTTCTAAGATCGTAATCTATACTGATCATGCTGCTTTGAAATACCTTTTGTCTAAGAAGGATACCAAACCTAGATTGATTAGGTGGATCCTATTGTTACAAGAATTTTCGCCCGACATTAGGGACAAAAAGGGTGCAGAAAATGTAGTAGCATACCACTTGTCTAGGCTAGTTGTTATTTCCCCTAGGGATTCCCTTCCTATAAGGGACAACTTTCCTGATGAACAATTGTTCTCTGTTTCCCAATCACCTTGGTACGCAAATATAGTGAACTATCTTGTTACTGGTCGAATGCCCCAACATTGGGGTAAACAAGATCGTTATAGGTTTTTAGCCGAGGTCAAGCACTTCTTTTGGGATGAGCCTTATATATTTAAGTATTTTCCAGACCAGATTATTAGGAGATGTATACCTGAGAGTGACCAGTCCGGTATTATTTCATTTTTTCATGATCATGCTTGTGGGGGTCACTTTAGTGCTAAGAAGACTGCTGCTAAGATATTTCAGTGTGGATTCTATTGGCCTTCGTTGTTTAAAGACTCTCATAGTTACTGTGTTACCTGTGAACGTTTCCAGAAATTAGGAACCATTTCCCGTAGGAATATGATGCCCTTGAACCCGATTTTAATTGTTGAGGTCTTTGATGTGTGGGGTATTGACTTTATGGGTCCATTTCCTAATTCTTTTGGTAACCTATACATCCTTGTCACCGTAGACTATGTCTCTAAGTGGATTGAGGAGGTTACGTGTAAAACCAATGACCATAGGGTTGTGTTTGAATTCTTGAAAAATAATATACTTACACGTTTTGGTACACCGCGAGCTATAATTAGTGATGGAGGGTCGCACTTTTGTAATGGACCTTTTAAGCTTTTGATGAATAAATATGGTATTACACATAAGGTAGCTACCCCGTATCATCCGCTGACTAGTGGTCAAGTAGAGGTTTCCAATAGGGAGATAAAACGTATATTAGAGAAAACAGTTAATCCTAATCGGAAAGACTGGTCGTCTAGGCTTACTGATGCCTTATGGGCTTATCGTACTGCGTTTAAAACCCCCATTGGAATGTCGCCTTATCGGATTGTGTATGGAAAGGCATGTCATTTACCTATTGAGTTAGAACATAGAGCTTATTGGGCTGTTAAGCAGCTAAATTTTTCACTTGACAAGGCAGAAGCCCATAGGAAACTCCAGCTCAATGAGTTGGATGAGATTCATATAAATGCTTACGATAGAGCAAAGGAGTATAACAACAAAATGAAACTTGTACATGATAGAAATATTTTACGAAAGTCATTTTCTCTAGGTCAAAAAGTTCTTCTGTATGATACCTGCTTGCATATTTTCCCAGGGAAGTTACGTTCTCGGTGGACGAGTCCTTTTATTTTTCGCACTGTTTTTCCTCATGGAGCTGTTGAAATTGAGACACCAGATGGTAGTAGTTCTTCGAAGGTTAACAGTTAGAGATTAAAACCCTTTTTAGAGCCCTTTCCTACAGGTGATGTTGAGGAGGTCCCTCTGGAGGACCCTGTTTACCCTTGATTGACCATCGAGGCAGTTGTATGTTGTACATTAGTTTTGATTTTCTCTCTCTTCACCCAGGTACTATCTCTCCAACTTTTCCTCATGTTATTTTACTTTTGGTATTGCTCTTTCATTAGAAACATTGAGGACAATGTTAGATTTAAGTTTGGGGGTGGGGAAGAACTTTTTAGTTGCACTTTTGAAACTTCTAGCATTTCATGGTATCCGGTTAGCTAAGTTTACATACTGTTTCTCACCTAAAAGATAGAAATTGGAATGCTAGGGATAAAAACCTATTGAGACATTAGAGAAAAAGACATTGAGATCCTTGAAATTCAGGAGAGAACTTGTTCCTTTTGGAGGGTAACCGTGATGGACCTAACCATCCATGATGGAAAGTCAAGTAGGTCAGGAAATGCCAGAAAGACAAAGCAACCTCACAATGTAGTCTTAGTTACTGGATTACAACTCTCTCTCAGTAGAAACTTATCATCATCAAAAAACGGAGCGACATCAAAATCTATGAAGAAAGTGGAAGACGTTTAAGGTTTAGAAGCAACAATAGAAAATCAGAATTCAAAATCAAGGGGTACAAGAAGTTTTAAGAGCAAGAAAAATCAAACGATATAAGTTGTTGAAGTTTATGATACTAAGACATTACAAGTTACGAAGATCCAAGTTTTAAATTACTTCTGTAATGCCCATGTAAATTTTTGTCTTGTTGTTACTCAAAAAAAAAAATGAAAAAATGAAGAAAAAAAAAATGAAAAATGAAAAAAATATAAAGTTTAAATTTTAAATTTTGTTTATGAGGCTCAAGAGTTTATCATCAACAGTTGAAGCCGAAGAAGACGTTGTTTCTACTGAGCACTATGAGAGAGTCGAAGAAAGACACATTTGGTTGCTTTGTTAGTCCGCTTTCAATCTGACACAAGATCTTTACAGCACTGGTTCAACTCATCACACGTAATTAGTCCAGCTGTGTAGCAGATGTCCCTATCATTTTTATCTCTCTCCTAATCTTATCCATCTGTAAATTAGCGGACGCATTTTACAATGTTTATCTAGCTATGTAGAGGATATCTCTTTATCTTGCAGTGTTGCGGATGTGTCTCCCCTTTTCTTCAGTCAGCTTTAGAGTTGGCACCTTTAATTTCTCTGGCATTCTAGTCACTTGGAGATAGGTCGAGAATTTTTATGTCCTCATAGCTCTTTGGATACTTGTGACCAATTAGAAGTACAGGTTTTGTGGGTACACCTCTGGTAAACCCTCCGGAGACAACACTCCGCCACTAGGGCCACCTAGCGGTTTAACGGCTTGCTGCACGTGCTAAGTGTAGTCATTTTATTTTCTAGATTAGATTTACTCGGGACTAGCAAATAATAAGTTTGGGGGTATTTGATAGACGCATTTATGTGTCTAATTTGTCCTCAATGTTTCGTATTATTAGTAGTCATTTTTGTCCTTATTATTGTGTATTGTGTGTTTGTAGTTATTTTTTTGGAAATAAAGATTGTTGGAAAATTCGGCTCGAAAAGTTGCTCGGAACACCCCCAAAGGGTATTTGCTATTCGGACTCTCACTTTGGATAAGGGGCAGCCACGGCTATATGTAGCCCATTTGTCCTCAGCACCCACGGCTATATATATCCCATTTATCCTCAGCAATCATCTTCCCCATTTGAACATAAATTTTGGCGGGAAAACGTGGTTTCACACGACCAGATTTAGGGTTCGATTTTTGGACATCTTATGAAGAGATTCAATGGATGATTTTGAGTAGGATGACTTGACTGAGCTCAACAGGGAAGGTATGGTCATTTAATTTGGTTAGTTTTAGCAAGAACGTCGGATTGAAGAAATCAGAGCTACACGGGACCGGAGGAGATAATCACGTATTTACAGCGAGTTAAACGTGTACTGCTCGTGTTTGGATTGAGTTGGGTCTCTAAATAAGCGTGTAGGAGCTAAATAAGGAAGTTTCAACAGCTGCAGACGCGTTGGAGAAAGATTATAGGGAATAAAATATTCCCGAGAATATTTTTATCAATGTCGAGTAATGGAGAATTGTTTGAAGTTATTTCATGTGATTTCCTTGTCCTGATGAGTATAAAAGAGGAGTATGGGATGCGTACAAGGGGGACAGAGAGATTGGGAGAGTTACAGAGCATCACAGAGTCGAGAAATCGAGTGGCATGAAAATTCTTTTTTGTTGTTGCTTACCTGAAGAACACCAAAAACAGACTATCCAAGTCAGTCGTTTTCAAACAGTGATAATGACACATCTGTGTGGGTCGCAGAGACAAAGTAACAGCGGCAGTTTGTCTTTATCGTTTCCTGTAACAGTGTTTTCAACAATTATAAACGTTGCAAACACCCGATTTTCATCATTTTCTCCATTTTCATCCTTGTAAACATCCTTTGAGCAATATTAATGATTTTTGAGCATGTTTCCAACATGATGAGAGGCTAATTCTCCCACAACCAAGGCTATGAGGAAGCTATTTACGCATGAATAATTGGTAACTATTCTAATTTCTCTAATTTATAATTAATAATTCACTCAATCACTGCTTTTGCAGAGTATTTAATTGTTTGCATAATTTTCTTCATTAGTTGTGATTCAATTAGATAGGTTATGCTTTGTATTAAGATAATCTATGCTTAGGGGATACAATTAATTTTTGAGAATTTGCCTGATTATTTGTGAGTTAAGAAAATAAGGGACTTTAAGATAATTAGAATTTTGGGTTATTTATCATCATTCATTCATGTGTAATAGTGGAATCAGTGTCTTGGTTATTTTCTCATATCTTGAAATCAATTTTGATCTAAGTTGTCTTTATTTTTAAGTTTTATTAAATCTAAAATACATTGCTTTCACAAGTCTCACGAACCTATTTACTACAACATTATTGATTCACATCACTTACCCAAATCTTGTCTCCTCTCATGAGTCTCAACATCCATCAGTTCAACCACATAAGTGAAATCATAAGGATTATATGCAGTATTAGAAGGAATCGGTGGCTTCTAAATATTAAAAAAAAAATCACTTATCATTACTGATGAAAGTATGTTTTTCCATTTTCGAAAGATTAGAAGCCTGAAGCCATGATTTAATAAACTCAAATTCACAGTTGATGCTCTTCCAGTTCCACGTGGAATCAATCTTATTTTTAGCATGTCGAGGATAATGTCATTTAAAGTAATTAGACTTCAAGGACTCAACCTACAAACTATTGGTGGTGGTTGAACAACTAAGATCTTTGAAATTTTGCGCCCCCTTCCGCAACAAGAAGCAATGAAAAGACCTTTCTTTTCATGCTTGTCCGAACAAAATCTTAATTGAATAAACTTTTAGAAATATTCTTTTGATGTGAAGTTCTAGTATGAGCACAGTCTTAACCATAACAGATTTTCCTTCTTGAGCAAACAATTTCCCTCCCCGCTTAACCTTTTTTCTTACATTAAGCAACAAATGAAAGCTAAGGTATTTATTATTTGGATCAATTTTATTTACATGCAGTAGTTTAGTAATATCATCACAAGAAAAAGGACTATGACCCATACCAAAGGTGATGCAATTTTTTTAATACTTTATTAGTTGACAAGAAGAGTAACGAAAATCCTCCAAAATCTGATAAAGATGGCTAATATTATACAAATTTTCTTTGACAAAAAGCAGGCAACCATCTGCAAACAACAAACAACTAATTGAGAAACCTTTTTTTGTAGTTTTAAATTCATATCAAAGGTGATGCAATTTTTTTGATATTTTATTAATTGAGAGAAGAACAACTAAAATTCTCCAAAATTTGATGAAGATGGTTAATATTGTCCATACTTTGACAAAGATCATGGAATCCTCTACAAATAACATATAATAAATGGGAGAAACCTTTTCTTGCGATTTTAATTCCGTTGATGATTTTAGAAACTTTCCCAATCATGCTAGTACCTCAAAAAATCTATCAAGTTAAGTGGCCTCACACTTATAAAAACAAGAATCAAATGTTTAATGTCCAGAAATTAACTCAACATCTGTGAGTCATCCCAGAGAAGAATGAGAAGAAGAGGAAGATCCACTTGTAGCTGAATCAAAGAATAAACTATATATAACAAGGTCAAATGTATGGAATGAATTTGAAAGAATTGTTACAACAAAGATTGGAGCATATGGGAAGAATGTGGTTGAAATTATAGGTGAATGCATGCATTATAGCAAAAGAATTGAATCATCTAGTACAAAAGGAACCATCAGCTTGAGATACCATCTAAATTCCTAGAAGAAAAAAAGTTCGAGAAACAGGGGAAGCAACCCGTCTGCTGTGGCGGGGCGGATTTTTCTTTCATAATAAGACTTGGAAGACTATGCCTACTCTAGGTAGCTTACGAAATTTAAAACAGATATACAAACTAAGTTAGCTAATTCGAAATATGATCTTGATGCTACTAGATTAATTATTTCTAAGATGATTTCTAAGTATGATTATCCTATAAATATGGTTGAGCATGGTTATTTTAGAGAGTCTGTTAGGTCTCTGAACCCTTTTTCTAAGTGTTATAGTAGTAATACAACTATGGAAGACATTATGAAAGTGTATGATGAGTTCTAAGTTAAATTACAAGAAGAATGTGATTCGATGACGTATAAATATAGTTTAACAATTTATATGTGGACTTGTAAACATACAAAAGATGGTTATTGGTGTGTAACATGTCATTACATAAATTATGAATGGAAACTAATTAAGAAAACACTATCATACATTTTAGTGCCATCACCATATACCGGAGAAGTTCTTGCAGATTTTGTGAAAGTAGTAGCTCTAAATTGGAATATAGATAGTAAGATTTTTGCTTTGGTTACTGACAATGCTAGAGCCAATGATGTTATGATGGCAAATATGAAGAGTTATCTTGGTAGAAAAAGTTGTCTAGTTCTTTGATTCAAATGAGGTGTAGCAATCATATATTGCATTTACTTGTATTACGTGTGATGAAAGTAGTTGTTGGATTTATAAAAAGTATTAGAGAGTGTGTGAATTATGTCAAGTTTTCGCAATCTAGTAACTAGAGGTTTGCAAATCCTTTGGCACAAGTGAAGCATCCCGCAAGGTCGGTCAGTTTAGATGTGGACACCAGATGGAACTCCATCTTTAAGATGCTTAAGGATGCAATTGATTTGCGGTTTAACTAATTTGGATACTGATTTCAGTATACTACCAATTTCATAGGAGTGACAACAAAGAATACATATTTATGAGTTTTTGGAAGTGTTTGATGTTATTTCAACTAAATTTGAAGGAATTAAGTATTCTATAACAAATAAATATTACAATGGGGTCTATGAGATTTATAAGAGCATTCAATACTAGTCCTCATATGTATATCAGAGAAATAAAATTGAAGATGAGGTCAAAGCTTGATAGTTATTGGACAGAGTCCAACCTGTTGATGAGCATTGGAGTGGTCTTAGATCCTATGTATGAGATAAGATGGATAAAGTTTGTGTATATGGTGTGCATAGCTATGTAACTCATTATAACAAATTTCAATCAACATTGAACATACTTATCTTTTCATATGAATTCGAAAGTAACTTTACAGCTCCAAAGTATTTTAGGAATTCAGCTAGTGGAATAGGTTCAATTGGAATTGAGATTTCTAGAAGTGACCATGAGTAGGATGAGTTTTTGATGGAAAACAGTGAGACTGGGGTTCAAAATTCATAGTTGGAGAAATACTTAGAAGAACCACTGCTTACTAAAGGCACACCAAAGAGGAATTTCAGTTTGGTATATTGAGTTGTGGAAGAATCATGCTCTTAAGTACCCAACTCTTGCAAAGATTGCAAGAGATGTGTTGGATGTTCTAGTGACAAGTGTAGCATCGAAATCCATGTGAAGTGTTGGTGGTAGGGTTCTTACAACACACATAAGTTCATTATCTCCAGAAGTTGTTCAAGCATTGCTTTGCTTAAGTGATTGGTTGCCAGATCTAAATGACAATGCTATTAGTGTTTAGTTATTTCTCTTGTAAGTTTCATTTCCTTTCATAGTTTCTTGTACTACCAACTAATACATTTCAGTTTCTTTGTAACGCAGATACACTACGAAGTTTGGAATAAAGAACAAGGGGAAATGCAGGCTGCAGCCAATACACATTTCAATCCAAGGATCTTGCTTTGTTGTATTTTTTTGCGTTTTCATTAACAAGAAAATGTAATCTACAAATTTGGAACGTTTGTGTGTGTTTTATTTGTGTTTGAACTAAAATTTGAACTGAAAACTTATTATATTTGAGTTGAAAACAGGTTAGGAAATTTCTGTCAGATGATGGGATTTGCCAAAAAAATATATGATATCCAATAACCTTAACAAATTGGAATTGGCTAAAAAGTTTAAGATCTCGTCGAAAGTTATCAAATATCCGATTAAAGTTATCGTAACAAAATTGGCTGAGCTAGTTTCTGTTTCGATAAATTCCATTGACAATATATTTCAAACTCATAGTCTAATTATTTAAAGCCCGAAAGTTACGAAAAGAAAAGTTTAGAGAGAAGTGGGTATTATACGAAAATGATGTCGACGAATCATTAAATGCCAAATGCTGGACTAAAATATATATGATTTGTATCTTAGATAGTGTTTTCGACTTGACGTAGTATATGTCAAAGACTTCAAAATCCAAACCCAAGATTACTTGGGTTCCAATTAACAATAAGATGTGACATGATATTCATTATTAAAGATTAATTTTAGTTCCCAAAATAAGAAAATAAAAATCTATTGCATGAAAAAAATACATGAGCACAACATGGGATTACTAAATCTCAAACGGAATTACCGACACTAAATAAAAGTCCTTGTTCAATCATATATGTGGCAAATCGGTGGAATTTGGTAACTCTGTCGCAACGGCCTTAATAAAATCATATAAATATAACAATTTGGTAGAATTCGGTAACCTAGATGTAGCATCCTTAAAGCATCTGCAGTCATGAAAGCTAAAAAGTCTGAATAAGCTAAACTAAATTTAGCTTTTAGTTTTAACTTTCAGAGATTTTCTGCATTGGGAGTGGAAGTAAATTAGCTTGACGAATAAAATTTACATCTTAATTTAGACGCAATGTCTAACTTCGTCTTCGTCCACTTCGTAGATGCTATTTTAATGTGCGCTTCATTAAACGAGCATCTTATTAATGCTTGGAGCACGACGTAATTATTATTATGTATGTTCACAGATGGACTTTACTACTACGCATGTTCATGGGATGCGTTTGAGAGGGACGGTTTTTTAATTAACATTTGAAATCAAGCACTATTAAAATTAATATTTCATCAAATTCTCTTTATTGGCATGCGGGACGTCAACATAAGCTAGCAACATATTCACCGTTGGATGTTATTATATATGGTTGGATTAAATTCAGTTTATCTCTCATAAAAAACTACAGCTGGCGAACTCAAGATATTAGAATTAAGTCCCTTATCTTATAAAATAAAATAAAGTTAATCCTCCCGTGCAGAAATCAATTAAAATGTAGAAATCAATGGTCTCTTCCTTACCAGCAATAATTTTCTCCATAATTAGTAAATTTGAGAGAAACTCAATATCGAAAATATCGGATAGATTTAAGCGGTTGGGTAACTTGGGTTGATGACGATGATTGAAGTTCATCAATGACACATAGATAGAAATATGAAACGATCTAATTAAAGATGATGATGAAGATAAAGTATTGAATTCGCTTCATCTTTGATTAGTTATGTGGGCTTATTGCTTCTGATTGGGGGAAATGTTAGGGGGGGATGGACATAAAAAGTAATTTTGTGATTATGAAAGAAAAAAAGAAGATAAATTAGGGCTAGATTGGTGAAATCTTACTCTGTTACAGTATAATTTAATTGGTGTTTTTTTTTCTTTCAAAATCACGTTTACTTTCTCAACTTCAATTCTGTATCAATCTTATGATGCAAGAGTAGAAATGTTCTTTCACTGTTAATGTTTGCTTCTTTTGATCAAATTAGTGTTAATGCATTTTTGGTTACTGATAATTTGATTTCCTTTCTTTGTTAATTATCTTTTTTTTTTGAAAGGTTAATTATCATATTTGCGTGGCATAACATATTCAACGATTTGATAATCACTGATCAAGTTCCTGCAATTTTGATTAGTTGAATCTACTGGATTTTGAAAATAGGAAAAATGTACTAATCAAACAGAAAATTGGTCGCCATATCATAGAAGCGTCCATAATCACTTACAAGCTTTTTTTTCTTCCAACAGTCATATATTTCAGGTATACAGTAGAAGGAAGAACAAATCATTTTTTCGTTCAAGACATGAAAATTAAAACAAGGACATAGGATAAACGAAAATAAACTATAAGGACATATATCTAATATCCTGAAGTTGCCAACTGTAATCTTTTATGAGGGATAAACTGAATTTAATCTATCCGTACATAACATCATCCAATGGTCAATATGTTGCTAGCTGTCACATGCCCATTTAATCGCCTAAAATTTTTATGGGACATGACCGGCAATTCTATGTGGTTTAGTGAATCAACTTCACCCACAAGTACTCATACTTGCACACTTGCATCAAAGTATGCATCTTCCTTCACTCATAAGGCAATACGCAACGGAAATCTTTTCTTCTTTCTTTCTAACTCTTCATGCCCCCATAAGCATAAGAGGTTCTGCCATGCACTTCAACGATTCTCACACAAGATCAGCAACATAATGAACACAAAGATATACTGCAACAAACCCATTTTATTGCACTAAAGGAAGATTACAAAACTCGTCCATCACATGGACCAAAAAAAGGCCATTTACCCTCTTGGTGAATGCCTAACTCTCCCAAACATGAGACTAACTCTCTCCTATGTAGCCTCACTCTCACACAGGCTAGGCTTCCGAATTTCCCATGCCTTATGACTATTTATACAGCATCTTTGCTTGGACAAACCATGCATAACCGTTACACACGCTAGAGACAACCATCTGTCTCGGGGAGCAGTTTCATAACCGCCAACTACTATGCCAACTGGCCAGTTCTCCTTTAACTTGCACCAATCGTCCAACACATATTCTCTTGGAAGTTAGAACTCTTCTACCACGATTATAAACTCCTTTATAACCGTTCCTCACCATCACGCGTCATTGGCATGCTTATAAAGCTCGTAACCAACTTGTAACCGTCACTTGAGCCGTATTGCGCCACTTGTTCTGGCATACTGGATTTTGCCGCGCTCCAACGTTCAACTATCTTGGCCCTACATGTTTATCATTATAAACTCATGCACGGACAATTCACAAGCATCAAACATCGAGTCCATCTCCTTAAGCTCACTCTAGTTACTCATGCGTCATATTTGCTTCACTACACCAATTCGCTTGACAACAGTAATGCAATTCTTGCATTACCAACTTGTTTGCATTGTTCAAGCTTTGGCCAACCTTGAACCAATGCCATAGACTAACTCCTAGTCTATTTTACTCTTCTTGCATCATCCTTGAGTTTGGGATAACTCAATTCCACGGATATGCCTTAATGCCAACATCGCATGTTGTATTTGTCACTTTGGCTTTGTCTTGCCTCCCCTCAATGAAGCTTCATTGTGTCGGCCAATAAGCTTCATTCCTTAGCCAAATATCTTTACAATGTAGTGATGTGCTTGCAATACATTGGACCTGTGGGATCATGCCATTCTCAACACTTAACAGTCTGTACAGTAATACCGCTATTATGGCTTCGCAATGCGCCATTACGGCGGAACACTGACTTGGCCTGCAACTCTGTGACACGCCATCATTATGCGACACTTGCAGCACCGTAATACTAGCTTATATTGACGTCCCGCACGGCCGTGCGGGATAGCACTGCCCTTATTTATTTAGAAGGTTGTTTTGGAAGGATTAATTGGGGGATATGAAATAGTAATGTTACTGTTCATACCAGCATGGTTTTTCTACACAAAATAAATAAATTACTATGCCGGTATGAACAGTAACAGTTCTATTCATATCCCCCAATTAATAAAAGTATCCTCCAATTGCATATTCTTGTTTTGAGGCATATTCAATAAGGACAAAATAGAGCCACTAGGTAGTAAAACTAATAACTCCTTATCCGCCATATTTCAATTACAACAACAATACCCTTATGTTTACATTTTTATAATTGTTTTTTATTTTTTTTATTTTTTTATTTTTTTAAGTTTATATATATTTATTTACTATAATTAAATTTTCAATTATAATAATAATTATAATAATTTTTTTAAAATAATAATTAATTTATAAATTGTGACAAAACAATAGTTGGGAGCCTAGCAACAAGCAGCCCCAACCCCTCTTTGAATTGCTACACCTAATTAATGAAAAAGAAAATTGCTTACTTTAGAATTAGCATCATGCTTAGCAAGGAAATTGTTCAACAGTTTCAAGAACATTTTAGTCTCCTCACAAAGCTCGCCCAAAGTTGTAAAAGCTAAGGTGCCAAAACCATATCCAAGAGCCAAACAAATATCATCGTATTTGTTTCGCTTACGTTCCACATTACGTGAAACAACCACATCAGGGGGGAAATACTGCAGATCATTGCCATTGAAAGGTGAAACACCAGCCACATCAAAACAAGTATCACACACGTTTTCCCAGTTGCAGACTAGGATATCATAAAGTCTAGCTTCTCCACCATCACGAGAAAGGAACCCAAACGAAGCCTCAGTTTCGACATTACCCCAACTCTGAAACAGATATCAACCAACGTATCACAAACAAGGCTATAGAAAAAATTGAGACCAACCTCATGTGCACAGTGTAAGGCGTGATCCCCGAAAACACCCATATCCTTACAGCAACAAGGTCATGGACTATCTTTAGGAAACAATGGTATTCCAAGCCTATATCCAAGAACAACACTAAATTGATGAGGCTCAATATTATTTCCCAAGTTATCAATTGCGATGGTTAGCAGATAATCTTGTGTATTCTTGGTCTTCTTACTTTGCCATAATACCAGGTCACGCTTGGTCATACTTTACTTTGTGGGCATCTACTTCATCATAACGTCGAAGTATAACACTGCCCATTTACTCATGGGATGGGGGGAA
Organism: Papaver bracteatum; assembly: GCA_023529315.1. Classification (NCBI taxonomy): domain Eukaryota; kingdom Viridiplantae; phylum Streptophyta; class Magnoliopsida; order Ranunculales; family Papaveraceae; genus Papaver; species Papaver bracteatum. The sequence continues at coordinate 205,357 of JAJJWX010002237.1, read as the reverse complement.
ATATCATCAAAGCAAAAAGATGATGGATCAATACCACATGCATAAGAAAATGAATCCAAAGCAAGCCTATAAGTAGGGCTCGTACCAGAGATTCCAGAGTTGCGTAAAATTTCACCATGTAGCTATTAAGTCTATATGCAAGAAGCTAAATAACAGTTTTGCTTGGTATCATCCATAGTGTACAAAGCAAGCCCACCTGTCTTGATTGGCAAGGAAGCAATACGAAATTGCAGGCAACCAAATCCTTGTCCATCCCCAGTAACAACCTTCCGAACAAAAATAGAGAGATGACTATCAGAAATAGCTTGTGCATCTTTCACAAAGCTGGAGCAGTTATAAGTATGGTGAAATAAATCCTTGAGACACCAGAACAATTACGTAATAGTTGTAACTCGCACTAAGGGTCGTCTAACTTGTGTATAGCCTTCATCAGATGTACTGTTTTGTTGACAAGAGCAAGGACCATTTGGCTGCAGAATTTGGGATCCAAATTGACAGGGCCACCAAGAAGCTTAGCCCCAACAACCAGTCTATCAATGTCTAAAGAAAAAACAGAATCCAGTGCACTCCTCCGATCGGTTGTAGGCTAGAAAAGCTCAGGCTTTCGGATGTTAAGATCAAGCCCATGAGACCTCCCTTCGGTTCTAATAATATGCAGAGCTTTGGAAACCATGATATTATTAAATATATTTTTAGTTTTTTTATTTTTTAGAATTTTTATTTTACAAAACCTATACCTAGGTTCGGCTGACAAGTTATCAGCCACACCTTTTTTTTTAAACATACCTAAGTTTTGTAGTTAAAGAATGAAGTTCGGCTGATAGCTTACTAGCCGAACCTAGGTATATTATTCTTTTAAAATTTAGGTTCAACTAATAAGTTATTAGCCAAACTTCATTCTTTAACTGCCAAACTTAGGTTCGGTTGACTCGAGCTAAAAAATAGGGCATCCGAACTTAAGTTCAGTTTGAGTAGAGAAGATTGAAATGAGAAGGAAAGTTTTTTTTTTGAATATAACTAGAAGAAAAAAGTTAATTGAAAAAAAAGTAAAAAACAATTTGAAAAAGGTATCGTGTTCTTATCTTCAAAAAAAAAATCATTATAATTTTGATATGTACGGTTTAAAAAAAGTTATTAATATGTATTTTTAAGAAATAATTTAAATATTATTTAGGATTTCAATTACGATTTAATCATCAACAACAAGGGAGGACTGTAAGAAACTAGTTGGAATCCTAGCGACAAGATGGGATGCAACACCTTTTTGTATAACAATCCATAATCTATGAAAAATGAAATTACATTTCCTTTCATTAACATCAAATCCAGACCATATTGCTTTCTGGTCCAAAATAATTAGTAAACCTGGCAAAACTAAGAATTTGTATAAGAAAACACCAAAACCTGTATGGAAGGCACCTCAAAATGACACTTTCAAAATTAATGTTGATGCCCCTTGGATCTCTGACATATTGCCTTCAAGCTATGCTATAATTCTGAGAAATGATGTAGGAAATGCAGGAGGATGAAGAGCAGGACAATTAGCAAGCTCAGACCCTCAAGAAGCGGAGGCTATAGGAGTGTTGCAAGCATCTGTTTGGGCACAGGAGAAAGGAATTGAGAAATTCAGCATTGAGGGAGACTGTGAAATTATTTTCAATTATCTTCATGGAAAGAACTCAGATATTTCTTGGCGTACCAAAGTCTGTCTAGATGAGGCAGATAGAATAACAAACTTATGCAACAACTTTTTGGGTTTTCATTTTGTTCCAAGATTAGGAAATATGGTAGCGGAAAATTTAGCTAAGTTTGTAAGGAATTTAAATTCAACTCTTTCCTGGGAAACTATCCCCCTTCGTGTAAGGAGTCTATCAGTAGATAAATCTAATATCAAGATATCTCCCCATGGATCGATATTAGATGGCTCTACTCATGATGTAATGCAGACTCCTTTTGAGTCTTAATTGTTTTAATGAAATGTCTTATTTACGAAAAAAATCAAATCAAATCTAGACAAATGATCGTGCAATCTCTTCAAAAATTCAACTGTGTCATCCCTAAGTTCACCAAACGTGAAGAAGGATAAAGTACCAAACACATAACCTTGAGCTACACAATCATTTGAAGATAAGAACACAATACCAATCCCAAACGTAGAGAAATTATAAAAAATATTAATTTTTTTTAATAAAAAATTAATTCTTGTACGAGTCTTGAACTCTGCACCAAGAGCTACCAACCAAAGTTTTGTACGAGTCATGAAATCTGAATTATTAATTCTTGAGGGGATAATACCAATAAAAATTAAGATAAGATTTTTTATAAAATAAAATTAATAAAAGTAAAAGGTAAATCAATAAATTAGTCAAGTAATTTAACTATTAGAATCCCCATAACAGGAAAGGACACTCTTAGGTGGAAACCAACGAAAAATGGTGAATTCTCTGTCAAGACTGCTTACAGAGCCATCTTAGACTCCACTCAATCTAGACCAGCTAATAGTGATGTTATAAATTGGAAATTTGTTTGGAAAACTAACTTACCTATGAAAGTTCAACATTTCATATGGAAATTTCTCCAACAATGCCTCCCAACTAGAGACAAAACATCCAGATTCTCTTCGCACACCCAGGAAGATTGCCCTCTTTGTACTGTCCGTATAGAAATTAGTCAGCTTCCTTTTATGGAATGAAATGTTTTCAATTCTGTTCTTTTTAATATTGATATTAATTGTGTTCAGCTGCTATTGGGTAAAAACATTCATGACTGGATGAAAACATGGTTTGGTATAGACCCACAAAATAGACCCGGAAACTTTAATAAATTCCAGTATATATGCTTTACAATGTGGCACATTTGGAAACTGAGATGCAGTATTATTTTTGAAATGAACAGATTAACATGGATTCAGTTGTCATAGGTATTAAGACTCATATTGCAGATTCGCAAAGGATACAAGGAATTCACCATAAAGTGAAAAGAGATAATACTTCTCTAGTTCAATAAAAGAAATAGAAAAATCCTGGAAATAATGATATCAAAGTTAACTTTGATGCAGCTTTTTGAAAATTTAATAATTTGACAAGCATTGGACTAATTAGTCATGATGCAACAGGTGCAAGCTATGGAGCTTTGGGAAGCCGCACTTCAACAATGAATCCAGAGAAAGCTGAAGCATTGACAACATTTGAAGCGGTGATGTGGGCTAAAGAGAATGGTTTTCTGAATCTGCATCTAGAAGGTGACAGTCAGAGAGTAGTGAATGCGATTAATGGAAAAAGAGGAGCTATCTAGAAGGTGACAATCAGAGAGTAGTGAATGCGATTAATGGAAAAAGAGGAGCTATCTAATGGACCAATGCTAATATCATCTACCTTCTTAATAGTTTTAACACATGGAACTATAGTTTTGTCCACCGTGAAGGAAATAATGTCGCAGATACTATTGCGAAAAGTGCACTTTTTTTCAAGAGAAACAGGAATGGAAACAAATTATGCCTCCCTGGTTAACTGAGGCACTAGCTTCAGATGAAACTCGAACGTCTGTTTCCATTTAATAGAAATATCAATCATTCTTTCGTATTAAAAAAAAGTAATTTAATTAGCCTTAGAAACACCCTTATCAACTTACACTAGTCAGAGTAATAACTTTGTATGCTTCAAAAATGTTGAGTTTATGTAACATCAAAAGCTATTTTTATAAATAGGCCTCATAACCTCATTGATGCAGTTATAATCTCGGCCCTGAAATATTCAACAAAAGGTATAATTAGATATCAAATCTAGCATCACTTTTTTAGCTTTTAGACTGGATCTTGTGGAGCTTCCCGGCCCCTTTCCAAATGCCTTTCCACGTCAGTTTTGGGAAAAGCCTAGCCCTTGTGGTTGTTCCCGTTTTTAAGAGAAGAATTGATAATGGTTATCCGTTTTTTAATTTGTTGGGTCCACCGATTTCTGAAACCCCACTTATTCCTTTATTGGTCCCATTAAATTTTGTCAAACACTGATACAGTTCATATAAATTGTTTGATTTTTATGCTAAAATCTTTCTTGGTCCCACTAAGTTACAAGGATTTTAAGAATTCAATTAACAATCATTATCCGTTTTTTTATTTTTCCAAAACGGCTAACTATTATCAGTCTCGAAAGTCTTCTTGCTAAAATTCCCACACACTAGAAAATGGGAAAGGGACGAGGGGGTTTAGACCGCGGATTTTACAGCTGGGAAGAGGTTGGGAACCTCCATATAACCTAGTCTTACAAGCTTTCCACACTTTACCTTCCTTGGCTTCGGGTGGAATAATCCCATTTTACCATCCTTGGCTTCGGGTGGAATAATTGCTAAATTCGATAATATTAGCCCCGACTGTGGTGCTCCTAATAGATAAAGAAATGAAAAACCAAATCGAAGTTAATGAAAGAAAATCTTAATGATTTTGGAGGCACATCACATGTGAAGAAGAAGGCTCAAGCAAGATCGCGGTTTTCACGGTTACGTGTTATCAATAAAGACGGTATTTAGCAATATATATATTTGCGATCATTTACGCGTGTCAGCCAACAACTATTGGACCACGTTTTACCTCGGGACACGTTAACAATACATCTTTAGTAAGTTTTTGACTTTGGATATTACTAATTCCGTACTTATCCTATTCAAACTCTTTTTTTTTTTTTAAATAAGAAAACAGGATTACCCGACCATTACATGAAATGTTGTCGAATTTCAATGCCCTCATCCGGGCTGCAATTCAAGCAACGCAAAAAAGAGTTATCTAACCAAGTGTTCGTTAACCCATCCACTAGACTTAAAGCCGCCAAGCTTCTTGATATATAGTTTTCAAAAGTTGGAATTAATTAAAGGGTTTTTATCCCCTTCATACACACTTTAAAATTTTGATTGTTTCCTTCCTGCCCAGTTGTGGAGCTTTTCGTTACGCCGTTCACCCTTTTCCTAGTAGCTTCGAGGACTTTCATGTTGTCACTCTCAATTTGCACCATTTGCAGCTGCAAATCACGTGTCCACTTGATAATCAGCGAAGCCGCTTTGTCGTCTAACTCATCACGATTGAGGCCTGCTGTGTTAAAGCACCTTGCTCCGCAGTAAGCCCCTGTATGATTAGCACAAGTTAGAGCAACGGAAGAGTTCTTAAGTTCAAAATCCCACGGCATAGCAACATTTATTTTCATAGACATAAAAGGTGGGTTAGACGTATAATCACACAAGGCAATGTTTATCTCTTCCTCCCTAATTGGTAGCAATCTACTCCTAGTGTTATCCTTAACTAAGGAAGTGATCATGTATTTCGTTTTTTCCACATTCAGTTTAATTTTCCTAAACACTAGATCACATCTAGCTTTCCAAACCGCCCATAAAACGGTTGCCATTGTTTCCGGCCAGTTGTAGAACTTTTTGTCCCCCGTCTCATTTCTAGTAAACCAGTTTCTAATCCAAGCTTGGATATGCACCTGATTATTCAAAAAAAATTCAAAATTAAAACCAATACTTTTGAAAACAGTCACAATAAAATCACACTTTAGAAAAATATGAGTTATAGTTTCTTCCTGATGTCCACACAAAGGACAAGCCATGTTTATGTGTGTTACGATTCTTGCGATCCTCTCATTGAGCGGAAGGATATCGTGTATGCATTTCCAAAGAAAGATTTTAATCCTCGGAATTATGTTGAGCTTCCAAATGTTCTTCCAAAAGTTTCCATCCATCTATTGGTCCTGGTGACTAGAACTCACAATCTGTTTGTATAGAGATTTTGTAGTAAACTTGCCATTGTCTTCCAGTTTCCACACCAGTTTGTCCCTGCTCCCCTTGTTTATTCTAATTGCTCCCACCATCACCCCCACATCTCTCTGGAAACAAAGTTGCAGCTTATTTGTATTCCATTTTGTACTCTCACCAACACCCTCCATTAGCTCCGCAACAAATACGAATGTCTTGCTGTTTTGGTTAAGTGGTTTCAAATTACCCCCCATCTCAGGGCACCAATTGTCCTCCCAGATTCTGATTTCAGTCTCGTCTCCCACTCTCCAGACAGCATTATTCCTTATTCTCGGCATCTCCTTATTTATGTTCTTCCAACTCCATGAAGCAGATTCAGGGAAAGTCTTCTCGGCGCTCAGCAGACTATGTTCCCGGTAGTATTTATGTTTCATTATCTTGGCTAAAAGAGTATCTGGATCTTGCAGAAGTCTCCACGTTATCTTTGCCAGCATTGCATTGTTGAAACTCTGCAGATTCAATAAACCTAACCCCCCCCAAATCTTTAAGGATACATACATCAGTCCAAGCTTTTAGATAAACTCCTCTCGAAACCGAAATATCTTTCCCCCAAAAGAAATCACGTTGGATGTTGTTAACCTTTTTCGTAATTGCCACCGGGATCCTAAAACAATTCATTTGATACATAGGAATAGTATTAGTACAAGTATGAATTAAAGTAGCTTTCGCTGCCGGCGACAAGTTCTTATTCCAATTTTGCAACCTATTTTCAACTCTATCACTAACATTTTTAAAGGAAGTCACCTTGGATATATGCGTAAATAGAGCTGAGCCTAGGTACTTATCATTCAAAGCTATCCTACTAAATCCTAAGATTTTTCTCACACTGTCAATAACGTTCTGATGAGAGTTAGTACTGAAAAAAAATCCGGATTTCTCGAAATTTATCAACTGACCTGATGCCCTGCTAAAGTCATTGAAGATTTTGAGTATGTTCTCCCCTTCCAAGTTGTTGGCTGTCGAGAATACTAACAAGTCGTCTGCAAACAACATGTGAGAAATAGGTGGAGCATTGCTCCCAACTTTAATCCCATGAATTAAGTTAGACTCCTCAGCTTTAGCTATAGCCCTAGATAATACTTCCATACAAATTATGAATAGGTAGGGAGATAGAGGATCTCCCTGCCTTAATCCTCTAGATGGAAAGAACTGCTTCCCCGGCACCCCATTCACCAGCATTGAAGAGGAAACATTTCCGATACATTGTTTCATCAGTTGACACCAATGTTCACTAAACCCAAACTTCCTCATCACATTTAACAGAAAATTCCATTCGACCCTGTCGAACGCTTTCGACATGTCGATTTTTAAACCCATTAGGAAATCATTTCCCCTCTGGGTTCTCATAGTATGGATTAATTCATGAGCAATCAGCACATTATCCGCAATCTGTCTCCCAGGCACAAAGGAAGACTGATACGGCGATATCAGTCTAGGTAAGAGACATTTCAACCTATTAGCTAGTGTTTTTGAAATTATTTTATAAACAATGTTACTTAAGCTAATAGGTCTGTAATCACTAGCCGACTGAGGGAATTCGGTCTTAGGAATGAGAGATATAAATGTTGCATTTATTTCTCTCAGAATATAACCAGAATTGAAGAAAGTACTTACCATATTGAAGACATCGTTTTTGACCACCTCCCAGTTCTTTTGAAAGAACCTAGGAGTGAAACCATCCGGTCCTGGAGACGAATCAGGCTTCATGGAGAATACAACCTGCTTTAGTTCCTCTTTAGTAGGTGTTTGAGAGAGCATTGTATTGTCGTCTATGGTGAGCATTGTATCCTATTCAAACTCACACCTCTAAATTTTTTATTTTTTTTCTCCTAAATTAGTGATTCCTAGGGTCGAAACTTCTTAAACATGAATGAATTTTGACAATTATAATATTCGAACTCCTATCTCCGCAATGGGAAGGAGCATACCAATTACCAGACCACTTGGTGATCGACGCAACTCTAAAACCCAATTTTGACATGGAAATGACAAGTAAGAATTTCTAAGCTCTTATTTTTTGGAAGTTTATCTTTGACTATCAACAGAACTTATCAATGCAGTCAACACTCTGATTTCAGCTTTCCAAATCAGGTAATACAAACAAGATAAATATGTACATATGATGTGTCTTTCTATTGAACCAAACCATAGTTACATTTGTGGCAGATTTTTCCCAAGGCTGCTAATGGGGGATTGGTTTTGCTTGGGGATGTACCAAATACTAATAAGATAAAATATCATTTGCCTTGGGGTTGGTACACCCCCAAGCTATTTGGTACCCATTAGCAGCATTGATTTTTCTGCGCATCCAAAACATTTTTACTTTTTTTGATCCGTAAATACGGAATTGTATTGCTCAAAGTAGTGACCACCAAATGCAAAGTAAATAACATATGCCCAAAACTTTTACGATCTAAATTAAGCCATATGTTTAGAAAAATTTTCCAAATAGTTGGGTCACTTGATATCACAATCCTAGTTAGCAATTCGGTGTACGGAAAACGTTCTGGACGGCATACGTACGTGTATAATTCTTTTCGACGAAAGGTAAATTCGGTCCACTATTCGGTCAACCATTTCTAGTTCGGGTGTAGTTCGGAACGGTATACGTACGTGTATAATTCGTTTTAAATATTTGAGTTTGGGACAGAAAATTCGGCCTACATACATAATTAAATTAATAAGTATTCGTAGTTTTAAAAGCATAATTTAATAAGTAAACATCATTTTGGCAAGAGTATGTATGAGAAATATGCTTTGAAATGGTTATATAGAGCATACATGCAACTTTAACCAAAAACCAGCATGCAGAACTGTGGTCAGAAGCTTAGCATAGGAGTGGGACGTCTCAGGTTCAAATCCCTGACCAAGTCAGACGAATTTGGTTGCCGGAGAATCCGTATTGTTCGCGTATAATTCGGAAAGTTCACAGAACACGCGTACACCAGTCGGAGTTTGAGTAGTGCGCGAATAATTCGCTCTCCGCATCGGTTCGCGAATTATTCGCCGAATTGCTAAGAGCTAGCACTATGGGAGGGTCCCTATCCCTCCATTTCCCTCAAAAACCAAAAAAAGCAACCACTATGATCTCCCATATCCCTACACGAGTAGGGATACACACCTCCATCCCTACATGGCTGAACAGATCTGTTCAGCCTTGTGTTGAATGGAAATCACATGGGTACTGAGTACCCGTATGCTTTTTCACTTTACGGGTATTGAGTACCCGTATTTTTTTTTCTGGTTTTTAAATTATTACCTTAAAACTTCCCCTTTTCACTTTTTTTTTTTTTACTAAAACTCGTTTTTTTTACCTATTTGATATTTTTTTTTTACTCTAAAATATTTTTTTATCTAGATAAATATTTTCCCATGAAAAAAAAAACGAAGAAAAAAAACGCGTACTGAGTACCCGTTTGGAACTATTCATACGGGTACTGAGTACCTGTCTAGTATAGGAAAGGAATAGCAGAGCATCATAGCAAGCTTGACTTTTATGTGCCATCCCTTTCCTAGATTTGAGGATTGGGAAGGGACGGTGCTAGCTCTAACTAGGATCAGAATGCAAAACCGCAAAGCTTTTGCGAGTAAGTGTCACACCAAATCAATAGTTGGACACTTTCCCAAGAAAGTAACCGCAAGAGAGTGAAGTCAAAAAGCCCGGGATAGTTGCACAAATTTTAGTTAATTACTACTATTAGAAGGGATAAGGGTGGAAGTCTAGATCCAGCTCTGGCTCTGGTTAACTTGTTCATACGGAACCATACTACCCTGACATTCATCCTTACTGGAACAACCATTTGCCTATTGGTTTTGTCAGTCTGCTAGACGGTTACTCCCATCATTTATTATACCTTTATCCCAATCTTAGCAATACACTTGCAATACTCCTCCTGTAACTTTCTATCTTTGACCCTATTCCTCTCTTTATCTCTTCTTGTCTTACCGCATTATATAAATCCCTCTTCTTCTGCTCTCAATTCTAACTCACTCATCACATCCACATTGTGGTAGAGCTCTCCCTCTATCTATCAGCAATGGAAGAAAGCAATGGTTCTTCGTTTTCTAGCTTGGGAGCTTATGGTAAAGCCTTGATTGAGACTCCGAAACGTTTATGTGTACGGGCTGGTTCGGTATCGACTACTTATGAAGAAATGAGTAGGATTCGTGCAAGGTCTGGTTCGAATATGCAGAAAACATTAAGATGGTTTGATTTGGTTGGGTTTGGTATTGGTGGTATGGTTGGTGCTGGTGTTTTTGTTACCACTGGTCGTGCTAGTCTTCTCTATGCTGGTCCAGCTATTGTTTTATCTTATGCTGTTGCTGGACTTTGTGCACTTCTTTCTGCTTTTTGTTATACTGAATTTGCTGTTGATATGCCTGTTGCTGGTGGTGCTTTCAGTTACCTCAGGATCACTTTTGGTGAGCATTTTTGATCTCAAAATTGAATGTTCTTTTGTTTTGATTTTTGGGAATTTGAGAATGGGTTTTGATTGATTTTTGTTTTTTGTAATACAGGTGAATTTGCTGCATTCATAACTGGTGCAAATTTAGTAATGGAGTATGTAGTTTCTAATGCAGCCATTGCTAGAAGTTTTACAGCTTATTTAGGTACTTCAATTGGGGTACATACAACTGAGAAATGGAGATTCACAGTTTCAGGATTACCCAAAGGGTTTAATGAAATTGATTTCGTTGCCGTCGTCGTCGTATTGATCATTACTCTCTGTATTTGTTACAGGTACAACAATTTCCATTAATTTTTTATCTCTGTTTTGGTGTTGGTTTCTGATTTTGATCTTATGATTTTGCAGTACAAAGGAGAGCTCAGTGTTGAATATGGTGTTGACAGCAATCCATATACTGTTTATAGGTTTCATAATATTTATTGGATTTTGGAGAGGAGAATTGAAGAATTTTACAGAACCATCAAATCCTAAAAAACCAGATGGGTTTTTTCCATATGGAATATCAGGAGTTTTTAGCGGTGCAGCAATGGTTTATTTAAGTTATATTGGATATGATGCTGTATCAACAATGGCTGAAGAAGTTAAGAATCCTAGAAAAGATATACCAATTGGTGTTTCTGGTTCAGTTGTTATTGTCACAGTTCTCTATTGTGCAATGGCTGCTTCAATGTCTATGCTGGTCCCTTATGATGCGGTAAAAATTCATCCAACTCGATACTATTTATTTTCTTGATCTGGCAATAGAAATATGCCGCTACTAAGGTCTGTTCTGTTAGCAATTTACCATTCTAATAGACAGATATTTAAATTATTAAATTGAGAATTATGTTTTGATACGTAAGACATTTAGGATTTTATTATAAGATATCTAGTTGGTTCGCCATTAATGAATTCTTTTTGTTGTTTATGGTTTTAGATTAGATGTCTTTCTATGTCTGTTAGAACTTTGAAGTCACCATTGTTGGGTCTCTCTCAATCTCTTTCAAACTTTACACTGCCGTTTCCAAAATCGTTATTAATTACCCACGTTAATTGACTATTAATGGAAAATCTTTATTGAACAACCCAGAAATAGTATAATAATTTGATCCGGTTATGATTTCAGATTGATCAAGAGGCGCCATTTTCAGCAGCATTCCGAGGATTATCCGACGGATGGGGATGGGTTTCGAATCTGATTGGTGTGGGGGCCAGTTTCGGAATATTGACATCCCTATTGGTTTCCATGCTGGGTCAGGCTCGATATCTCTGCGTAATCGGACGGTCTAATGTCGTTCCCGCCTGGTTCGCCAAGGTGAATCCGAGAACATCTACGCCTATCAATGCTTCTGTTTTCCTTGGTAAGTACGTGTAATTTGGGTTGAGGATTCAGATTTTAAGGAGACCAGTGATCTAATATGAATCTTGGTTTGACAGGAATTTTCACGGCCGCAATAGCGCTGTTCACAGACCTTGAGGTTCTATTGAACCTCGTATCTATTGGCACACTGTTCGTTTTCTACATGGTAGCTAATGCAGTCATTTACAGACGGCACGTATCGATAGGGACAACAAACCCATGGCCTACATTATCTTTCCTACTAAGTTTCTCACTCACATCCATCCTTTTTACTTTAATATGGCAATTTGCTACCCCAGGGAAGCCTAAAGCAGTAATGCTTGGCATATGTACAGTAATTGGTGTGGTAATAATACAGATATTTCATTTTAGTGTGAAACAAGTTAGGAAACCGGAGTTTTGGGGAGTCCCATTGATGCCATGGATACCGTCGATTTCGATATTTTTGAACATATTCTTATTAGGATCTCTTGACGGAGCTTCTTATGCGAGGTTTGGGTTCTTCTCAGTCCTTGCAGTACTAGTTTATGTTTTCTACAGCGTCCATGCTAGTTTCGATGCCGACGGAGATGGATGTTTTAACGAGAAGACTGAGGAAATGAAGAAATACAATCAAGAAGAAGAACAGTATCAAATTACTAGTAATTTTGATGCTAATAACAGTCTAAAAGTGTGAAGGGGAGGTTTTAATTCTGCAAGCACATTTACATTTGTAGTTTTTGTTTACCTTAAGGATGGGGTGTGTGGATGATTATAGAGAAGCGTGGGAAAAGGATAGAGAAGGAGATGTTAAATATTTGTAAGTATGAACAGAATGATCTGTGGGGTTGATGTAATTTTTTGATATGCATATATATAAAAGATGCCCCATTTTCAGTTATGTTTGGTTATAAATGGTCCATCAACTTTTGTAGGGCAAGATAGAAAGGCAAACAGAAAAGATAGAAGAAATGACTATTGGCTATTGGCTATTGCAATTTCTATCTCTATCTCAAAGTTGTGATTTATAGAATGCCACCGTACCTTTCAATAGAGACAGTAAAGTGCCATAGATTGTTCACGTGGAAACGGATTCTATTGGGTTCGGGATTTGCACTACTACAAATGCGTGTGAAAAACGTACTTAATGATAGTACAAAATAGCGACCAGAGTGGCAGGCAACGATATTCTTCTTTTTTAACCTTTTTTTCTTTGTTTACATGGCCCCGCTCTTCCGAGCAGACCCAGCCAGTCGGACAATTCTTCTGTTGATCCAACGTGTCGTCACAACAAGTTAAATCTCGGCCATATCCATAGAGGAAATGCAAAATAAAAAGTGTAACTAAGAATTAATACTCTAGTTTTGATGACCCGTTTGATAGCTGGTTCACTCGTTAGGCTAAGTCTTATGGGCTAGATTGAGCTGCTAGATTAGCAATTAAGTGTTGCAATTAAAAAAAAAATGTGGCCTAAAATTTAACACCAGTTCTTTCTCCTAGCATGTGCTCGTAGCTGAAATAGCAGCGAGATTGAAGAGTTGAATGGTTTAGCGTTCAAAAAGTGACCTGAGTGCAGTTTGATTCAGCGCCCACAAAAATCACAAAAATTACACGAATCACAAAAATCACAAAATTTGATATAACAGCTGAGATTTAAAGCGCTGAACCAAACAGCAATGGGCGGTGGTCCTAGCTGACGTGGGCAGCTAATCTAGCTGCTAGATTATGACTCCCATAGGACTTAGGAGGTCGCCCTAGCTGACGTGGATTGCTAATCTAGCTGCTAGATTAGCACCCATAGGACTAAGGCTAGGTTTGGTAATGCTTTTATTTTTGCAAAAGCATTTTCAAAACCTATATATGTCAATAATTTTTGAAATTGGTGTTTGGTAAGAAAAAATCAAAGTGCTTTTTACCCAAAACACTTCTCAAATTCCTCAATTTTCAAAAGGTGGGGAGGAAGATCTTTTATAAGCTACAAAAGCATAAGTTTTGGTCCCACCAAATTTAATGCTTGATTTATCCTTTTTGTCCATATTTTATTTCGTAAATCACAAAAATTACCCTTAAATATATATACAATCAATTTTTTATTTTTAAAATATTATTATATTTTATGTTCAAACTATTTTACGACACAATTTCATTTAATTTGTCAAAAATAAAATAAAAACAAACATTAAATAATTACTTAATTTTAGTTTGAATTTTTGTTTGAAAATTACATATATTAAAAAGTGGTTAAGTAAAATATTTTTTTTAACAATTATAATTAATAATAGTAACAATTAGTAAATTTAATATTTAATATATTTATATTTAATAGTAAAAAAAATAATTATTTTTAAACTCAATAAAATTGAATAAATCTATTTTTAGAGATATGTCTGTTTTTGTCATTTGCCACAATAACAATGGTTTAATCTGATATTTTACCAAACGCACTTTGATTGTTTTTTTGATCAGCTTTAACTTGAATTAGTATTTTACCAAACGTCTAACTGCTTTTTTCTCACAGCACAGCAACACACATCAGAAAAGTGCTTTTAGAAAATCTGCATCAATACCAAACTAAGCCTAAGCCTTAGAGATATTTTAACCAATGGGTTAAAAACCTTATTTTTAGATTTAAAGCACGTGCGCAGGTCAATGTAGTACGCCTCGTGACTCGGCCCCGGCTAGGCTGAGGACCGATCCCCGAGTATTTCAAAAACTCGGTCGAGGCGTACCGAGTAACTCGGTTACTCATATATCTGTACATAATTCTACCAAATATGCAACTATGTGACATAATGTATGACAATATATATGAAATCAACATTTTAAAACCTGATTCAGTTTTATTAAACCTGAAAACTACTTAAATAAGCATACACCAAACATAAAAGTTCTGCCAACAAACAAAATAAACTGCAACTAGGCAATAGACATGAACTACACTCAGAACCATTTAGCAGACTTCAGTCTTTACCTAAACCACCTTCCAAACATCTAATGAAACTCTACAGACCCTACAGTAACTGGAAGATTTCAGTTGTAACCCAAATCAACTTCCAAACATCTAACCAAGCTCTAGGCTAAAGTTTAATTCTATCATCTCCCTCCCCATCGCCACCTTCGTCTCTATTAACACGATTTCTCTTATTAGCTTGCATACATTTATCAAAATCCATTTCAAATTGAAAGCTTGTATCATCACTATCTTCACTATCATCATCAGATGGTGGAAGAGTTTCATCATCAGGTTCTTCAGAGAGAAGACTGAATGTAGGATGAGTATTCGATCTTTTGATATGTGTCTAAAACACCTTATTATTTATCTATTGTTTATGCTTTCTCTGCTAGTTTTCATGTAAATTATGTATCTTATGTTTTGTTTTTGAGTATTTAGGTACTTTGGAGTCATTTGGAACAAAAGAAGAAGAAACAGGGAAAAAGCGTTATCTCAAGTGCAACTGCGGTTGGAGGCGACTTATTTCTCATTTGGCTTTTATTTTTTCATCTTTGACTGAAAATCACGTCGGCTTTAGTGATGCATATTTGTCTGAAAAGCACGACAACTTTAGTGATGTATATAAATTGAAGAGAAGAAGTGGATCTGAGAAATAAAAGACGATTGTTGCTGGGCGAAACATTCATTTGGAGCAAGGAGGGCTAAAGCGTTCAACGGAGAGTGCTATGCGGAGTCGAGTCAACGATAAGGGGCCACTAGCTCTGGTTCAAAGGAGAGCTAAGGGGCTGCCATATGGTGGTTTGTATCATTTTGTAGTGTGCCTATATCAATTTTGGTTCCTACTCAGCCCAGATTTCAGGTTCCTCAATCATTCTCTTAATCATTATCTTCTTAAAATCAAGACAGAGGGCTGGTGTCTGGGAGAAATGCATAAATTCAGAAAGAATGAGATTGTTTAACAGAGATTCAGAGAGGAATGTAGGTATTATCGATAGTGAACTCAAGAGAATGACTCAGATGATAAAGAGAAGAGTGAATAAAATCTAGGGTTGCTGTTCAGTTGGGATTATTTTCTTTTTTATTATGTGATGAATTCCTACAGCTGAGAATACACAGAGAAGAGAGAAATTGAAGCTACAGATTAGGTTGATAAAGACTCTTTGCTGCTTTGGTTATTGTTGATTTTGAAGATGGGTTTTGTTCGAGTGATTAGGTGTTTGATTGAGAAGATGGTGAAACTAGGGTTCATTTCAAGATGGGTTTGAGCTGTAGATTCATGAACCAGAAATCAAGATGGAGGAACAACAGATGTTGCTGCTGTTGATTAAGGCGTTTCGATCTGCAGTTTGGGGCTTTGTTAATGTTACAGAGATGCAGAAATTAAGTGGAATGAAACTGGGTCTTGATATGGGTTGTGTCTGATGGAATTGATGTAGTAGAGGGGGTTGTGTTTATTTCCATGAAGAAGACATAAGAAATTGCAATTTCTGTGTTTCTGATGATCTCAGGTGAAGGTTTAGGTTCTGAGAAGCTCAAGGGAAAGAGATAAGGCCACTGTGATCAATTGGAGAAAGTGAGATGGAAATTGCAGGATGGCCTTATATTTTGCACAAGCAATTTCAGTACCTGACATTAGTAGTTATGGTTTTGGTGCAATGCTTATGAAGAGATGGATTAAATGAAGCAATGTTGTAAATGGAGTTTCAGGGTGCCTGAATGTTACTGCAACTGTAACCGGAACTGGAGATACAATGTGTTAGTGATGAAGCTAAGTTGTGCAGTGCAAGCCAGAGCAAGTGCTGGTGAATTTGGATTTGATGGTGACTGAGAGGGTTGTGAATAAGGAGGTTAGTTGCTGGGTTCATGAGAAAAGCAATCTGGTTGTTGTTTAAGGGGTTGCTGGTATAAATGGTGAAGCAATGAGAGTATTGCATGTGGCCTGGGATGAATAACGGCAATAGCAGTGTTGGAGGTGTTTTGCAGTGGGAGAAGTGAACTGAGTTGGTGGCAGGGAGAAAGTGTAATTCAGATGGCAGGATGATTGAGATGGTTGGTGGGATGTTTACAATGGAAGTAAAGCAGTTGAAGCTGTGCAGGATTGAATGGAGCAGGAATTTGTAGGTGGAGATTGAAGAAGAAATGGGTGTGACTTGTGAATGCTGATATTGCAGGTCTGAGCTATGACTGAGATGGTGGTAATGTGCAATTGAACTGCAGGTTGGCATTTAAGCTACAGAAAGCTGAGGTGATGACAGATGGTTGTGTTGTGCAATGTGAATGAGAGCAGCTGGGAATGGAACAAGAATTCAGGTGGGTCTGGTGAATTGGCTGTAGCTGTGATGATGAATTGGAAGCTGTGTTGCAGATGCAGGTGCAAGTGCAGGAAATAAGCTATAGATGGAGGATAATTCTGGTACTGGTTTGCATTGTGCTGTGTTTGTTCAGTAGTGGTGTTGTTCAATGAGAGTGCATATGATGCTGCAATAAGGTGGAACTCATGGTACTGTACATTTGCAGCTATTACAGAAGTAAAGAGTGTAGTAAGCTGAATATGGAACTGAGAGATGGTTTTACTGATGGTTTAAGTGAGGATGAGTTGTTAAGCTACAGGGTTGCAGGTGCAGTACAGAACTGAAGCTGCAAAGTGGTTGAAATTGCAGGGGTTGAACTGGGTACCTATTGACTTCAGTATGGCTTGAGTTTGTGAAGTTTTGGCTAAGTTTTGTCCGGGAAAAGAGCTAGAGTTATTGCCAGGGTTCAAGGAACTGTGATTTCAGTTGGAATGAGTAGTTGCAGCTGTCAGGAATGCAGCGCCATCTTGGCGCATCACAGATTTTGCCAAGTGTAATGGCAAAGGCTAAGGCCATTCTGTTGAGTTAGCACTGATTCATATTTGAATGAGCTGACTCGGTGACTGACTCGTTTTGATTCAATGAACCTGACTTTTCTTTGACTCAGTTGACTCAACTGAGTTGGGTACTTTGACTGGTCACCTGAGCTCCGGTCCGGCGCCGGATTCCGGCCAATTTCCGGCCAAATACCCAGTTTTCCGACGAGCATTTTTGGGACAAAATTTCTACACGGGTTGCTCTCTCTCGTGGGCCGGGTGAATTTCCAACTAATGGACTTTGAAGACTATACCTAATTTTGGACCTAAGAAGAGACATAAAAGGGAAGACTTCTACGACTTTTATATATCACGTTTTTATTCTATCCTTGGAGCAGAGAAGAGAACTACAACTAGGGTTTGCTTTTGTATTTAATATTCATCTCCTTTATTTTATTATTGATTATGATGAACTCCATTAATATGTGTAGCTAAATTTAATATTATTGGTTAAGGATTTAGTCTTATTTCTAAAACTTGTGCTGGATTAATGTATTAGTTTTCTCTCTTTGTTTTCGTTCAAATCTCTACTGCTTTTAATAATCACATGATTGATGTATTGTGATAGGATTTAGATGTTTGGTTAGTTAAGTGGCCAATTAATTGAACTTGCATCTTGTCCATAGCTATTTTAGGGTTTTTCATCGAGCGATAACCCCAAATACAAGTAGCATGATATGATTATAGTTTGTAGTGATACACTCTTATAATCATATGTAGAGTTTGACCATTGTCCGAATTGTTATGCGAAATGTATGGCAATTGCATTGATTATCCTATTTCCAAAACTTAATGCTCCTGGGAATTGAACTTGATTAGAGCAAGGCGTTAGGTTATTCTTTAGGTAGAATTCACATACGCAGCTCTAATGTGTGTGTTGATGAACTTAGGAAATTTTCAGATTATCTTGCTCTCTTAATTTTCTAGGCTTTTGATAATAAAAGAGATTAAATCTTAATTCTAATCATATATGCAAGCACATGTTTAAGATTGAAGATGAATTCCTTGACCAATATCTTTCTCTCATTGATTACTTCCAACTATTTACTTTGCTTTTATTTTACTTTTATTTTACAAAAATCAGAAATCCCCCATATTGGTTACTAAGAAACTAGAAATTGATAACTACAATCGCCTCTCTGTGGATACGAACTCTTCCTTACTTTATACTTCATTCATATTTTATTGAGTAAGAAAGTGAATTATTTTTGACGCTTACGACAGCGATCATCTTTCCTTTCTTCTTGACCTTGTGCTTGGTCCAACATCCATAGCTACACTGGATGCATTAGCATGTTCCCAAGTAAGATCTTCACCTTCCCTAACTAACCCTCCACCTTCCGGTATGAGCCAATCATTGTCTTCATCAAATGCTTCTAAGAAAATAGGACGATATACATATTCATCACCGTCGTACTTGTCTTCTTCTTCGTATCGACGTTGTAGCTTTTTTGATCCCCGAGTATTTCAAAAACTTGGCCGAGGCGTACCGAGTAACTCAGTTACTCATATACCTGTACATAATTCTACCAAATATGCAACTGTGTGACATAATGTATGATAATATGTATGAAATCAACATTTTAAAACCTGATTCAGTTCTATTAAACCTGAAAACTACTTAAATAAGCATAAACCAAACATAAAAGTTCTGCCAACAAACAAAATAAATTGAAACTTGGCAATAGACATGAACTACACTCAGAACCATTTAGCAGACTTCAGTTGTTACCTAAACCACCTTCCAAACATCTAATGAAACTCTACAGACCCTACATCACCTTCCAAACATATAACGAAACTCTACATACCCTACACTACCTTCCAAACATCTAATGAAACTCTACAAACCCTACAGTAACTGGAATATTTCAGTTGTAACCCAAATCAACTTCCAAACATCTAACCAAGATCTAGGCTAAAGTTCAATTCTATCATCTCCCTCCTCATCGCCACCTTCGTCTATATCAGCACGATTTCTCTTATTAACTTGCATACGTTTATCAAAATCCATTTCAAATTGAAAGCTTGTATCATCACTATCTTCACTGTCATCATCATATGGGGGGGAGAGTTTCATCATCAGGTTCTTCATAGAGAAGACTGAATGTAGGATGAGTATTCAATCTTTCCTTTCTTCTTGACCTTGTGCTTGGTCCAACATCCATAGCTCCACTAGCTGCATTAGCATGTTCCCAAGTAAGATCTTCACCTTTACCCTCCACTTTTCGGTATGAGCCAATCATTGTCTTCATCAAATGCTTTTAAGAAAATAGGACGATATACATCTTCATCGTCGCCATACTTATTTTCTTCTTCGTATCGACGCTGTAGATTTTTATGGTACTGGATGAAGACAGACTCACTCAACTTCTGTTGTAAGAACTTGTTTCTTTTCTTGGAATACAGACTCCTCTTTTTTTTTGGGTTTTTTCAGCCTAAAAAGGAGTTTGGGAACTGACTTTACTCATTTGACCCTGTCCTGCCGAGTTAATCGGTGACTCGGTAAAACTCTTGACTCGGACGAGTTATTACAGACTCATCGAGTAAATATAAAATACCCTGCTCGGCCGAGTCTTCAGGGATCGTAGCGGCCAAAGGCCGATACCCGAGTTACTCGCGAGTAATTTGGTTGACTCGGCCGAGGCGTACTACATTGGCGCAGGTTGTTACGTAGTTTTTAAGATTGCAAACACGCAAAATAAAATCAACTTATAATTTCTTCCATGCTTTCTTTTTGTTACTGTTTGTGCTCACATGTGTTTAGTTTTCTCTTGCTTCTGCTGCTGCTCTTTGGAATTAAGGTTTTCGTCTTGAAGAGAAGATGAAAAAGAAAAAGATTCGAGAATGGATCATGATTAGTGAAAAAAAGAATAAATTTTCTCATTCAAGCTATTCGAGAATGGTTATAAGTTTATAGATCTACTGTTGGGTTATATTAGTATATGTATGATCATTCAGTACATATTTGTTCGTATTTTGGATATAAGAGTTTTGGTTGATTTGATCATCATATAATTTTTTTACATTTCGTTTGATCATCAGTTTGATCTGGTTTACTTTTATTTCTCTTAAAATGGAAATTTTTATTTCTGTTTGGAGATTTTGTTGTTTTGTACATATCAACTAGGTCCCTTGCGAGAGAAGAGGTCTTCAAAAGCTGTTTTTAGATTTGTGGGGATAAATTTGATGAGCAAGAATTGGTGGAGATACTTTAACTTGTATAACTATTTTAGATCTTGAAAAATCTACGTAAGGTTTGCGATTTCCTAAATCAGCTTGCTCATTATATGTATTGAGGTTAGCCTCTTTTCCGAAAAAAAAAAAGCTAGGTCTCAACCCGTGCCGTAATGGCATGGGCAATGATATGTGTTTCAAATGTAATACACGTCGTAATTGTCTGAGAAGAATCGAACCGATCTATCCAGGTCTAAATGTTTTGAGGAGTTGGTTAATAATAAACATGTCCTTATCCTCGAATCTTTTAATATTGTGTATGTAAGTCATACAACCCTTTGGGAAAACATAGTTAATCGTTAGAGCAAATCATATGGGCAGTAGAACATTACTTCGTTCACTACTTCAAAAAAATATCATCCAAGGTCATTCACCAAACTTGTAACAAACTAAAAACACCTAAAATTACTTTAAAATCAATTAGATTAATCTTGCAAAATATGTTAGCATTAGAATTTAATTTTTATCTTTGATATAAATTGTTGGGTTCCCAATTTACATAGATTTTTGTTTATTCATTTTCCTAAAATATTAAAATAATATTTAATTCTTGATCCATTTCTATTCTTGTCTCTTTACCTATTATCGTGAACTATTTCTCAAGCATGCATAATTACAAGAATTTGGGGAGAAAATGACAAAAACAAAAATCATGATTAAAAAGGAGAATAAAGAGAGATGTGAGAAACCGAATCGATTACAATTAATTCACGCGAAGCCTTGCATAATCCCATGAAGTAGGGAAGAAATAATGACAAAAACAGAAACCATGACAAAAAAAAGGGAATAAAGAGAAATGTGAGAAACTGAACCTATTGCAATTAATTCGCGTGTAGCCTTGTGTTTGGTCAATTTTTTTATAAGTTTCATCTTTCTTCCTGACCCCTGCCCGACAAATCTTAAAATCATAACATCTTCTTTTGGGAAAAATTTGGCCTTTAAAAATTGTTTTAATTTTAAAAAATAAAAAATAAATATTTGAAAACTAAAATCAAAACAAAACAAAACGAAAAAAATTAACCAAGGGTGACATCTTTTCTCACCCTACTACCACTACTTCTTCCACCACCACATTATTGTCACCACTCCACCAGTCTCACCAATACCCACCACCATTATCCCCACCGCCGATCCACCACCCGCCATCACAATCACCATTAGTGCTTAATTTACATATTTTAGGACCCCTTTTCTCACCCTACTACCACTACTTCTTCCACCACCACATTATCGCCATCACTACACCAAGCTCACCAATACCCACCACCATTATCCCCACCACTGCCCACCATCACAACCACCATTAATGCTTACTGATATGGTTAATATCAAATAAATTTATTATGTATCAACAAAAATATATTCATTTGATTAATTAAAGAAACATTTTTTATGAAATATAAATTGAACATTTATTATTAAATTTTAATTAAACGTGATCATTTATAGCGGTAGATTTATGTTCTGCAAGTATAAATTTGATCGTTCTTTATCTAGCCAAACTTGTCTAAACTTTGTTTCGTATTCCGGAAATGTAATCAATTTATTTTAATACTAAAAATCGTGATTTATTTGATCGGGTACTATAAATAGCTGGGATCCCATTTGGGTGATCCAGCGGTCATGATCATATTGTCTTATATGATTTAGTATCCTCCTCAAAATATTTATGTTTTGTCCTTACCAGTTGTGCTAAAAACAGCCAACTACATCTATCACAATAAAATATTTCCCATTTTGTAAAGACACAAAACTATTATTGTCCACTACTATTCACTAACATCCACCATCGTACGTAAAAACCAGCCACGCCCACTATTTTTCCACCACCAGTAATGTTACCACCTCCACCACTCACAAATACCCGCCACTGTTTCCACCACCCACTGCTTCTTTCACTACCACCATTAAAAATTATTAATATAATTTTTAACCGGGATTACTGTAATACAGTGGTAAAGTCATTGGGTGATGACACCAATTACCTGAGTTCAAAACTTTCCAGCACCAACTTCTTTACCGATCAATATATATATATATATATATAGTTTTTAATAAACATATTTATTAATAAAAATATGTATTTATTAGATTCATTAAATAAACATTTATCATGAAAAATTAATTAATCATTCATCATGAGCAATTAATAGGATGCTGACTAATAAAGTATTTATAATGGTTAATTGAAAAAACCACGGCCGTAGATTTATCCCTCCTAGAAAAATCTCAGCCTCTCTTTATCTAGCCTAACTTAACCAAGCTTTGTTTTGTGATGCGTATTCAAGCGTAAACTAGGGTTTTACCCAATATATATTGTATATACTGTTGGGTCATACAGATCAATATGTATTTTGGGATCATACAATTTTTCCTTCGGCGTATATCAATATGCATCGTGGCTTCATAAAGTTTATTATTCAGTACATATTAACATGTACTATGGGATCTTACATTTTTTCCTACAGTACATATCAATATGTATGTGTTGTTGGATCAAACATATATCAGTATATATTGCAAGATCATACACTTTTCCCTTCATCACATATCAATATATAATGTAGGGTCGTACAGTTTTTCCTTCAGTACATATCAATATCTATTGTTGGATCACATGTGAAACACATTGTTTGTACCTCCTGCTGGATTTTCATGATGGTTTTAAGTGGATTTTTGTATTCATTTTAATGAGTCTAGATTTTAGTCAGTACATATCAATATCCACTATCGGATCATAGTATAATATTTTCAGTCAGTATCCAAGGTGGCAACATACATCAACCCCGTGTCAAACACCTGGAATCATGAACTCATTTTCAACACCTTCCCATCATGTATAAACCACCACATCATTAGCTTCCATTTTCCAGATTCATCATTACATGATATACCGATGGTCATTCTCAAAAAGTGGACAATACACAACAAAAACAGTATATCTCAAACTTCTGAAGAACCGAATTCTCGTCACTTCACATTAACCACCCAACCCTCAACACTACTAGTGGACTACAAAAACATCTGCAATCTGCAAAGTCCACACAAAACTAGATTTTTCTTGTTGAAAATCATGAGAGAAGGCCTCCACATGTTCCAAAGTATACACCAGCTCAACGTCATCACCAAAAACCTCTGCCCGATATGCATCAACCACACTGAATCTATGACCGACATCTTCTTCGAATGCACAAGTATACTCCAATTTGGGTAATCATTTTCTCCCATCTCTCAAGAATTCCAAACCCATTAACACATAAGCAGAAAATCTCATCCACCATCCATGAGCTAATAGTCATGGAAATACCCGAAATAACCAAAGTTCTTTTAAGTATTTTTATCTAGCATATATGATTGGCAAGAAACATGAAAATATACAAGAACATAACCTAGACACCACAAAAAAGTATGCATGTAGCAATACATTTGTGCCAAGAATATCAATGGGCCCAACAACATCTAATCCCCACACTCTCAAATACCCTCCATTACCACAAACCCAAATCCGACCAACATACAACACCATCCTTGTTATTCGGAAACCACCGCCACCTGAACGAATTAAGATAAATATTGATGCAGCAATAAAAGGACATCATGGCTATGCAGGAACTCAACTGGTCAAAATTGTTCTAGCCTTGGCTGCACCATTATGGACTACAAAAATGATTACTACAGAAACATGGTGATTACTTCTAGTAACCAGATTGGTTATTCAATGAGAATGAAACAAGGTCTTGCTCGAGTTAGACTCGCAAACAAGGTCTTCTCGAGGTAGACTCGCAGATACTTATGCAATTGCTACAACAACCTACACCGGCACCTAAGTACCTTAAGGAAATGCTAAAAGTTACTCACATATACAGGGAGGAAAATCAAGCTGCAAATAATCCCGCAAATCATGGGGTTAAAAAATTGTTGACAACACCCAGAATAACTAAAACACATATTTGGGACCACATCTGCCTCAACTTCCTGAACCAAATTATTTTCAATGATAAGAATGAAGTTCTCACTCCTCGAATTGTAAAATATAACTTTAATCCTTGAACAAATAAAATAACTAAAAAAAAAAAAACTAAAATATTTTTTTTTTCTACTAGCAAATGAGCGGGTACCAAGTACGCCACCAACTCTTTTGTTCGGAAACTTATATGAACAAAACCTAATACAATCATAAGTAGGTCGTAAAAAACACCCTTGAATAAAATTGTATATAGATTTTTTCTATTTTCTCTTCCACAATCAATATGTTCAGATCAAAGGTCCGTGAACCTGATTATGTAGAAGAGTTCTTGGAATTTCCAAGATCAATCTAGTCGGATCCGAATTAAGGGGAACCGAATTCAAACAAGAATGAAACTTGCAATTTATCTTTCAATATGCGAATTCAACAAGAACAAGTCTTGTTTTTATTTTCAAATAATAAGAGTAAAACTATCTAGATTGAATGCATATTACTTGTGTTATTCGTATTATAAAGATAAAGCAATATAATGCAGAAAAATAAAAACAAAAAACACCAGAAGTTTTGTTAACGGGGAAAATTTCACCTGCAAAAAAACTCTGGGACCTCGCACATCTTTGAACAACACAATATATTAAAACACCACACACACTAGCCTACTATCAGACTTTAGCCGGAATGTAACTGAGATCGAATTAAACCTCAAAGCAATTCAATTCGCAGTCGTTCTCCTTACGTCTCTTGAACCTCGCAAGATTTTGTGCATTTGATTCCATTAGCTGACGTCCTTTA
Source organism: Papaver bracteatum (assembly GCA_023529315.1). Classification (NCBI taxonomy): domain Eukaryota; kingdom Viridiplantae; phylum Streptophyta; class Magnoliopsida; order Ranunculales; family Papaveraceae; genus Papaver; species Papaver bracteatum. The sequence goes on along the minus strand of JAJJWX010002237.1, from coordinate 179,938 downwards.
CAACCTAAGAGTTGCTTCAACCTCGGTGAAGACTTTTGATACCTATCTGCTTCTAACATACAAACCTATTTGGTTTCCCTTTAATTATATAATCTAGGTTTGGAAATATGTTTGCAATAGACAAAGTCCAGCAAACCTCATGAATCCGAAACACTTACACTCGATTAGATGAGAATCCTGGATTATTAACCGCCTCTCAAGAACAAACAAATTAAAGAAGAGTTTAAAATATCTATCTTGAGGAATCAGAAAGTCTGAGACGAAGTACTTTGTGATTTTTATCTATCTCATCCCTGATTTGATATAAAGAAAACCCAAAAGATCAATAAGATCAAGATCCGGGTACATGAACTATCAGGCAAAAGATAGTCTGACCAGGCTCACGAATACTCAAGTGAAGTTTTCAAAGTCGTAACCTAATTATGTTTATTAGAGAAAGCATAGGTTATATAGGACTACTCTAGCTTAGAAACTAGGACAAAAAAGTGCCAGAGATTAAGAATCATGTTGCAAGAGTCTCTTTATTTAGATATTTTCAAGACTCTAGAGTTTTCGATTCAAGTCAGGGTTTGCTTGGAATTCAAACAAACACTTTCTCAGTTTTGATGAAATTCTTATTAAAAATTCTTGTAAGCATGTAAGAAGTCCGCCATGAAATTACATAAAAGAATATGCATTATGGTCTAGGATTTTGGAACCGTGCATAATGATGGTTCATAACGGCTAAGTATCCTATGAACTTACTAGCACACATAGTGGTGTTCAATAGCTCTCAAGACTTAATCAATGATCTACAAACACAAAGTGATTTAGTCAATAAAGTTTGTCTTAAAATTTTCTATGATAATCATATAAAAGTTGAACATAAACATATATAATAATTCGTGTACTTATGCTAAACTGGAACTGGACAAATTTGCAAACTTCTGACAGTTCGTGAAGTCATGGAAAAAGGGTTTGCAAACCGGGTTCGTGAACCTTCGCAGTTTGCGAAAGTCTAACCAAAAGGGTTCCCAAACCTTCACAAATGATAGGGGTTTGCAAACCTACCTAACTCCCAAACTCAAATGTGAAGGATTGACTTGTGTTTGCAGACCTCTACAGTATTCAGAATTCAGACTGACTTGTGTAAAACATACAAGTATGTTTACCTAACGCCAAGCAGTTTTTTTTCTCACATAATTTTTTGAAACATTCACATAGCCATATATAGTATGCACTATTACTTGGGAAATTTTCAAATGATCAACTTGAAACAAAAATAGTTCCTTAACTAGTAAATTGTTTTTAACTAAGATTGTTAAGGATCTAGAACATCCATTGCTTGAATCATATTTCGAGATTTTAACCAAGACAAGCTTGAACTATAAATTTCTTCTTTGCAATATTAAATCTTGTAAAATCACACAACATAGTCTCTTAAGATTGAATGATAAATGCCGTGAGTAAATATGATAAGTCAGTCTTCACATACATATTTGTTGATGACGTTCTCCAAATGTATTTGTTTCTACTCCAGTCTTCAATATTTAAGGTTTATTCAGTGATGTATAATACTCAACTGCCATACTCTAATCCTAGTCCGAGACTTGGCTTTAGTAGACTAGAAATCAAGATATAGTTTTGTACATCTAATATTGATAACAATCTTGAGATACAAAACTTTTGAGTTAGACCGAGCGATGTGCTAACACTATTTATTTACTATCTGCTTTTTACTAAATTTTTTTTCTTCTTCAACATATCTAGTTTCTTTCTCGGTGATTTTCAACCATATGTATCTCGATGATGCTTCCATGGCCACCTTCATTTTCAAGAAGAAAAGAAAAAAAGAAAAAGAGAGAAAGATACACGAGGTTTTTTTTATGTTCTGGACGGAGAGTGAGAAACATATTCTTTTTAGAATTATTATATTTCACGTGTTAAGAAAAAGGACAACCAAATCTTTTTCATATTATAAATAGTTTTAGACCTCATATTAAATGGTTTTTCCCATTAGATTCTAGGTTAACTACTGAACAACCATCAAATTTTCCAAAAGGAAATCCAATACACTCCAGCAGGGTTCGAGACCTCCTACTTATCCCCCAGACGAAAGAGGATGAGTATCATCACTATAAATAGTCAGTACATAGTGAAACTTAGTTCCCTTGTGATACTTATTTTGTATCAGTTTAAGTGACATATATCTTTAGGTTTTCCATGTTGATTCAGAATTGGTTAGATACATTACTTCCTTTTTTATACTCATGCTATTTTTTTTCATGAATGTGTGTAAATTTCTTAGAACTACAATATATTACCCAAAACAAATGTTTTATCAGAAAGTTTTGGTATATCGTCCGTGAGCCGCTCTTTTCTTCTATTGATGAAAGGGATACTAGAGCTAGGAGCGGATCCAGTTAAATAAATGGATGGGAAAGTCATAATAAGTGCATTAAGGGGTGCAAAATTGTATAAAATGGTTAAAATTAGGTGGAAATTAGCAAAATTAAGCTTAGGAGTCAGCTGACCTAGGTATGCAATTGATCACCCATGCTGCAAGGTGGCTCCACCCTCTACTTGAGCCACCGTAAGCCAAGCCTGGTTATCTTTGAAGAAAATTTTGGATTGGAAGCATGGTTTGACATATTGGGTATCGATCAGAGATACATATATCATTTAGTGGTGTCAATGATAATGACCGATGTTGATTACGATTGACCGATGGTGACTGAAACAAAATATTTTTGTCTAATTAAAGTATTATCGCATGTTTAAATATATTCTCAAGTATAATGGATAAGTTAAATAAAGGTGATTGAACAGTTGAATCATAAACTACTATAATTTGAATAAATTAGTACGACTGGTCATATAGCATAGTCTCCGCTGGTCATAACAATAATGTGAAAAGATATTAAAGTTTGTGTTAACTTTTTTCTCAAATTTGAATAGCCAGTATATGGTTGACTTTGCTATTCTAGCTGATATCCCATTCCTCTAGATGATATTTTTGGGATCTAGCTAAATAAAATCCTTCTTGTCTGTCAAGATACTCATGCGTTTGGTATTTAGATTGCTAATCGATACTCCACTAATTCTTCATTTTGAAAAAGAATTAATTACTTGGCGATGATCAGAAGGCCATAAAACTTGATCTAGAAAATTGTGTTTCCCTTGAGAATAAGCAATAAAGGTTTCAAAACCACACGGGTTGAGTAAATGATGAGTCAGTTTTGCTTGTTTTACATATTTGATCTAGCCTTTGTTTTTCTGTTAATGGTTGTAAATCAAAACATCTAAAAAGGTACTTAATTTATCTCAAAAATTATGCTTTCCTTGATATCACAAATTAAGGTTGTTTTTAAACTATCTATAGTTATAGTTAGATTGGGGTTTTATTTGGAACAGTTAAAGTTTTCAGAGTCTTTTATTTGTTTTCTTATTTCATACATGGGTACTATGTTCTTCTCTTTGATAGTAATCTTAGGTATGGAATTAATGTTACTATAGTTAAGGATCAAGCATCGACGGTCTAAGCTTTCCAGTTTGTAAGTGGGTGTTACCGCTATTGTGTCACCTTAACATATTATCAAAGATTCATCACTTTTCCATGTATCAAAATCATTTATTGTTGCAGTCATTTTTTCTCTACATATTTTACTGTTACTTGTAACCTTAAAGTAAGCACTATGGTGTCGTTTTTTGTGGCTTAAAACTGGAAATACAACTAAGCTAACAAAGAAAAAAAATCGCAACGACAATGACCATTAGCTAACTGGAGATGGAGACTTAGTTTCCGCATAAATAAATATAGCATAACCTGAATTGTATGATTGGATTTAGATTTAATTGGAACGTTGACCTAAGATATAAAAGGTAAAAAAGTAAATAAATATAAAATAGTGGTGGGCGGAAACTGGGTTTCCACTAACTACAACTTACTTGCACTATAAATATATAATTCCCATCAACATCGGCTAAGCTAACTAATACAATCTAGCAAATTTCGTTATCATAGTGGTTGCTCATTGCTAGATTGTGGAGAAATTTGGCTAATTAATTATGTTAATCATCATCCCTCTCCTTCTCGCTCCTTTCTCTATGCGATAAGAGAAAACCAGCTAAACTAACATCACCACCGGCTCAGATCTTCTCTGTAGGAAGCGGATCTGAGTCGGACATCACTCAAAATATTTCCTTTGTACTCCAACATACTAGCTATTTTCTCCCTGTGCTATGTCTAAACGTTTTTCTTCTTCTCTTTTTTTATATTCATAGGGTTTTGATCTTTCTTAACCTTGTATTTCAGAAATAGTTTAGATTTAAATACTTGTTTAGAACTAGAATTTTTAGCTTTTGGGTTCGATATGTCTTCTGCTGTTTCGAATCCTTAAATTTAAGAAAATATAGGGTTTTTATCTTTCTTTCAGATTTGGGTTTTATTGTTCACGATATCTTGTTTTAACTTATAGTTTCATTTTAGGGGTTTCTCACTAGGGGATTTTACTTAAGAACCTTGCATATCGGTTTGTCTTGGCTTCGTCATATCAAGGATGTGGTTTATTTTCATTTGTATGGTTGTTTCCAAAAGATCACCAGCTTCACAAGAACAAAACAATATCAAATTCTACAACAACAGTGGAAAAATAAAAAACAACAGCAGCAGCAACAACAACAAAATAACAATATCACCACCACCACCACCACCACCAATTACTCAGACACAGACACAACTTCAGGCAAAATCAAACCGTTTCAGATTTCCAAAGACCGAATCAGAATGAGCTTGTAACTTTATGCTTCTCTAGTTTAGTTTCAGATTGTTACTTTAATTATTTTACCCTAGGAAATCTTGAGAAATAGATGGATCATTTGTTGATCCTAACTCCTCTGCCTAGTGCAGTGGTATTAAATTGTTTGGTGTTGTTTTCTACATACCAAACATGGCCATTTAACTTACCTATGAAACACATTGAGAATTGTTGGATTACTTGTTGATTTGATCCTAACATCTCTGCCTTGTGCAGTTATGTTAATTTGTATGATATTATTATGAACAATCCAAATTAAGCTAGTTAACCATATTTCGTATGCGTTATTGGCATTTAATAGTTTTAATTGATTATAGTGGTGGAATTCCTAGAGTTGTGGAGAGTTGATAGTGGTAGTGGTAGTTTAAACTCTGAAAATGCTATTTTTGAAAACAATGTAATGGTTGAAATCTCAAAATAGTCATGTAACAACTTGAAACTGTATTAACTTCAGAAGTTTGCCTCATTTTCAAGAAAAATAATTATGCTAACCATAGTGCTTGCCCTTAGACTTATTAGACTTAGTGTAATGAGTAGTCAAGATTCAAGGCTTGCCACCACCTCACCTTGAATCAAGGACTAAGTTTTATAGTGATTCAAAGTGGAATCAACAAAACGCCAAATCATTTGGCGTCAAAAGATTAGGGCAGCTAGATTTTCAAAATATAAATATAATCTGATGGTTGAGATTAAAAATGGCTAATGATTTGGAGTATCTAAGATAAGATATGATGGCAGAGATTTTGGCGTTTTTGAAATTTCTGGAACGTCAAACCATTTGGCGTCCCTGTGTTGATTCACATCACACCCAGCAAAATCGGTGGACGCTCGGTAGAATCAAGGGAATAGGCAACGCTTTTTCCCTTAAAAGTTTAATGATGGACGTCCACTGCACAGAAACCTAGATTAGGCTAAATTAGTAGTGTCCAAGTTGACTGTTCAACGCAATATAAAGCCATGTCTCTTGCAAGTAAGATTGGATGTAAGCTATTGAATTAAATTGTCAGTAGAAACGGCACTGACCATCACCTTATCTTTGTTTCTGTTAATATTCCTGAGTACGCAATAATATGGGGATGGGAAAGACAAATCCCAACAAACAAGTTATGGTCCCTCCCACACTCCCCCTATACTCTCTGCCCCTATCTCAATTTTATCCCTTATTTGGCTTTACGAACCTAAATACCGGTATCTACTTTATAACCGTGGGGGACCCCTTTTCTTGTGAGCCCATTAAAAGTGACCCCTGCTGCATCTATCTCTCTTTACTTTGACAAATACGGGGGTTAATGCAGCTAGCCAGACTTTCTTTTTGAGGCAGCAGGAGCATTGCAGCAGCACAAATTTGAAGTAGATCGAAATCATGCGTTGAAACCGGGCCTAGACAAATCAGCATTTAGTATACATTTTCATTGGAGCCAACTCTGGATGTAGGGGAAAACAAAGTTTGTGATGAGTCAATCAATCAAATGTGCGAAGGAAGGCCAAATGTCGGTCATCTGAATCTAGCGTCGCCTAAATAATGCAGTAAGACTATGCACAAGAGCCCTACATTTCCTCAACCCTCGGCAAATTTAAGATGTCTTTAATTTGTATGTGCTCTTGTTGACGAAATACGAATGGTGCAGTAGACATCAAAGGGCCTAGTGTGTAGGTTATTGACCTATGAACTATTAAAATGAGTCACCATTTCTATTCAACTTTATCTTGAAAAAGAAAAATGGCTGTAAGCCATCGTTCTGAACAGATAGATAGTATCCTTGAATCTAGCCCATGAATTGATGTGTTGAAAAAAATGCAATGATATTTTAACTAATATGCACTAATTAGACTTATTTTCGTTCAAGGGGTGGATATGATTCTCTTAGTCACTGTTACAATTCCCCTTTGACAAAGAGATAGGAACTAAAAAGGAATACAGGGATAATGCGTTCAAATTGCAATGACCTTGCAAATGCATAACCTCTACTTAAGTTTTTCTTAAGGTCAACTTGTTTACTACAGAGCGAAAGTCGAGTTCAATTATGGAAAGAAACACAAGAATGAGATCTTGGGGTTCTGTTTGGACTTATCTCTGGATACATGGAATATTGGAATATATCTTGCAAAGTGCACAACTTGCTTTTACTAGTAAGTCATTTTCAGCAAGTTCTGCCGAAAGCTTTAGGTAGTTGATCCGGCCTTTTTTCAAGAAACTAAATCCGAGGTGGGGCATACAGAGGCTGCACCAGAGCCAAAAATATATTTTTTTGTCAAGCCGTCAAAAATGGACATTTAAACCGGAAAATAGGTCATTTGTCCAAATATTTTTAAAACTCTGTTCAAATGGCCGAGTAAAAAATTTTATGGGTGAAACAGACACAAAAAAAATAACAAAGATGAAATTGGATTCATCCAGGCTTAAACTTATAAAATAGTAAGGATGAAATTGGATGCATCCTGATGTAAATTAAAAATAAGAAAAAATATTTGAAAATGGGTAGGATGAAACTGGTTACATCCTGATTATTTTTATATTTTTGTCCATTTAAACAGTATCAGAATCTAGATATCTTTTTCACCCATGAATTGTTGATTTTGGTCTTTTTAACCAATTTTTTTGGATTTAAACTAGATACATCAAGTCTAAATTGACGGAGAAAAAGTCGGCGATGATCCTATCGTGACAGTGACAGTATAGCCTATGTTGATTCCGTCTCTGATGAGCGTAAAAATGACTTTTACGAGTAGTGTATAGAAGGATACGAATGCAGTGCAAGTGAAAAGTATGAAAGACTTTTGCTGTGCGGAGATGTGATTTTGCGAGTGCGGAGAGTCACATACTGCTCACACCTCCAATTGCAAGTCCTCTTCTAGTGCTCTAATCTCCCCATATCTCATCTGGTTCATTTGACAACAAAAATCATCAAGCAGGTGTGATTTGATATAGCAATAAGCAACTAGCCAGGCCAGAGTGATATGTACAAAACGCAAAGTGATAGCTTATAAAGGTAGGTAGATATTGTCTTGTTGTCGTCTTAACAATTATAGTAGTCTTACTAGGTCCGCTGCAGCTGAATCAATTTGTCTTTGGTTGTTTTGGATAAAATAACACTGAGACCCACCCATAACCTAGAAACCTAGAGGGTAGTGTATGTTGCAGATTGTTGCGTGGGACCTTGGATCATAAATTTTCTTTTCTTTCCTCTGTCTTGCACTGCAAAGTGCAAACTGTGAAGATCATCACTGACACTGTGAAACTGTAATGTGAATCCGATGCCATGCCCCAACTGCAAACTGTGAAGATCATCACTGACACTGCAAAGTTCTTCACTTTATATCCTCTGCATCAACTTGCTATGAGAAAATATCTGTTTGCATATAAATACGATAGGACAAACCTGATCCTTGTTTGCCAAAAGGAAAATTTAATTTTAACAAAAGTTTAAAATTTTACTCCACCTTTAGGCTAGGTTGAGTCATTTTTGAGACCATGTGGCATGTCCAGTTAGGCCTGCACACGGTTCGGTTCGGTTCGGTTAGTTGTAAAACCGTTCAACTAACCGTTTATAGTGCGGTTAGCACATTTAAAACCGAAACCGAACTCAATGGTATTCGGTTCGGTTCGGTTATTTTTTGTTTCGGTTCGGTTTTAACCATAAAATAATCTAGGGTTAAAAAAAAAAAAACTAAAAATTGATAAAAAAAAAAAAATCAATCAAAGAGAAAACAACTTACTAGATCATAGAGGTGGTGGTGCTCTTAAGTTTTGAATCTTGATGGAGGTGGAGGAGTCGGAGAGGAAGAAAAAAAGAAATGAAATGGTCGCAGAAATAGTTTTGGGTTTAGTTTTTATACTCTAGAGTTACCCGATTTTAGACGGCTAGGATTAATCCTAATAATAATCGGTTATCGGTTCGGTTAGTGTGCGGTTAGTAGTGGAACCGATAACCGAACCGAATATCCAACGGTTACCAAAATTAAAACCGAAACCGACCGTTAGATTATCGGTTCGGTGCGGTTACGGTTCGGTTAGTGCGGTTATCGATTCGGTTGCGGTTATCGGTTCGGTTTTGTGCAGCCCTATGTCCAGTTAGACAACGAGAGATCAAGTTTTAGACTTCGGAACTTGTAGAAGCTAATGATTCTTACGGAGATTACTCTCAAGGATGCTGACGGGGGTACCAAATTGCTTGGGGGTGTACCAACCCCAAGGCAAATGATTTTTTGTCTTATTAGCATTTGGTACACCCCCAAGCAAAACCAGTCCCCCCATTAGCAGCCTTGATTACTCTTTCAATAAGATTTAAAGTTTGCGTGCCCTTCTGGGGGAAGCCAGGATTTTAGAAGCCATGATTTTAAGAGAGGGGCTGCAAGAAAAGAAAAAACTGCTCGGTAAAATAAATATACAGAAATAAGAATACTAAGGCCTATTCCTATGGGTATGCCAAATTCATGTATTTGGCATATATGCACCTATTATGGGTATGCTAAACTGCCAAACTCATATGCCAATATGTTATTTCTGGCATATTGGCATACACGACAGAGTTTCTAGCGAGCGATAGAGTTTCTGTCGCTCGATGGTCATTAAATCGACAGCGACAGTCAAGCTGTCGCTCGATACTATGATAATCGCTCATCAGATCTTCATCCAACAGCTACCATTTCCCCCTATAAATACCTGATTTCAATTCCATTTTAACTCACACCAGAAATTCTAAATCTCTCTTGAATTTCTCAATCTCCAATTCTTTTCTGAAATTCTAATGCGAGTATGGATGTTTTTATAGCAAACCAACATGCTGCAGAAATTCAAAGAGTTCGAATTAGGAGGAGAGTACCAAAATTTACAATTATGGAAGATGAATGTATTTGCAGAAGTTATGTTCATTGTATTGAGACTTTATTCGCAAAAGAATCTTGTCAATTTATTTTTTGGGATAGGATTTTGAGGAGATTTGAAGAACAAACAATGAACCCCAACAATCGTGATGTTAAAGGGTTGAGTGATCGCTTCACTATAATGAGTCATCAAGTTACTAAGTATCTTGCTTTACTTCTGTGAACACGTAAATTACGCAGGTATATACGTGTCCTCAAACAATGTTCGCACACACCGAAGTTCACGGGTTGGATATAACGTACGTAGCAAAATAGTGTGTACACCGATTCATCGACTCTGAGTCTTCCGACTCATCCTTGTCTTATCGAGTATTTAACACAGAGTGTATAGAAAGTGGTAAGCAACCTCGGAACGAACGTAAAGTGCGGAATGTAAAGAGTATAATGTAGGTTGCACAATGTAAAGTGCGTAATGTAACGTGCGTAATGTAAAGGAGACAAATAATTACGTGGTTCAGCACTAAGGCCTACATCCACGGGGTAAAAGAAAGGTTTCATTATGTATTGATTGATTACAAACTTAGTCAAATGACTTTAGGGGTTCTCACTGAGGCAGCGGAATTACTTACTCTTCCTAATTCTCTCTCCTCCTCTCTCCTTCTTTTTTCGACCTCCTCTCTCTCTCTCTTAGTAAGGAGGGGTATTTATAGGGATTCCATGTGGGGTCCACCGATGGAGCCGTTGTAATCTTATCCTCTTGTGTTTTGTGCCAACACGCAGAGTCTCCGGTTACTATGAGGCTCTTCCTTCGTTTCTTCGTTGTTGCCCAAGAGGTATGCTCGCTTCTTATGCTGGTGGGCTGACGCGTGTGCTGCCCCAGGTGTTTAATGCGGGTGGTTGGGTCTTTCTGCACGCGTCAGACCACGGTATCCTTCCCCTGTCTTGTCCGTGTCAGTCGGTTGGGCCCTGACCGTAGATTTGAGATTTCTCTCGAGATGGGATAAAGCAGATCCGAGGGTGTATTGGGTCCATCACAGTGGTGCTTTGTTCCCGTGCTCCTTCATTGGTAGACATTGGATCTGTTAGATGAGGTCCCCTTCCTGCTGGTACACGTTTCTTGGCTGTATCGATGTGGCATCGTCTTTTGATGCCCTTCGTCATATGCTCTCCACGTGTTCATCCGAGGACACGTGGCGAGTGGCGGAATTATGTACTTACAATTTTCCCCTTTTCTTCTGACTTAAGTCGTCAGTTGAAGTGAGAGGAAAACCGTCACATATTCTCCATTCGCCCAATAACTTCCCCTTGATTTTAGGGCGCGTTTCCCACTAAGAAATAACTTCTTGCAATAACTCCCCCTTGGGAGAAGAGACAGTTTCATATTTCTTGGGTATTTAAGGGGGAAGAGAATGTGAAATAAATTTCATTCTTTGATGATTCTTCTTTTATCCTGAAAATTCTTTCATTTTGTTTGGACGCCATTAACTGATGCTGCTACTGCTCTGTCTTGAATACGACCGCTGCTGCTACTGCTCCATCTTGAATACGACCCATCCTTGATCTCCTGTGCTCGTTCTTCGCTGTTGTAGGTAAGAGGTTAACCTTTGGTATTTGTTTATCTGTTATCTGTCCCTTCTCTGCTGCTGTCTCGTTATCCTTGCGATGAAGAACACATATACAAAGTATATATACTTGCCCCTGTTCTTCATTTGCAAGAGTTACGAGTTTCTGGTTGGGGAGCGCCTTTCTGTTTTATAAGTTAGCTAGGGTTTTCATATTCCTTAGAATTTTCAACTTTTTGATCTTTATTTGTGGTTCTGCGGAATATACTATTTGTTTATATATCCGTAGATATGGCTGATCGTCCGCGGGCTCATTACCAAACTCCGCCGTCTATCCCTCCCAGATCTCCTCCGCGCAGAGACCCAGATATATCTCCACCCGGAGGTTCTAGGGCTTCGCACGTGGATCTTCGTTATCAGAGGGCTTCGTCCTCTTCTGGTCACCGGCATTCTTCGAGGAAGGGAGATACTCCGAGGGGTCCCCCAGGCTCTAGATATGATGCTACCCGCGTTTCTTATCGTCCGCGTGACGAGCCTAGAAATACGCAGGGTGTCCCTCGTGATGAAGATTTGGATGCTCGTCCCCTTCGTTCTTCGGTTCCGTCGGTGTTACAGGAGAATCCTCTTCCTCCTCCTCCGGCGATCCCCTCGAGAGGAAAATCTGTTAAGGTTGGTGCTTCAAAGGTTGAACCGCCTAAGAGTGTTCCTTCGAAAAGGAAGGTCCTGGAAACGAGCCCTTCAAAAGACTCCGCACAGGACCCTCTTGATGAGGAGGATGCCGCGCTGGTTATTCGAAGCGTCTCGGTTGGGAAGAAAAGAGTTACCTTCAAACATGTTGATCTGGAAATGTTTAAGGAGAAGCATGAGATCCAAGCTTTTGATGTCCGCTTCTATTCCCCTGATGATGACATTACTTATGATCTCATCTCGAGATACCAGTTCGACGAGTTTCATTTGTTGACTACTGTGGGGGCCTTCGAAGTGGGTCATATGCTGCCTTTGTACAAGTCAGGTGATTCTTTTTAATACGACGTATTGGCTGGTCGCGAGGGTTCCTCGACGAATACCCATAGTCGTTATGTATCTCAGTTGACTGGGAATTATCTCCGCGCCCTGAAGGAGTGATATCTTCGCAGCAAGGGAGAGACGATGATGACTTGTTATACCCCTGATCCTGCTAAGAGGGAATGGTATACCCCTCAGAATTTCAACAATTATTTCGGGGATTATGTCAACAATAGGAACCGTAAGCCGTGGAGTGTGAGTCTTCGTAATATTGCTGCCTCCCGTGGCGAGATTCGTCTTTTGAGCGAGGTTAGCGATGCCAAGTTGAAGTATGTTCCTGGTACTGAAGGGTCTGCTAATAAGAAACTTTTTCCTTCTCGTGAGAGGATAAAGCGCGATCATGACTATGAGTGGCATGCCACCGTTATCTAGATTGTTGGTCCGTGGGCTTGGGGTTGGATTCCAGGTCCCGATGGGTGGCGTCCTACTGTTGGTAGCGTTCCTCGTGAGGTTCCTCCTCTTCGTTATGGAAATTTCTGCCCCTGGCATTTGAATTTTGAAGGTATGAATTTTCCCTATGACTTCGATGTTTTTGATGCTGACGAGGAGAGTTCGGGTGCTTCCCCTGCGGCTGTGAAGGTGCGGATCCTTTATTCATTCCCTTCTTTTTCTTTACTCAAAAGGAAATCTTTTGAGTTAAGGAAAGAATGTCGATCTGATTCTCTTATTTCTCTGTAGGGGACAAAGAAAAGGAGGATTGGTCCCAAGCGCTCTTCTACCCTTGTTGTTGATGAGGCAGAGATCCAAGAGGAGGTTACTATTCCTGCTAATGATGATTTCGAGGAAGATGAAGATATGTCCGATGGAGAGGAACGTACTGAAACTTCTCCCCCTCTTCGTGAGGATTCTGATGTTGGTGGTGCAAAGGGTACCCTCTTTGTTTGGAAGAATGCGGATGTTACCGCGGATGGTGGTTGCACGCAAAGTACCCCTGTTAGTGCTGATGCCGAGGGCACTCCCGCTGCTGGTAGTATTGGTGGGGACCCTGTTGGTCCAGAATTTTCTTTTGGCTGGGTCCAATCTGCGTGGCCGTTCTTTGATGTGAATGCTACCATGGGTCTTGCTGATGAGTTCTCTCTGCTTTCCCCAAATGATGATTGGGACGTACTGGATACATCTGGTAAAGGGAAAGCTGTGGTGCAGACTTCGGCGCACGTTGATACCTATGAGAAGGTTCCCTTTGTCGCGGAACCTTCAACTCGGTCCCCTTCGCCGTCTTTGATGTTGGAAGGTGATGATGTTGTCCTTGCTTGTCTGAAGAAGAAAAATTTGATGTTCGTTCCGAAACTTGCACCCGTGGTTCTTGGGGAGAAATATTCCGATGCCTATACCCGAAATATGATACAGTTATCCGCTGAAGATCGAGTCGCGGAGGTGTGGCACAAGAATCTGAGGTCACTGGAGGCTACCTTAGTGGTTGACCCTCCAGCCACCGTTGTTGATAAGATGGCCATAGATGATGGTTATCAGTATGGTTACCCCCATCAGCGGATGTTAGAGGTATGTCGTGTTTTACTGTTTTGTATTCTGTGAACGTTTCGCGGCATTCTGATCTGATGCTCTTCGTAGGTGATCCGGAGTGAATAATGCAATCATAATTTGTACCAGTTTTTTAAGGACAAGTCTCTTAAGTTAAAGGGTAAGCTTCGTCACAGAGAGGAGGAGCTGGCTATGGCGGAGGCTGTTATCTGTGCCAGAGATAAGGAGATAAGTGAGCTGAAGGATCATCTTAAGGGGAAGGAGCATCTGGGCACCGAAGAAGAGAAGCTTCGTTTGGAGCTTGCTATGGTGCGTAGCGAGTTGGAGGCTGTTCGAAAAAGTGCTTCCTCTTTCACAGGTTTGTCCCTTGTTTATGTTTATCGTTGTTTTTCTTTTTAGTAATTCCTGTTCTGTCTAAGTGCCCCCGCCCTATCTTCAGTGGGTGGAGTCCCTGAGCTGATATGGCTTCGAAATGAGAGAGAGCGGCAGAAGACCCGTATTGCCGAACTAGTGGAAAAACTTAAGAGTGAGGCCGAGAGGTGGGATGCCAAGGCAGAGGTATGGCGTCTAAGGCATACCCAAATAGTTGATATGCAAAATAAGTATAACGCGGACCGTCGCCTTTTTGATGGTACTTTGACGTGGACACGTGATAACCTTCGTGAAGCCCGCGAGGTTGCTTCGTCTTTGTCAGCTAGGATGAATCTCCTAGAAGAAGAGCTACGTTAGGCTCGTTCCTCCCAAGATTCCGACGTACGGGAGTACATCCAGCGTCTTTTCAAAGAAAAAGATGATGCTCGTGCCGAGGCCTCTACCCTTGGCAAAGCCTTAGCCGCGTCTCGGGCCGACGTATCTCATCAAGCCGAGTCTGAGAGAAATCTTGAAGTTAATATGTACCGGCTTAATAAAGGAATGTAGAAGCTAAATAACGAAGTCAATCATCTTCGTCATTTGGATTCAATTAAGCAGGTAGAGTTAGACGCTAGTCAATTTGCTCTTTCCCTTCTTCAAAAGGATTATAAAAAAATATCCGACGAATATGAATTTCTTGACGATGCTCGAGATGTGGTTGTTAACGAGTATGAAATATCTTCTGCTAGAGTCGAAGGTATATATTTGCTTTGCCGGGTGTGATTTTCGTGCTTCGCGGATCTAACCCTTCGTTTTTATTTTTCAGAGCTCCAGGGACAGCTTCTCGCTGCAAATGAAAAACTTAACAAGGCTCAATCTGAGCTAGAGCAGTCCCATACTTCCTTGGTGCAATAAGAGGGTCATGCCTCGTATTTCAAAGGCTTGGCTACGACTAATGAACAAGAAGCTCAGTTGGCCTCTTTGGAAGTGAACCGTCTGTCTACCCTGTTGTCTCAGGCCGAGATGCGTAACACCGCTATTACGTACAAAGCTTGCTGCCATCTAACTGAAGAGACGAATAAGGTGCTGGATAATATAGAGCATGACCTCCTAACCGAGCATGGTCTTGAAAATCACTATCCTCGCCGTCCTAAACCTTCGGCACCGTCTGGCTCTTCGGGTCCTTCTTCAGGTAGGAGCGTTCCTTCACCGCAGAGGGAGAGCCCTACTAGTGGCACGGAATCGTCCAAGTAGATTCTTCTGTTTAGTTGTAGAAAGTTGATCCTTGTTGATTATAGAGTTCTTGCTGCGTCTGTCGAACTTCTTTTTCTTAATTTGTTTTTTTTTCTTTTGCTTGTCTTGTCGAGCTTGTAATCAACTTTTCTGGAATGGATCATCGTTTGTTGGTTAGTTTTGTTAATTATATTGACATCTGTTACCCTGCTGGTTAACCCTTAGCGAGAGCATTCTTAGATGGTGCGGGTCGGTGCAGCGTTCTAGGATATGGGGTGTTACTATGTACACGTCCCTCATTTCGTCGACCCACTGACCTTATGTTTGAGTATGATTCCAAAGGTATGTATCTTCGTGAACATCTTGAGACCAGATACCCTGCTGGCTAATCCTTGGCTAGAGGATTCCCAGACAGTGGTGGTGGTGCAACGTTCTAGGATATGGGGTGTCACTATGTACATGTCCCTCATTCCATCGACCCGTTGACCTAATTTTTGGGTGCGATGCCGAAGGTGTGTACCTTCGTGAACATATTGAGACTTGTCACCCCGCTGTCTAATCCTTGATCAGAGGATTCCCAGACGGTGGGGGTCTATGCAGCGTTCTAGGATATGGGGTGTCACTATATACATGTCCCTCATTCCGTCGACCCGCTGACTTAGAATAGTTGAAGATTTCCTTCGGCTGGATGTCTTACCCTTGTATTTTCTTTTCATAGATATGAAAGAAAGTTTATTTCATTGATTAATCGAGGCCTGCTATTCCTCGTCCAGAGATAGAAACATATCGAAAAGCATCATCTTCTTCTCCTGGTATTGTTTACGCAGTTGCAACGCTGCGTTGTGATTTAAGGATGGTATGGCTTGAGATACTTGGCGTTCCATGGATGGCGGAGGAATTCCCATTTTAGGTTGCGCAGGTAATATGATCCGTTTCCTGCCACATATTGTATGACATAAGGTCCTCCCTATGTTGGTGCCAGCTTGCCCCACTTCTTTTCTCTTTGGTATTGGGGTATGGTTCTCAGCACATACTGTCCTTCTACGAAATTCCTAAGTTTAACCTTTTTGTTGTATTCCCTTGCTAATCTTCTTTGGTAATTCTCCATCTTTTGTAGTGCTGCTTCTCTTCTTTCTTCGAGATCGTCGAGTCTTTCCAGCATCATGTTCGTTGTGAGGTTCTTTTCCCACGCTTCTGTCTTTGTGGTTGGCATGATGATTTCCGTGGGGATGACGGCTTCTTCTCCATAGGTCAGCAAAAAAGGGGATTCCCCTGTATCTGATCTTCAGGTTGTTCGATATGCCCATAAGATATTGTGTAGTTGCTCACACCATCGTCCTTTGTGCTCGTTTAATTATTTTTTGAGAATAAGGGCGATGGTCTTGTTTGTAGCCTCTGCTTGGCCATTGCTTTGAGGGTATATTGGTGTTGATTTATTTGTTCTGATTTTGAAAGTATCAAATAACAGGTCGATGTTTTTACCTTGTAATTGGTTACCATTGTCAGAGACAATTTCTGTCGGGATTCCAAACCGGCAGATTATCTTCTGAAAGATGAATGTGAAAAAATCTGAGTTGCAGATTCTGTCCAGAGCTTTGGATTTTACCCATTTACTGAAATAGTCCGTGGCCACTATCAAAAATCTTCTTTTTCCTGATCCTTCGGTCAGGGGTCCCACAATATCTATGCCCCATTTTGAAAATGGCCAAGGACTATCTACTGAGTTTAACATTATTGCTGGTGCGTGGATTCTTCTCCCGAACCGCTGACATTCTTCGCATCTTTTTGACATCCTTGCAGAATCGCGCATCATTGTTGGCCAATGATACCCTTGTGTTTTTGCCTTGTCGGCTAGGGATCTCATCCCACTGTGATTCCCCGCGTCTCCTCGATGGATATATTTTAGCACTAGGTGGCCTTCTGATCTGGACAAGCATCGTAGCAAAGGCCCGAGGAAAGATTTTTTGTATAAAATATCTCCCCTTAAATCGTACCTTCCTGCTTTTGATTGAATTTTCCTGGCCTGCTTTAGGTCTCTGGGTAATGTTCATCTTTCTAGAAATTGGTGGATACCCAATCTCCAGTCTTCTTCTCTGCTAAAGTCCTCGTCTTCGTCTTCTCTTGTCATGATGTCATCTTCTTGGAAATCGTCCGTGATGTTTTCTCCCACATCATCGTCTGTCATGTCTCCCTCCGCGCTATGCTTCCTTCTTGCAGCGCAGAGTTCTCGCGGAGGGATTGATGGCTCGTAAACTCTGGTGATTTTGATTGCTTCTATATCTTTGTTTTTCAACATAGATGATATGTATGCCAAAGCATCCGCATGCCTGAGATGCTTTCTGCTTAAGTTCCGGAATATGATATTTGGTATTTGATGTGCCAGTGTCTGGACTAACATCATGTATGCCGACAAGGTCTCGTCATACACATTATACTCCAGCTCTATTTGCCTGATGATTAGTTGTGAGTCACTGGTCAAGCGAACATTTGTTATCCCCATCTCTATTATTAAACACAGAGCATGTACAACGGCTTCGTACTCGACGATGTTATTGGTGTGTTCTTTGAATTGTAGTCTGAAGTCATGGATGATTCGGTCTCCCGTTGGGGTAGTGATTACGATGCCTATGCCTGCTCCTTCTTTGTTCCTCGAGCCATCGACAAAAATTTCCCACTGTCTTGGGTTTGCCGGCTCGAGGACATCGACGGGATCTTTGCTTCTGCTGCCCTTTGGTAATCCCGCTGTATTGAGCCCTTCAATGCGGATTTCTTCATCGTTTTCTAGTGGTAGGTCGGAAAGGAAGTCTGCTAGAACTTGGGAGTTCTGGGAATGTTGGAGCTCGTGTATGATGTTGTACTGGTCAAGATGAGTATTCCATTTTGCGATTCTCCATGTTTTTCCCACACTTTTGAGGACAGCCTCTAGCGGGGCTTTGCAGGGGACGCGGATGTAGTGTGTTAGGAAGTAGGTCCTTAGCTTTTGGGTAGCCCATACTAACTCCAAGATGAGTTGTTCGATCTTTGTGTAGTTTTTTCCGCCGTATTGAGAGTTTTTATGACGTAGTAGATGGGCTGCTCTATATTCATGTTGGTTTTAACCAACACTGCGCTGACTGCATTCTCTGTTGCTGCTATGTATAGGGCCAGAACCTCCTCGAGGTCTGGCTTTTGCAAGGTGGGTATCCCATCAAGGTAGTCTTTGATTTCTTTGAATGCTTCCTCGCATTCTGCTGTCCATTCAAATTTGGTCCCTTTTTTAAGGATGTTGAAAAAGGGCTTGCATTTTTCTGAGGACCTGGATATGAACCTCCCTAGTGCTGCTATGGAACCGTTGAGCCTTTGGACTTCTTTCAGGTTCCTTGGAGAGGGCATTTCCACTATAGCCTGAATTTTGGCAGGGTCTACTTCGATGCCTCGTTTTGTTACTAGATATCCGAGGAATTTCCCCGAAGTAACACCGAATGTGCATTTTTTCGGGTTTACCTTCATGTTATGTTCCCTCATTGCTCGAAAGATATCTTTTAGATCTTGATGATGATCTTTTCGAAGCTTACTCTTGACCAGCATATCGTCCACGTAGACTTCCAAGGTACTTCCGATCCATGGCTTAAAAATGGCGTCAACCATCCTTTGGTACGTTTCTCCTGCGTTTCGAAGTCCGAAGGGCATCCTTACGTAACAGTAGAGTCCATGCGGTGTGTAGAACGTTGTGTGTTGTTGGTCTTCTTCTGATAAGAACACTTGGTTGTACCCGGAGTATCCGTCCATAAAGGACATCTCTTCGTACCCTTCGACCGCTTCGACCAGTTGGTCGATGCTTGGTAAAGGATAAATGTCCTTGGGGCAAGCTTTGTTGAGGTTGGTGAAATCGATGCATATCCTCACCCCGCAATTATTTTTAGGTACGATGACCATGTTCGAGATCCATGTTGGGTATTTGACTTCCTTGATAAATCCGGCTTCTAGCAACTTACAAAGCTCCGTCTCGACGGATTTGTGGTACTCTGAGGAAACTTTTCGCACCTTCTGCCTGAAAGGTGGTGTGCCTTGTTTTATGCGAAGCTCATGCTAGATTGTCTTAGGGTCGATGCCGGGCATGTATCCTAGTTTCCATGCGAAGATATCCGCATGCTCCGTGAGCAGCTTTATTAAGGATGCCTCGCGCTCCTTATCCATTAGCGTTCCGATCTTAATCATTCTTGGTTCTTCTTCTGTTCCTACATTTACCTCTTTCACCGCTTCTACATGCGTAAACGTGGGCTTTGATTCCCCTAGGAGAGGAATCTTCTTTGATTGCTATTTGGTGGGATCCTCGCTTTCTTTTGTGGCTGAGGTACCTGCCTCCATGCTCCCCGCCACGTGTCCCTTTGGAAGGCTTTTTCCGGAGATTTCTTCTAGGTAAGCATTGATTTCTTTTTATTTTTTGTTTTCCTTGTTTCGTGATCTTCGGTTTTTCCTCTGCTCATCTTGTTCGTTGTTGAGCTTATTTTGTAGATTTTGACACTCTCCTGCCAAGGCTTAGTCGCCTTTTATCTCCATTACCCCCTGGGGTGTTGGAAACCTTAGGTACTGGTGGTAGGTAGCGGCCACCCCTTTGAGTTTGTGGACCCATCTTCGGCCGATTATAGCATTGTATGGTGAGGGTGCGTCCACCACGCTGAATCGCGTGTCGACCTTCATTGGTCCTGCGTCAACTTGCAAGATGATATCTCCTAAGGGATTTGTGGCTGCTCCATTGAATCCGTAGATGGTGTAGTACGAATATAGCAGTTGTTCATCATTGAGTTCTATTCGTTTGAATGTATCATAAAATAGAACGTTTACGGAGCTTCCCCCGTCGATGAGGATTTTCTTAATGTTGAACCCTGCAATTGGTAGTGTGAGAACCAATGGATCGTTATGATCTTCCATATCTTCACCTACATCGTCCGTGTCGAAAGACAGGGGCGCGTCCATACATTGATCGTGTTCGTCTACTTCCTTCCCGTCGAGTGTATAAAGCTCACAGTAATCTTCAAACTGTTTCCTCAACCTCTTACATATCTGAGCCGTTATGGAAGGTCCCTCGGACTCAGAACAGGAAATGGTGTTGAGGGTACGATTGCCTTCAGGTATTTGGACTTGCTTGCTTCGTTTTTCTTTATCTTCCTCGCCCGTCTTGTGTACAAATTACTGGAGGTCTCCCGCATCTACTAGCTTTTGAATCATTATTTTTAGATTCGTGCATTTCTCTGTCCAGTGACCATTGAAACAATGATATTCACAGTATTCCTTGGCATGTTCGGATCTAGGAGGCTGCTTCCCCTTAGACCATGGCCACTCCAGTTTCTCGCGGCCCTTGATTTCTTTCAGGATGCACGAGTAGCTGGCATTCATCTTCGTGAAAACTCGATCTTCGAATTTTCTAGTATCTCCTCGTCGATCATCCCTGCGTTCCCTTCTGTCTTCGCTAGATTTTTCACCCAAGTCACCCCCCATAGGTCTGATGGATTGTTCCGCAGAGTTGGTCCGCGGTGGGCGCTGGGTCTGAGCTCTTGGGTTCTCCCATTGTATTTCTTCTAACCTGGCATGCTTTTCTATGATTACTCTAAGATCTCCTTTTATTTCATGGACGATTCCGTGGATCTCGACAAACAGTGGGCTCATTCTGTTGAGCCCCCACTTGTAGCAATTGATGATGACTACATGATCTACGTTTCCGATGGCTTGGAAGATCCTGTGCCACCTGTCTGTGTATTCTCTGATCGTTTCTTTGTACTGGAATGCTAGTGAGAAGATCTTATCCATTCCGGTGTTTACCACCTTATTGTACATGTAAGTTGTTAAGAACTTTTCCGTAAGTTGATCGTATGAGTTTATGGAATTTAGTGGCAAGTTATCGAACCATGAGAGCGCCGATCCCTTCAAACTTGAAGGTAAATATCTGCATAATATGGCCTCGTCATAATTCCATCATGCCATCATTTGATTATAATATCGAAGATGGGCTACGGGGTCGCTAGATCCGTCATAGAATTCGAAGGCCGGAACTGGGCACTTCTGGGGAATGAGAGACTTGGCTAGGTGCGGTGTTAGGGGGGTAGTGTTTGCTTCATTCATTATTTATTCCAATCTCCCCCCCCCCCTTGCCTAGCTTTCAGTTGTTTGATCTCTGCCATCATATCTGCGCGGAGATCTTCCATTGCGCGCTGATGTTCTTCTTGGGCAGAAGGTTTCCCCGTGCGTGGGTGACCGCTGTCGAAGTAGTCTGCGTTCTGTGGGTTGTCCTATGGGTCAGATCTTCATCTTTTTATCGTATCTATTGGTTTCATAGGGTCTGGGTTGTCGGCCAGTACCATCCTACGATCCTGATTTGGTCTTGGTGCCATTGAGCTGGCTTCGTCGCGCTGGACTCCCGTGTCCCTACTATGGGTAGCTCTGAGTTGCTGATTTTCTTATGCCAACAGAGCTACCGCCTCCGCGTATGTCTTTTGATCTCTCCTTAATTCTTCTAGTTCTGCCCTCATCTGGGCAGACTGGTTCAACTCCTGATTAGGAGTTCCTTCCGGCAATTGTTCTTCCGCGGATATAGTTTGATCTTCGTCTACGATTTGAATCAAAGGCTCTGGGGGATCTGATTGCGGATGTGGATGCTCCGCTGGCTGCGGTGCGTGTACGCTTTCTATCAGAAGAGGTTGGTTTACTTGTGGGGGTGCGTTATGTTCGTCAGTGCGAGGCATCCCGTAGAAAGGTTGTTGCAAACCTGACTCTGCCATCCCTTCACGCGGTTCGTGTGGTCGGGTGGCAGCGGTTACTTTGGAGGCCATTCCTTTGGATGCCACGGCCTTTGATGCTACGGCTTTGGCGGCCGCGGCCTTCAGGGCTTCCGCTGCAATAGTGGTTGCATCCAAAATCCTCGAGCTCTCCGCTCTATTCTGCGTTTTGTCTGTGGCTTTGATCTTTTCGCCCTTTTGCTTGCTCCTAGTCATTACCGGAGTTGTCCTTGGTGTTTCCTTTGATGAGGCTCTCGATTTTCCTGTATCTTTGTTCTTCTCCATTTTTGATATTTTTTCTGAAAAATGATTATGATGTACACAAGAAAAAGTCCAAAGGGGAACCCGTTAGTAAAGTCTGGGAAATCGGATTCCGTTAGCTTGTGATGTGAAATAAGATCACCATTAGGTGTATATTTGTTTTAAAACGCCTTCGAGGATGTATATCCATCGTAAAATCCGTGGATATGTCTACGCGCTTGATTTTCTAAAGATGAAAACTTGGAAAACATTCTGAAGATGTAGATCTACTAAAATATCCGTGGATATGTCCACACGCTTGATTTTCTAAAGATGAGAACTTGGAAAACATTCCGAAGAAGTAGATCTACTGAAAAATCTGTAGATATGTCCACACGCTTGATTTTCTAAAGATGAAAACTTGGAAAACATTCCGAAGAAGTAGATCTACTGAAAAATCCGTGGATATGTCCACACGCTTGATTTTCTAAAGATGAAAACTTGGAAAACATTCCGAAGATATAGATCTACTAAAATATCCGTGGATATGTCCACACGCTTGATTTTCTAAAGATGAAAACTTGGAAAACATTCCGAAGAAGTAGATCTACTAAAAAATCCGTGGATATGTCCACACGCTTTATTTTCTAAAGATGAAAACTTGGAAATCATTTCGAAGATGTAGATCTACTGAGCGAATAGGTGTAAAAAACCCGAAAATGCTCCAAGCACCGCTATTTTCAGAGAGCGGTGCTCGGAGAATCCATAGTGTTCAAATCACAGGATAAGATAAATCTTTTACCGGGAAAGAATCCTTGTTTCTAGCGCCAAATTGTGAACACGTAAATTACGCAGGTATCTACGTGTCCTCAAACAATGTTCGCACACACCGAAGTTCACGGGTTGGATATAACGTACGTAGCAAAATAGTGTGTACAACGATTCATCGACTCTGAGTCTTCCGACTCGTCCTTGTCTTATCGAGTATTTAATACAGAGTGTATAGAAAGTGGTAAGCAACCTCGGAACGAACGTAAAGTGCGGAATGTAAAGAGTATAATGTAGGTTGCACAATGTAAAGAACATAATATAAAGTGCGTAATGTAACGTGCGTAATGTAAAGGAGACAAATAATTACGTGGTTCAGCACTAAGGCCTACATCCACGGGGTAAAAGAAAGGTTTCATTATGTATTGATTGATTACAAACTTAGTCAAATGACTTTAGGGGTTCTCACTGAGGCAACGGGATTACTTACTCTTCCTAATTCTCTCTCCTCCTATCTCCTTCTTTTTTCGACCTCCTCTCTCTCTTATTGAGGAGGGGTATTTATAGGGATTCCACGTGGGGTCCATCGATGGAGTCGTTGTAATCTTATCCTCTTGTGTTTTGTGCCAACACGCAGAGTCTTCGGTTACTATGAGGCTCTTCCTTCGTTTCTTCGTTGTTGCCGAAGAGGTATGCTTGCTTCTTCTGCTGGTGGGATGACGCGTGTGCTGCCCCAGGTGTTTAATGCGGGTGGTTGGGTCTTTCTGAACATGTCAGACCACGGTATCCTTCCCCTGTCTTGTCCATGTCAGTCGGTTGGGCCCTGACCGTAGATTTGAGATTTCTCTCGAGATGGGATAAAGCAGATCTGAGGGTGCATTGGGTCCATCACAGTGGTGCTTTGTTCCCGTGCTCCTTCATTGGTAGCCATTGGATCTGTTAGATGAGGGCCCCTTCCTGCTGGTACACGTTTCTTGGCTGTATCGATGTGGCATCATCTTTTGATGCCCTTCGTCATATGCTCTCCACGTGTTCATCCGAGGACACGTGGCGAGTGGCGGAATTATGTACTTACAACTTCAGCAAGAAGGTCCAAATCTAAGGAGTGGTGAAACCTATTAGGAACTTAAACAAAGGTGTCGTGCGGAATATCGTCGCATCTACAAACAAGACTTCGAATATGGAAGTTGTTTCGAGATTTTAAGTTGCTTGCCCAAATATTGTCCAATTTATAAGTGGTAAAAGTTATATGTCAATTCCTAAAATTTCTTAATTGTCCACTTATTTGTCAAGTCCTAAAAGTTTTAATATTTTCACTATAATTAAAATTCAAGATTGAATTACGAATATAATTAAGCTTAATTTTAAACAATACTCAAATTTTAAAATTCAAATTTCAAACTTCAAATTCAAATTTCTTAATAGTAATTTTTACAAGACATAAAAACTAAACCATATAAGTTCCAAAATAAATATAACTAGACCTCAAAAATAAAAATTTGGGACAATGTTCTTTATCTTGTTAATCTTCTTCATTTCACCAAATTTCCAATCAATGCGCTCATGAACAGAGCCTCCTTTGTTTATCTTCTTCTTTGGCTTCAAATTTGTTTCGCCTTGATTTTCCTTGCCTTTAACCTTTCTTTGCCTTCTCTTAGTTGCGGTTTTGACTTGGTTGATATCCAAAACTTGGAGACTTCTTTGCTTCTTACTTATTGCTTTAAATCTATCACGTATCTTCTCAACGGCACCTTCAAGCACTACTCCAGAAAAATCAAGTTGTGTTGCCGAATCAAGTTGGCTTAATTCTGCCATTTGGAGAAAATAGAAGAAATAAATTAGAGAAATATATTGACAAGAAGAGAATTTTTTTGTGTAAAAAATTTGGTGTAATTTTGAGTTTGAAAGTTACATATTCGATGAAAAACTAGCCGTTGGCGCTGGAGTGAATATCGCTCGCTAGGACTTCGATCGCTCAGAAGTTTCCCCATAATGGCGCAAATAATTTGGCATGCCACAAACACCATTTTTTTGGCATGTGCATAGGAATAGGCCTAACCCTCATGTTTCATCAATTAGTTAAAAACCTCTTAGATGCCGCTAAGTGGCGCATTGCCCAGAGCCTAAGTTATCAAGAAATCAACAAAGGATGTGTGGACCTCATAATTAAGTCGGAATTTTAAGATACGATTCTTTTGGCGTGTTAGAACCTAGAATATCCAAAGAAAATTTCTACCAAATTCTGAGATATTAAACACCTTTTTTGAGTTGTTTGTGTTAAATTTTTATTAGCAATACGTTGCTTTCCAGGTGATTTTCACTGGATTTGTACCCAATTGATATTGAGTCCGACGACTTCGCCATACTCTTTGACTGGGTAGAACAGGCAGTCTACGCCACCAAAGAACCAAATCAAAAATGCAATATGAAAAATTATATGTACATTCAATGCATTTGGAGAAACAAAAGGCTACAGCAGATGACATGAACTGGAAAAAAAAAAAGTATCTGTACATTCAATGCATTTGTCAAGCAGAACGTGAGAGAAGTGAAAACTGAAGATAAGATGAGGAATTGGGTCTTAGACTCTTGGGCTTTTTATTTTAAGGGGTGCAAAAATCTAGATCTAGAACAAAATCTATTGGTCATTGATTTGGGCTTACAAACTAATACCCAATAGAGATTTGTGGAAACTACCGACAGACCCATTTTCCGAAACTTTTCCACTGTAAAACCCACGCTCAGAAATTCTCAGGCGCGCACCTATTTTTGGGGAGAATATTTCTCCCAAACCCATATTTTCTAAAGTTCTTTATTTTTCTTCTTCTTCCATATCAGATTCACTTTCCTGGGTTAATTTTGATTATGGCGGAACTGGACGAACTTCATCAGATCCTAGCTGCTTCGAAACTTCACGATCGGAAACTTCAAGACTCAATTGATGGAATTAAACAAATATTGAAGGTGGATGCTCAACAAGACCAACAACCTCAACGTATGCAACTGATTAGTCACAATTTTCAACCGTTAAATCGTTAATTCAATGTTTTTTTTTTCAAAGTTCTTCAACACCCCCAACCCTAACACCAACAACACTGTTGCTTCAATTGGGTTTTTAGATTCGAAGGCAAAATTGGATAATCTACTACACCGACTAGAGATTTAATAAGTTTCTCAAACTTAAATCAAAAACTTGTTGAAAAAAGCGATTTACAGTGCTTAGGTGAATGCGAATAAGGGCGTGCTAGGAACTAAAAGCAGCGGCTGATATTATCACCTGAAGATACTGTTGTCGGAGAGTAAAATCAAGAGACCGAGATAAGAAATCAAAGAACATAAAATGAAAATTAAGAGATGAAGAAGAAAGATGAGCGATGCTGGTTTTGGGTTTTGAAATATGAGTTCGAAATCGAGTTAATGGAGAGTGTTGTTCATAGGGAGGATGAAATTCAGAAATTGAATCTGAGATGAAGACTATGATGTCTCTGCAATTGAATAAAATAAGACTGAATTGAAGCTGTTAGTATTGATTATGGGGTCGACCTGTGTTGATGCTGTTGATATGGGTGGTTGACTCTGAAATTGACACAGAGATGAAGAATCAAAGATGGTGGTTGAGAAGAACATACAGGTCAGTGGATGCCGTGATGGTTATGACCTGTGTTATTGATGAAGTTCGTACTGGAACTTATCGTCAATTTTTCCATCCTGAAAAACTCATTAGTGGGAAGGAAGATGATGCAAACAACTTCGCTAGAGGTCACTACACAATTGGAAAGGAGATTGTAGATCTATGTTTGGACATGATCATAAAGCTTGCTGATAACTGTACTGGTTTGCAAGGGTTTCTTGTTTTCCATGCTGTTGGTAGTGGAACTGGATCTGGTCTTGGATCTCTATTGCTTGAGAGGCTTTCTGTTGATTAAGGGAAGAAATCCAAACTTGGGTTCACTATATACCCTTCACCTCAAGTTTCCACATCTGTTGTTGAACCTTACAACAATGTTCTTTCAACTCACTCTCTGTTGGAGCACACTGATGTGTCTGTGCTTCTTGACAATGAAGCTATCTATGACATTTTGTAGAAGGTCCCTTGACATTGAGAGACTTACTTACATCATATGCAGTTGAAAAATGTCTGCGTAATATGTTATGCAGTCATGAAAATGGATGCATAATCTATTAGGCATCTATAAAATTTGTTGCATAACTTGTTATGCAGTCTATAAAATGGTTGCATAACACGTTATGCAACAAAGTTTTTTGACACTATTGAAACCAACAAAAACAAAGACTGCATAACTTGTCATGCACCTACAATAATATCTGCATAACATGTTATTCATTTGAGAAAATGGATGCATAACCTGTTATGCATCCGAAAATATGGTTGCATATTGCATTATGCATCGAGAAAATAGATTATACATCAATTTTTTAATGTACGCACTAATACAATGGTTACATAACTTGTTATAGATGCATAACTTTGTTATGCAGATGCATAATTCGTTATGCAGTCGAGAAAATGGTTGCATAATTCGTTATGCGTCTTCATAATGTGTTATGCATCTTTTTTGGTGGCTGCATAATGGTTATGTATCAAATTTTCGAAAATTTTGCCTAAAATGATGATCAACTCTGATTTTTTTCGTGGAAAACAAAAAATTGATATTGTTGTTTGTACTCGTTGTGTATCTCTCTTTAAAAGATTTCCAACGATATAAAATTTGTAAAATTCCAAGGCGCCGATTTTTAGATATGTTATGTCCAAGTTGCGCTTCCAATTATACCCCTGAAAAATTAGGTTGCATAACGTGTTATGCCTGAAAAACTAGTATGCATAACGAGTTATGTATTGATTCTTAATAATTTCATATAATTATGGGTGTCATAGAAATAATCATGGGTGTCACGGTACCCAAAATTAATTGTGGGCCTGACAATGATAAAAAAAATTTTGGGTGTCCCCCTAATTTCCCCTAGAGATTTTTGGTGTTTAAAGTAATGCCAAAATAGGGTCGTTAGATAGGGTCATTAGATAGTAAATCAAAAAGACCTTTAACAAAATATTTTGTTAATGGTAAAACTGCCCTTTTAGTATTAGTGTTAATACTAATGATTAGTGATTAAATATAGTACTTTGTGTTGATAAATTTGGGGGAAGAAAAAAATGTTAGGTTTTTTCTTCTTTTTTTTTTTCGAGAAAGAGAAAGGAAATTGAGGAAAAAACTTGTTTTTCGATCCAAGTAATCAAAATGGATGAGGAGGGAGAATCTTCATCTATAAAAGCTAAGAAATTTCACATCAACTACAACAATGATCCGGAGGTGGCTGATTTTCTAGATCATGAGAATGATTTTACCCAAACTCAAATTCAAACTCATTATGATGATTTTTATGAGCCAAATCTAGAAGATGCATACATTGATGAGGAACCCAAAGCTAACAATACACAAGTATACTTCTAGATTATGTTTAATTTCAATTTTAGCGGTTGAATTAATCATCAAAAAATTGATTTTTTTCATCAAGTTCGGCGAACCAGAGATAGGTTCGGCTTGAAATTTTCAACCCAACCTAACTGGTATACTACAGAAGATGAACAGTTCGGCTTACTCGAAATAGAATAGTTATTGGCCGAACTTATATTTTTTAACTTCTGGCCTACGTACTAGTTAAATGTTCGGCTAATACGAAATTTTCATTATAAGCCAAACCTTCTCCTAAGAGTTTTGAAAACAATTGAAGTTAAATGTTCGGTTTTTACTCTAAATATCTTATCATCCGAACCATATATCTTTCCAAGTTCGGCTCATATTCAAAAAATCATATTAGCCGAACATGTTTCTGATTTCACAAAACACACTTAAGTTCATACACATTTAGGTCCCGACTTTTTATTACGTATGTTTTCTATTGTGCAATCTTTCTTAGGATTAATCAACCAAAAGAAGTAGAATTGACTATAAAAGTGTTAAGAAAGTGAAGTCTACTAATGGAGAATACCAAGGTCAAAATTCAACTCATTAAAATCAATGATATTTTCTTCATCTTAAAGAGAATGAAAATACGAAAACAACGCAAAAAGAATGAGTCCATTCCGATATCGGATGAAGAAGTTATGACCAAAACAAGATCTAGACTTGAATCTACAGAAGGAGGTTCGGCTGATAACTCATCAACACGAGCCAGCCGAACCTAAGGCCTACAAATCGATATTTTCGAAGTGTTTACAGAGATATGTTCGGCTTGAAAGTGATATAATTGGGTTAGCCGATCCTGACAACCACGTGGGGTAAATTTCAGTTCTTAGGTTCGGCAGGGAAAGGTTGGGAAGGTATTAGCCAAACCTGACACTGTATTAACCACCTGGGAAGTTCGGCTATCGTTTAGAAATGAATTATCAGCCGAACTGTTCATATATACTTTCAGGACGAAGAACAATGAACAATTTGGCTCATAATTCATCTCGCTAATCAACCGAACTTCGTTCTTGTTGATGGTGGATTTTAGTTCAGGGCTAAAATTGTAAAACCAATTTTAACGTGTTGACATCCTGCAAAGGGTAAATCCGTTTGATGAGTGATGAATACTTCTTCGCTTTATTTATTCAAAGCAATTCAATAAATACAAAAAATTCAACCAGAATGGTGCATGTAGCAACAATCCCAAATATTCTGTGAGTTTTAGCATAATTAATTAATGCACGGTTAGCCTAGTGTTTCCTGTGATGTTCCTAGCAAAGCTCTCATTATTAGCATGACATGACGACTGAGTGTTCACTCTCAGCAGAGTAACATGAATCTCCAAGTGCCAATTTTGAGACGTGCACGAAATACCCGTACAGGCTAATCTCTGACAAAGAGAATTTCGAGTCGATGCACTCTCAGCTCGATCAAACGCATTTAATTTCTTTATGGAAAATCTAGACTGTCCATATCAGTCTCGGAAACTATCACGGCCACACAAGTTGGCCGCGCAAATTAACAAGCCTAGACAAACCCAGGTAAGAGTAGGCGATCATCGTGATGACCACCGGCGGGCCCGTTTATGCCCTAACCATTCGAACATCACACGAACCCCTCCCAACACGTCAAACTCCAGCCCTAAAATAGGGAGGTTGTGCTGTTTTGGAAGAAGCTCGACGAGCTTAGATTGTTCAAGGCAGTCTTAAAATCATCACGACCGTCCAACTTCACCAGCCTGGTTGGACGGCCTAGATCATCCCGCGAATGATCAGTGAAGCGCTAATGCACACATTGGCGGGCCCACTTTGTCCCTACCTGATCGGCTTGCTCACAACATGGACATAGAGCCATAAATGTTTTCCCAAAACATGATGGGCGTGAGGATTTTCAAGGGTCCGGAAATTCCACTAGCGTCTTAAATCGATCACAACCATCCAACTTCGCCGGCATGTTTGGATGGCTTAGATCGCGCCTAGAACCATCAGACAGGTACACATATGTTCACTGTCAGCCCAACATGGGCCCCACATGGCCGGTCCCCCCAATGGAGTAGCATATCCTGCCAAACCGTTTGGTCAAAGATGCGCACGCGTGACTGATCCAAAACCCTAATTAGGGTTTGCGGCATTACATATATGTCGCAGTTTGATCATAACCATCCATCTTCGCCAGCTCGGATGGAGGCTATATATATAGACTTAAGAGGTACCAAGAGTATCAACTTGATCACTGTGGTCCCACATATGCGTGTGACCGATCGGCCAAGGCCAACCATGGCCGAGCGCTTCGAAATGCACGCCCAAAGGAGGCATGTCACGCATTTCCCAAATCATTTGCGGCAAAGGATTTCTACCGCAAATCGATCACGGCCACTCATCTTTGCCAGTCAACTTGAGTGGCCTAGATCAAGCCTTCATGGGACAGAGGTATAGACTGCACAACAACTGCCGTCTTCATGCGTGACCAATCGGTCCCACCAAAATTGGCGCCCATGCTTGAATTCGGTCAAGCCAAAGAGTGATGCTTGCGCACCTCTTAAAAACCCTAAAATTCCATCAAGGGTCGCAGATTTATGGCGTAAACCATCTCATCCGTCCAAACTTTCCTGCTTGGTCGGACAACCTAGGTTGAAAGATAGACAACCAATGAAGCACCTCGGTGATCACCGTCTGCCACTATTCCACATGAAGTGATCGACCAAGGGATGGCCCGCCCATACGGCCTCCAAATGATCACTCGAAGATGGTTGGACGTGATGCTATTTTAAGATGCTTAATTCGCGACTCATTTGGTTAAGCTTTAGAACAGAGATGCTTCATACGTATTGATTGTTTTCGATGCATTATATGCATTGAGTATACACGATATTTCATAAATATCAATTTCATAAATAACTTAGTTATTTAACTTAGCACCGTATGCTATTTCCCATGGAGGGTCCCACGACTCGTCCCACTCATTCGAGACATCAAGCATGTCACAAACTGGGGGATACTCACTGGGGTATTGGTCTGGAGGTTTACAGCGTGCAGCGCGCAACGCGCCATTACAAGAACGTGTCAGGAAGAGTGGACGGTTTAACAATGATGAGGTAAGTGGGTAAAGGTGTGATCGTGTAACAATCAACACTCCTACACGACCCCATTACTCCATCACTTCACCTCCTCCACTTCCTATGAGATGAGGGTTGCGCTCAATGACTTGTATAAATAGGTCTTTCACCTATTTCCAAACAACACGAGACAAACACAGAAAAAACCAAGTGTTGTCACCAGTATCCAGAAATCACCATTCTGATACAAGTCATAAACAACTAACACCTTCACAATCTCAACACCTTCTTTGCTTCCCTTCCTAAGATCAACCCCATCTCCTTCACTTTGTGACCGAAGCAAGTCTGGAACAGACATTTCTTGGTTTAGGCCAGAATTGTATAAATTGATCTCTCGAATCAAAATCACTCACGTGCAGTGCATTTGTTTAGGGTTTAGCTTCATTTTTCATCCACACACCCATAATTACTGAAACCAGCAGAAATAGTTTTCACCCATAAACAATTGGCGACCACAGTGGGAGGTTAATCTCTCGGTTGTGAAGTCAATTTCTTCAATACCCAATCATGTTTGGCTGATTTCAAAATGGTTGGTCTTAGGACTCCCCCAACAATTTCAAATTCCGGTAGAAGTTCCTCCAATGAAGATACCTCTCTTCCCAACGGTGTATCTGATTGCGTAACCGGAAGAATCCCAATGTTTATCGAGTTAGAACGGGTGCAGAATATTCACACGAAGAACATGGACCTGATCAAAGAAACAATAAACGGCATACTCGATCTCCTCATCAAGATGACATCAGATATGAGCGGTTCTCCTGTCACAGATATTTCTACACTGGGGACTGATCCTCACAACAATCCCCCTCAAGTCAATAGTTTCAGTATGAACCAGATGCCAGTGGTTCAGGAAGAGGCTTTTCTAGTAGAAAGTTTATGCGAACTCTTACACCTCTCGAAGAGTCAGCGGGTGGAGACGTTTGCTGCAATCAACCAGATAGACCTGGACGTGCATTTAACTCCTTTGCATCCAGAATCCTAAAAAACATCAGAGATGTTTGTGAATAACGTCATGCTTACATAAGAATACATGATGGCATAATAAGGTCACAACTGGGCCCTACACGTTACTGCACGCATCAAGGATTCAGAGTTCAAGAGGGCCCTCATCGACACGGGAGCATCTTCGAATGTGATTACTCTCAAGACACTCAGGGCGGCCAAGGTTCATCCAAGAAAGATCATGCGACAACCTACCACTATGACGGACTTTGAAGGAAACCAAACCAACACGTACTGGTATGTCAATCTCAATTTATCTATAGGGCATGTCTAGTCAAAGGTGAAATTCGAAGTCATAGAAAAGGAGCCGGACTACCACATCATACTGGGGAGACCGTGGCTTCATTACAATAGGATTTCCCTTTCAACGTATCACCAGTGCCTGAAGACTATGCTGAATTAAGAAATCATTTGTATTCCTGCGTCGTTGTCTCCTTACATACCGATATGTGGAGTGGAGTTATTTGAGCCAAGAGAAACTCCACGGGAAGAATCAAAAAAAGTTCATTGCATCCCACTCCCCACATGGGCATCAATCTAGGAGGAAGACCAACTTGCATCATTGAGGGATAAACCCCACGATATGTCTTCGCTGACAGGGCATCATTCTTCATCTGGTGAAGTCGCAACCCATGTTCACACTAAGATAGAACGAAATTTTGTGGTGAGCCGTGATCATAAAGGGAAGACCGTGTACCGACGCCGCTGTTAGCAATTAGCAGGGGAGACTATTACAAAGTCTCTCCGTCCAACGGAATGCTACAACAACGAAGAGCTACAGGAAGAGGTGTTGGATGCTCCACGATAATGATAGGGTGTAGAGTACATCCTATTTATTATCTATTGTTTATGCTTTCTCTGTTATTTTTCTTGTGAATTATGTATTTTACGCGTGTTTTTGAGTTATTAGGTACTCTGGAGTCGCACAGAAGAAAAGAAGAAGAAATCACCCAATTTGAGTAAAAATGGAAAAATTGTCATTTCATGGGCGAATACTATTGGGAGCCCAACCACATGTTAAGGGGTAGCCAGATTTTGGTTAAAAGAGAAGTGCTAAAAGCACCCAGCAAGAAATTACGAGGCACCCATCCGAGGGTGTATTCCAGCAGTGGGGTGTATCATCCTACCCTACCTCATTTACCCTAAATCGAGAGACGTGTTTCTCTCATTCACCCCATTCTATTCCACCTAAAAACAAAAGAGGAAAAGAAACTTTTGCTGCTGTTAAAATGAATCGAGAGAGGTTAGGGTTTTGCTGCGAAATTTTAAATGAGAAAATGAAGGGGATAGAGCAGAGAGACGTTGTTCGAATTCATGGCAGAGATGATGTTCAAATCTCAAAGAGGATGGAGAATTAATGGATATTTTGGTAAGATGGGTTTGATTTGATTTAGAAATTGGCAGTAGCGTTGACATTGAATCTGTGAGATGGGTTGGTTTTAAATTCTATGTTTCTGTTGAATCGAAGAAGAAGAAGAACATCATCTACTCGAGAAATCCTAAGGGGATCTGATGAAGATGTTGGAATTTAGGTATGGGTTGTTCTCAAAATCAGATAAAGGGATTAAGAAAGGAATGGATTTTGCTGTGAATACAACAGCCGTGAATCTAAATAAAGAAGATACAATAGAGATTCAACTCAGTCGTGAGAAGAACGAAGAGGGGTTCTTGTAGCTGTTTAAAATCTGAGGACAGAATATTTGAATTAGGGTTTGAAGTTGGGGGATTTGCTTCCGAATTTGAATTGATTAATGGGTTATGAACTGAATGGTGAATTGAAGATGAAGAATAGATGAAGAATGTATGATGGAGAAAATGGGTTTGTGGCTTTGCTGAAATACCAGAGTTGGAATCTGTTGCTGTGAGTACAATGGGTTAGTGATGCTGATGATGCTGCAGGAATGAAGGATGTTTAAAGCAACAATTATGTTGATTGAATTGCCTTAGATGTATGCTAGGATTGTCGCAGGGAAAGGGCTGAAAAATGGTCTGGAAAACACCCAGAAACAGACGGAACTCTATCTTATTTTTATGCCGACGAGTTAAAACGGAGAGACGATCCAAGCAGCCAACTCAGAATAGTAAGCTCAGTGAGACTGACTGAGAAGCTGACTCAAGATGGCTAACTACATCCATTGACTTTCTTGACTAATGGTTTGACCGTTATGACTGTTAGCTTTGATGGGAACCGTGATGGAATATTCTATCGACTGAGGAGAATCTCAGTTAACCGGCAACAACTTTCTAGTCGGATTCCGGTGATCCCAATGACTTCTCCGGCGACCAAAATTACAAAATTTTGTATGAACTTCTCTCATGGGTGTGAAGACTTAGGTTTGGAATTGGATGAAGAATTGAGCTTGGATATGGAAAGAGAAGATGGAGGATTTGAGAAAGACTTAGATTTGGAAGTTGAGCTACAAAGGGAAAGTGATTCTATTCCATGGAGGATTTGAGAACATTGAAGCCTATAAATAGAGAAGTTCTCTACTTTTATACATAGACTTCTACACTTTTACACCTCTCCACACACAACACTTCTCTTTTCTTTATTCTTTGTGCGAACTATTTAACATGAGTAGATAATTTTCTTATTGATTGAGGATGAATTCCTAGTTCTTGACATGTTTTGAGTTTTGTTTTAAATCTACTTTGAAGTTTTCACACGATTATTGTTTGTTTTTACTAATAGGAATGTTTATACATTCATGGTTGATTGATAGATTGTTTAGGTGTGCAACTAAATTGATTTATTAATTGATCTAAAGCTAGTGAAAGTTAGGGGATAAGTAATCGTTTCTTGACTCTTTACATAAGTATCAAACACGAGACCTTGCGGAGGGATTCCGTGGAGAAATTGTGTGTGAAAACAACCTTAGCAAGTGGACCTTGATCTAAGAGTCTAACTACTAATATCAACCTAATAAATTCATAAATCTTAATGTGTTTAACTAAATTACATCTTGAGTGATCTACTACTAGGTGGTTTGGTAAATAGAATCCGGTAAGCAAGAACTTCTGTATCCGATGATACAAGGGATTTAAGGGTTAGCACTGATCTAGCAGCTATATCTACGGTTGGTGATAATCTTTGACTAATAAAAAGTGGAAAAGAACATAACTTGAATCATTGTTTTGCAACGAAGAAGAATTCCTTGATCTAACTTATCTTATTGATTTCAACTTATACTTTTAATTGCTTTATTTACTTTCTTTTGCTTTTAAAATCTAAAACCAAAATCCCCCCTTTTTTTGTGACAATTAAACAACTAAAACCTCTTCCTCCTCGTGGGAACGAACTTGACTACACTATATTACTTGTTAATTAGGTGGAAAAATATTAATTAATTTGTTGTGGTTACGACATGTAACAAATTTTGGCGTCGCTGCCGGGAAGCAGCGGAGAAGCTTTAGTTATTTATTTTTTTTACTTTTCAAAAGTATGTAATTTTCAAAACCCATTGATGAGCAATGTTTTTTTAGATTTTATTTTAGTATTCTAACTTTCTTTTCTAGAATCTTATTTCAGGTACATGTTTTCCATATATGGTGGACTAGAGCAAGCATATCGCAACAATCAATACAGTTTTCAACCTCAGCATTATGACAACTTCCAACCATCCTTAGGATACAATCAAAACCAATATTTTGGCAATGATCAATTTCTTACAGAATCTTATGGATATTCTCGTACATATCAACAACCTTATGACGGGTATGTAAGTGGACAATCACAAGGATGGAAGGATAGTTACGCATCTAACAAATTGTTTTCTAGTAATGTGCAGATAGAGAATTTGGAATATACTCCTCTTCATCGTGTTTTCCTTCACTTTTTTCAAAAGAGGAGATACAGTCTAGAAACTCGATTAATGATGGAAAGTGTATTAGCGTCAGGAAATTTGCACAAAAATTATACAAATTGGAAGATGATGGAGACTCAGAAGATCTTGTCGCAGAAATTAGTAGGACGATTCATATGGAACTTAAACGACGTCTTGATAAAGGTTATGAAACTGATGAAGATTCTTATTATGGTGAGTCTGAAAATGAAGATGATTGTGTTGAAAAGGACCAACCTTTAGAGACTTTTGATGACGCTAGTATAGCTTACTCGAGCCTTGATCTTAATAATGATCAAGCACCTATTCAAAAGGTAGAGCTTGAGGAATATGCATTTAGTTCTTGGAAACAATTCCTTAGGGAAAGATATCATCGGAATCGGGCCATTCACTAAAATGGTTTTCATCGGTATAGATTGTAGGATCTTCTTGTGAGGGTGTTACACCGTTTATAACAATAAGCAAGTTACACCCAATCTCCTCCTTTTGAATATGTGAAGTGATGAGTGCCAAATATTGCATATTCATACACCTTTTCATTGGCACTTAACTCATCCTTCGCGCTTCAAAGTCATATATTATCCCAAATTCTGCATTTTTACCATTTTCAAGAATAAATATTTGTATTAATTAATTTTGTAAGTACTAAATAAAGCTTGGAAGAATTGAGAAGACAAAAGAGCAGAAAGTTGGAAGCGTTGCAACCCGCTCACGCATCAGTGGCAACCTATTTACAATACATGGGATTAAACTACCCATGATCCAAGACCCAAGACCCAAATCCGTTTCCACCTCACCCCCATTGGATTCTTTCCAAAACATCCACCTCACCCCAATTCTCTCACTCAATCACTCCCAATTTGTTTCCCACCACCAAATATATTCCATTTTATCCATCAATTAAAGAAAACATGTTTTGTTGAGTGGATGATTGCCAAAATTCGAATCCAAGTATTGAGAGAATTTTTGTGTATAAATAGAGAGGGTTGTTGTGTTGAAAACTCATCCAAGAATAGCTTGTTCATGATAGTTTCTTAAATTTAGTTTTGTTGTAATGTTGTTCATGTTCTAATTTCATTTGCTAGGGTTTAAATGAAGCCGTAACTTATTGTTATGTATTCATATCTTGTATATTGTTCTTGAAAGTTTAGAATTGTTTAAAGATATATTTTAATCCAAGTTTGTTAACATCTTGATCCCACAATGAATGCCATGTATCCATTGTAGTTAGAATATCTCTATGTTGATTATGCTACAACTCATGCTTAACCAAATATTGATCCTCAGATTAGTTGTGCTTTAATTAGACAGTTAATGCTTTGGAGAAATACTTTAGTTGTGATTAAATTATCCATTGGAGAAACACCTTAGATATACGGTAGACTTGAATCTGCTGTAAGGACAAGAATAATATTACAAGTTGAATGCATATGATAAGTTAGTGGTGGATTTGAATACCCTAGTATCCATATTCTCAATATTTACACCTTGATTTAATTGAATATTTTAATTCAAATTACTTTTTGTTTAAGTCTTTGCCAATATCTCGTCGTATCGACAAAAACAAACCCCCTTTGGTTACTCTCTAAATCAGTTCTTAGTAAGGATTTAGAATCAACTTCTACACTCTCCAAGTCTCTGTGGTTCGACCTGTGCTTGCCCTGTGTTGCTTGTCGACACTGTGCACTTGCAGTTTATACATAGAAGTAGGTATCTTTATAAACCTATCAAGTTTTTGGCTCCGTTTCCGGGGACTCGGTAGCAGTGTAGTTCAAGTTTCTGTCTCCTGTTACTGTTCATAAATCACTCACTGTACAAAAGTCAATTTTACAATTAATATTCATTTTTTTTTTAATTTTGCTTTTTCTTTCAAACTTCGAAACCCTAACTACCTCTTTTGAGCTCAACAGGTGCCTAAGTAGCTGTTGTAAAGGCGAAGGAAAGGAAGCGGAAGAAGTTTTTATTTAAAAAAAAAAAAAAAAAAGTTTATTTTATTTTTAGTTTGTATTAGGATTCCTTTATTCTTGTAATTTTCTTTTTCTTTTGCACTTTATTTTTTTTTGGACTTTGGACTTGGACATTCTATTTTTATTTTTATTTTTGAACCCTACGGAAGGGTAGTATTAAATATCAAACTGTTTGCAGAGAAGGACGGTGATTACAATATCACCTCGGCCCCTCGGGTTCGTTCATGACATAGGAGTCGTGGCCCGAGTCTACAACAACGGTTCATCCCCCGTCTAGAACGGGAGGTAAGCTTGTCGAAACACTCGCGAATCCCCTGTTAGCGAGTTATTGTATTCCTTCGTTTGCATATATGTTGAGGATTTGAATACAGATGCTTTAATTTACTAGTAAATGGCAAGGACTGGCCATACAAGATAAGGGATTCGGATTTCATCATCGTTCTCTTCTTGCCCGCCTTAGGAAAACGATACATATATGAACCTAAGCTTTAAAATTTAGAATAGAACGAGACCTATAGGGTAACGAGCTTAGTAGGAAAGTCGTTTGAAAAATATTGGTTACTCTTTAAGCATACTTCGAAGTTCATGACGGTTTCTGTAAATTGAATGCGTGACTGCGCCGCCTTGTAATACGGTGAGGCCTTGGGTATCAAAGCTCTAGCATCTTCCCTCGCCTATATTCAATTTACTTAAACTCGGATTGATTCCAGAGGAGTTTTCTCAGATTGTAACGAATTCCATTTCGAAGGATTAGAAGCTGGTCTAGAAAACAATCTAAGTGGAGCCATCATGCTTTTTGTTTGCTAGAAATCAGTAGGTTTACTGTGGTGAAGTCATCCTTGTTTGTGATTGCATAGATATTCCTTTCTAGGTGAATGGTTAACATGCTTGATGTGCTAGATAGGCTATGATTGTGTCCTTTAGAGACCACACACACCGACTAGTTAGAATCACTCAAGAAGAGTTAATTGAAATACATTGTTCTGAGGCAGACAATCCAAACCCATCCGAAACACTGGGAGAACCAGTCCGTAGTCTAAAGGACTACATGTACCCAACGAGGACAAGCCAGTCCTCGTGCATTGTCTTACCAGCTGTTGTTGGACAATTTGAGCTAAAGGAGAGTATCCTCAATATGTTTCCTAAATTTAAAGGGGTTGAAGCTGAAAATCCCTACCACCATGTGAGAGAGTTCGAGGAAATTTGTGGGACTCTTCGGATCAACCAAATGACGGATGAGGTCCTCAAACTGAGACTTTTTCCTTTTTCTTTGATAGACAAAGCAAAGTCTTGGCTGTGTGCTCAACATCCACAGTCATTTCATACATGGGATGATCTTACGAAAGAGTTCTTCAAAAACCATAAGACTACGACAATTCGTAAAAGTCTGAATAGTTTGTGCAATTAGAAGAGGAAACTTTGGAAAAATATTTATAGAGATTCAATGAATTATTGCTCCAATGTCCTCACCATGGTTTTGAAAAATTGGTACTTGTGCAAATTTTGTATGAAGGCTTAGATGTCAAGAACCGAACTACAGTTGAGTCCATGTGCAATGGTCAATTTATTGAAAAAACTGCTGATGAGTCTTGGACTTTCTTAATCGAAGTCGCTGAAAAGACTCAGCAGTGGGAATCCCCCCATGAACCAACTAGGACTACCTCTACATCTAGTGTCCATAGAATTGACTTTGACTTCGAAGGAAGTGCAAAGATGGCATCCTTGGCCAGGAGAATAGAAAAGCTAGAACTAGAAAAGAATGGAAAAACTAATATCCCTACTCTCCGTAGTCAAATTGAAATGGCCACTTGTGCCGCATGCCATAGTTCAGACCATCTAGTGGACACTTGTCCAGACCTCCATGCATTTCAAGAGTCTAAAACCAAGCAAGCCAATGTTTTGTACCAAAGGCAAGAGAACAACCCATATTCTCAGACCTACAACCCAGGGTGGAGAAATCACCCTAACTTTTCATGGTCTAAAGGGCCCGTCCAAGGGGGAACATCAAATAATAACCAAGGATACCCTTATCCTAGAAACCCCCAAGTGCAACCTCATGTGCAATACCCTGCAGAGAAAAATCCTAGCTTCGAAGAAAGTTTTGGTTTGTTGACCCAAAATTTGGTACAACTCCAAAAGACCACAGGCCAACGTTTTACAAGTCTAGAACTTAAAATGGGTCAAATCTGTGAAGCATTGAATGAAAGAGACAAAGGCAAACTCCCTAGTCAGCCCCAAAAAAATACAAAAAATGTATATCAGGCTGAAAATTCAACTCGAAATGAGGCCTCACATAATCAAGTAAATGCTGTCACCACTCTTCGTAGTGGTAAAGTTGTTGAAAACAATGTAGGTGTACAACAGTCGAGTGAGTCTACATCAGACTCAAAAGTGCATAAAATCCCACAAAACACCTAGTGTTGAAAACAAATCTGAGCAACATAAGAATTCGCATAATTCTAATGTCTCTGCACCATCTCATGTACCTGTTGCTCCATTCCCACAAAGATTGGTGCAGCAAAAAGAGAGTATACAGTACAACGAGATTTTAGAGATGTTCAAACGAGTGAACATCAACATCCCATTTCTTGATGCAATCAAGCAAGTCCATGCTTATGCTAAATTCCTTAAGGATCTGTGCACACAAAAGCGAAAGCTTCATGTGCATAAGTGTGCTTTTCTCACCGAGAAGGTGAGTGCAATCATTCAAAGCAACACACC
Organism: Papaver bracteatum; assembly: GCA_023529315.1. NCBI lineage: Eukaryota > Viridiplantae > Streptophyta > Magnoliopsida > Ranunculales > Papaveraceae > Papaver > Papaver bracteatum. The sequence goes on along the minus strand of JAJJWX010002237.1, from coordinate 138,753 downwards.
TCCTAAGTTTAAAGACCCAGGTAGTCCAACTATCACATGCAAAATAAGTGACCAGACGGTTAAGAAGGCGTTGCTAGACTTAGGGGCAAGTGTGAATTTACTACCATATTCAGTATATGTGCAGTTAGGTCTTGGAGAGTTGAAGGCAACACCTATAACTTTGCAATTGGCGGACAGATCCGTCAAAGTGCCACGTGGTGTGGTAGAAGATGTTTTGATTAAGGTTGATAAGTTTTATTTTCCTGTGGACTTCATCGTTTTAGACACTCAACCAGTGAAAAATCCTGACAGTCACATTCCTGTCATTTTGGGACGTCCTTTCTTAGCAACGTCCAATGTAATCATTAACTGCCGTAATGGAGTGCTGAAGTTGTCATTTGATAATATGACTGTGGAGTTTAATGTTTTCAATACTATCCAACAACATTTAGATCTTGATGATGATAATGAGGTACATGAAATCAACATGATTGAAAGTTTGATTCAGGATTCGTTGTCTAGTAGCATGTATGTTGACCCGTTGGATGCTTGTTTGAATAATTTTGACCTGGATCTGTTTGATGATGAATACATAAGTGAAGTGCATACTTTGCTTGAATCCACACCACTTATGGACACGTCTAAGTGGAAATCTAGAGTGGAACCACTTCCACTCTTGGAATCCAAGTCTGTTCCCTCTCTTGTTGAGCCACCAAAGCTCGAACTGAAACCATTGCCTGATACTCTTAAATATGCATTTTTGGGACCTTCTAATACTTTGCCTGTAATCATTTCATCTGCCTTAGATACAGAACAGGAAATTAAACTTTTAGAAGTACTTAAGGAGCATAAAGAAGCCTTAGGATGGACCATCTCGGACCTTAAATGCATAAGTCCCACTGATTGTATGCATCATATAAACCTTGAGGATAATGCTAAACCGTCTAGGGAGATGCAAAGGCGACTCAATCCTAACATAAAATAGGTTGTTAAGAGTGAGATTATAAAGCTTCTTGATGCGTGTATCATCTACCCAATCTCAGATAGCAAATGGGTTAGCCCCATTCAGGTTGTGCCGAAAACGTCAGGAGTTACTGTAGTTCAAAACGATAAAGATGAGTTAATCACTACTCGAGTAACCACAGGGTGGAGAGTTTGCATTGATTATTGGAAGTTGAATGCAGTTACAAGGAAAGATCACTTCCCTCTTCCATTTATAGATCAAATGCTTGAACGATTGTCTGGGCGTAAATTCTATTATTTCTTGGATGGTTTTTCTGGTTACAACCAGATTCATATTTCACCCGAAGATCAGGAAAAGACTACATTTAAATGTCCATTTGGAACATTTGCCTATCGTCGTATGCCCTTTGGGTTGTGCAACGCACCCGCTATATTTCAGTGTTGTATGATGAGCATTTTTTCTGACATGATAGATAATTTCCTTGAAATCTTTATGGATGATTTCTATGTGTTTGGATCATATTTTGATGAATGTTTGAACCATCTCACTCGCATGCTGATTAGATGTAAAAATAAAGATTTGGTTTTAAATTGGGAGAAATGTCATTTTATGGTGAACTCGGGCATAGTTCTAGGACACATCATCTCTGAAAAAGGCATTGAAGTAGACAAAGCCAAAGTCGACCTCATTCAAAACTTGCCGCAACCTCGCTCTGTGAGGGAGGTTAGATAATTTTTAGGCCATGCTGGTTTCTACCGTAGATTCATTAAAGATTTCAGTAAGATCTCAAGACCACTGTGTAATCTACTCAGTAAAGATGTTGCATTTGTGTTTGATAATGCTTGTGTGCATGCTTTGGAAGAGCTCAAAACTCTTCTAACTTCATCCCCTATAGTCCGACCTCCTGATTGGAAATTGCCATTTGAAATCATGTGTAACGCATCTGATTTTGTTGTTGGAGCTGTCTTAGGTCAGCGAGTTGACAAACACCCATATGTGATCTACTATGCTAGTAAGACACTGAATGAGGCTCAAATGAATTATTAAACAACCGAAAAAGAGCTGCTAGCTGTTGTGATTGCATTAGATAAGTTCAGATCTTATTTGATAGGATCAAAAATCATCATATATTATGACCATGCCGCATTGAGATATCTTTTATCTAAAAAAGATGCTAAGGATCGACTGATTCTATGGATACTCTTGTTACAAGAGTTCAACCTCGAAATTCGAGACAAGAAAGGGTCAGAAAATGTTGTTGCGGATCACTTATCTAGATTGAATGTCGAATCTGCTGATGAATCCACTCTTATTAGGGAATCCTTCCCTAATGAACAACTGATGCTGGTTTCTGAAATGCCATGGTTTTCCGACATCGTGAACTACCTTGCTACATGTAGGATGCCACTTCATTATTCTAAACAAGACCGGTCTAAATTCTTGGCCGAAGTGAAACATTTCCTATGGGATGACCCATATCTGTTCAAATACTTCCCTGACCAAATTATTAGGAAATGTGTCCCCAATTCTGAACAAAGGGATGTCATCTCTTTTTGTCATGATCAAGCATGTGGAGGCCACTTTAGTGCAAAGAAAACTGCTGCAAAGATCTTGCAGAGTGGTTTTTACTGGCTAACATTGTTTAAGGATAGCCATGAATTCTGTATTTCTTGTGACCGGTGCCAGAAATTGGGAAGTATATCAAAACGAAACATGATGCCCCTACAACCCATTTTGATTGTTGAGCTATTTGATGTATGGGGTATTGATTTCATGGGTCCATTTCCTAGCTCTGAAGGAAATTTGTACATTCTTGTTGCTGTTGACTATGTGTCTAAGTGGGTAGAAGCAATTTCAACCAAAACTAATGACCACAAAGTGGTACTTTTGTTCTTAAAGGAAAACATATTTTCTCGATTTGGCACTCCTAGAGATATAATCAGTGACGGTGGTTCACATTTCAGCAATAGGCCTTTTGAGTCTTTAGTTCGCAAGTATGGCATAACTCATAAAGTCGCAACCCCATATCATCCACAGACTAGTGGCCAGGTAGAGGTTTCAAATAGGTATATTAAGCACATTCTAGAAAAGACGGTTAACCCGTCTAGAAAAGATAGGTCTTTAAGATTAAATGATGCTTTATGGGCTTATAGAACAACATATAAAACCCCTATTGGAATGTCCCCTTACCGACTTGTGTATGGGAAGCCTTGCCATTTACCTGTTGAGCTTGAGCATCGTGCATATTGGGCTATTAAAAAGCTTAACTTCTCTCTTGATAAGGCGGGTACACAACGGAAACTCCAACTCAATGAGTTGGAAGAGCTCAGAAATGATGCTTATTACAGTTCGAAGTTATACAAATATAAAATGAAGGTGTTCCATGACAAACGCATTTTGCGCAAGTCATTCACTCCAGGCCAGAAAGTTCTATTGTATAACTCACGATTGCACCTTTTTCCAGGAAAATTACGTTCTAGATGGATAGGCCCGTTCTTGGTGCGAACAATTTTCCCCCATGGGGCTGTAGAACTAGAAGATGTAGCAACCAAGAATGTCTTCAAGGTCAATGGGCAGAGACTGAAGCCGTTCCTTGAACCAATCCCACCTGAGATTGAAACAACTCATCTTGCTGAGCCGATCTATGTGGACTGAAAAGTTTATCCCATGTACATACAACAAGTATCTTCCCTGCTGGTTGCTTTGGACATACTCTAATGTCTCTGGTTTGGCATTTGGTAATCTCTTTCCTTTGAATCTGTTTTGTTCTCATGGTTTGTTGTTGTTTCTGTTATCTTTTGAAACATTGAGGACAATGTTAGATTTAGGTTTGGGGGAGTATTTTCATATGGAGTTGTGAGTCTTTTGTTGTTATTTTTTTGACCAGCTATGTAGCGGGTCTTTTGTAGGATCCTTTGTAGTCTTTTGCATTTTTTTGTGACCAGCTGTGTAGCGGGTCTTTTGTAGGATCCTTTGTAGTCTTTTGCATTTTTTATGACCAGCTGTGTAGCGGGTCTTTTGTAGGATCGTTTGTAATCTTTTGCATTTTTTTGTTGTCTTCTATGATCAGCTGTGGAGCGGGTCTTTTGTAGTTTGTTTTCTATGACCAGCTGTGTAGCGGGTCTTTAATAAAAAAAAAACAGAAAGTTAAAAAAAAAAAAAAAAATTGGTTAGAAATTGTCAAGGTTCTACGAAATTCCGAAGTTCATCATCTATAGTTGAAGACCGAAGACGAAGACGTTTCTATGGATACTCTGAAATTGGAGAAGGTTTTGTGGGTACATCTTTGGTAGGCCCTCACGAGACTACAACTCGTCCACTAGGGACACCTAGGGGTTTAAAGGCTTAATGCATACGCTAAATGCATTCGAGAGACCAAAATGACAGTGGTATAGTTAGGATTTCTTAAGTTCTGTTTCACTTGAGGACAAGTAAAATTCAGGTTTGGGGGTATTTGATGAGTGCCAAATATTGCATATTCATACACCTTTTCATTGGCACTTAACTCATCTTTCGCGCTTCAAAGTCATATATTATCCCAAATTTTGCATTTTTACCATTTTCAAGAATAAATATTTGTATTAATTAATTTTGTATTTTTAAGTACTAAATAAAGCTTGGAAGAATTGAGAAGACAAAAGAGCAGAAAGTTGGAAGCGTTGCAACCCGCTCGCGCATCAGTGGCAACCTGTTTACAATACATGGGATTAAACTACCCATGATCCAAGACCCAAGACCCAAATCCGTTTCCACCTCACCCCCATTGGATTCTTTCCAAAACATCCACCTCACCCCCATTCTCTCACTCAATCACTCCCAATTTGTTTCCCACCACCAAATATATTCTATTTTATCCATCAATTAAAGAAAACATGTTTTGTTGAGTGGATGATTGCCAAAATTCGAATCCAAGTATTGAGAGAATTTTTGTGTATAAATAGAGAGGGTTGTTGTGTTGAAAACTCATCCAAGAATAGCTTGTTCATGTTAGTTTCTTAAATTCAGTTTTGTTGTAATGTTGTTCATGTTCTAATTTCATTTGCTAGGGTTTAAATGAAGCCGTAACTTATTGTTATGTATTCATATCTTGTATATTGTTCTTGAAAGTTTAGAATTGTTTAAAGATATATTTTAATCCAAGTTTGTCAACATCTTTCTCTCACAATGAATGCCATGTATCCATTGTAGTTAGAATATCTCTATGTTGATTATGCTACAACTCATGCTTAACCAAATATTGATCCTCAGATTAGTTGTGCTTTAATTAGATAATTAATGCTTTGGAGAAATACTTTAATTAGACAGTTAATGTTTAGAATTACTTTAATTAGAGTATTAACTGTCCAAGTAATTTTGTCTAATTAAAGTATTAACTGTCCAAGTAATTCTAATCACAACTAGACAGTTAATGCTAAACATTAATTAGACAGTTAATTCTAATCACAACTAAAGTAATTCTAATCACAACTCATGCTTTGGAGAAATACTTTAATTAGACAGTTAATGCTAAACATTTTCAAGAAATACTTTAATTAACTGGATAAATCTCCGAAGCTTTTAGATTGAAGATTTTGAGTATTTGAGTAAGGAAATGTTGATTATTTGTGGTTGAGAATAGCGTAAGTATTATTGTGAATTTTTATGCATGATTTTAATTATCGTATCTGTTGCATTTGTTTGATTTCGTTGCACTCTATTATTTTTTGAAACTTACTACTGGGCTGTGGTTTTCTCACCCCCCTCTTTCCTCTCTTCCCACAGAGTTCGAGGAATAGTTAGCGCAGTAAGCAGACTTGGGAGCTTACGGCATAAGATTTAGAAGTTAGTATTGCGGAACAACTACTATATAATATCACAGGGATATCTGAGTATTATTATTTATTTATGGATTTCATAATTGTTCTTTGATTATTTATTTTATGGATTTATTATTTGTCTTTAATTATTTTTATGAGACATTATTTTAGTTTACTAGATTTTTAAATAATTGTTTAAGATACATTTTGGAATCTTGTCTTTATGCAATTTATTGGTTTAATTTAATTTAAGTTTTTTTTGGTTTATTTAATACCTTCATTATTGTTTTTCAAAATAAATAAATAGCCTGTTCCAAAGTCATGTCTCAAGAATCCGGTCTTGCTAGTTGGGTTGTATTTGATCCACCGGGTCAAATCTGGCTCAATAGAAGTCCGAATTTTTGGGGTGTGATAGTTTGGAATCAGAACATGGTTCCGATTTACTTGGACAGTGCGAATGGACTTACCAGTTTTTGAAAGTTTTAGTTACAAAAAAATATATATAATATATATTCTTGCTCTCTAATTTATTTTGAACTTTGATTTATTTTTATGACTTTTGATTCGAGATAATTTTTGAAAATTGTGTTATTGTTTTTATATTATTTTAAGTAAAATTAAATTTACTTAGTTTTCATTAGATTTTTGCATATTTAATTTGCATTGGGGTTGGGGTAAATAACTAAAAACTTTATAATATAAAATTTTGTGTGTATTAGTTAAATTAGGTTTCGAATTAGATATTAACCTTAGTGCGCGTGTCTCTTTCTTTTGAAGATGCCTCCTCGACGTGATAATACCAATGGTCCTCAACCAAATGGAGAAGAAGGAGAGGACATAAGGGAACGCATGGAAGCTACCCTAGACCGAGTTGTTGGGACATTGGGACACTGGTCCAGGTTGGAGGGGCCCAACGTGAGGGTAGAGTGGACTTAGAAAAGTTCTTAAAGGTGGTTGGAAGAAAAGAATTTAAGGGAACTGAAGAACCTCTTGAGGCCGAAAGGTGGTTAATGGGGATACAGAAGGATTTCTTAGCTTTACGTGTGGATGACAATGACAAGGTTCGTTTTTCTACGTATCTTTTTAGTGGAGCTGCTGACTATTGGTGGGATTCGATAAGACGAGTCTGAAATGTTACTGTTTGGGCAGAGTTTGAAACACTGTTCCTTGACAAGTATTTTCCTGAGACAGCCAAAGCCCAGATGTGTGCTGAATTTGCAACCTTAGCTCAGGGAGACATGAAGGTTTCTCAATTGGACAAGAAGTTTAGTGAATTAGAACGTTTTGGGGATAACTTGGTCAATACGCCATTACGAAGAGCAAGAAAACTTCAGGATGCACTAAAACCTGCCATTCGTGCTAGGTTAGTACCATGTCGCCTTACCACTTACAATGATGTTCTTGACACTGCTTTAGCTGTAGAAGAGGATTGGAATAAAAACCAGAATGAAAAGGAACCAAGATATCAAAAGAGGAACCAAAAACGTCAGCGTACTGATGATACTAAGAGGAACGAAAAACGTAAGCATATTGATGATACTAGGAAAATAGCTGAACCAAAGGTATGCTATCACTGCATAGTAGAGGGTCACTTTGCTAGGGATTGTCCTAATTTAGGGTCACCTGCAAAACCGTACAAATACTATGTGTGCCACCGTTGTGGCAGAAATGATCACTTTATCAAGGACTGTCGTATGCCACGAATTTATCAACATCTGAATGCAAACCAACCTCAATACCAGACTGGTCCAAGACAAAACGATCATGAAAAACAACCATATCAACCAAGAAACGATGTGCGACCATTTGCGCCTAGACAACAAACGCAAGGAAAATTGAACCATTTAGCAACAGATGAAGTGCATACATAGGATGCGACTGTGCAAGGTAATTTTTAAAACCGTACCTTAAAGTTTTGAATTTCGGGAGAATATTTTTTTTTTAGTGGTTGATAGTGTGATACCCTGCCTTTTTGGATTCGGGCTTTCGCTCGTACTCGACTCATAAAAGTAGGGTCTAGAAAAAAATAAGTGCATTGTGGGGTGTACATTTTTTTGCTATTTTTAATATTAGTAGTTGTGTGTGATTTGGGGTGTGTATTTCTCAATTTGAGGTGCAAATATCCGATTGGTTAGTACATAGGGGTTTCTACATAATATTAAAAGCTAAACTATTTTGGCATTGATTTTGGTTTACATCATGATATAAATCTTCAAGTATCTGTGTTGTAAACCCTTTTTCTTAGATCGTTTTGTTGGTTTGATTCATTTTGCTCAATCTATTTCATAACCCTTAGTTCGACAATCGACATAGCTATACCGTTTTAGGGATTAAATCCATGAAGTATTTTTCGTAAAAAGAAAAGAATATAAAGATAACATGTCTACGGGTTTGGTTTTAGCCTGCTCGCATAAAACAAAGGGAAAATTAGGCTAAGGCCCAACCCATGGATAACCCATAATATGAGGCCCTTAATTAAAAGAAGTTTAAATCTAGGCCCCAAATTATTAAAAGACCTTGATACCCTTATGCATATTGTCAAGCCCATAATTAAATAAAATTTAAATTTAGGCCCAAAATTATTAAAATATTATGTGATGATGTTCCAACCACCTTCAACCACCACAACCACCGCCAACCACCTCCGGCCGCCACCGCCACCAACCACCACCTCCAGCCACTTCCGACCACCGCCGCCAGCCACCTCCGACCACCACCGCCGCCAACTACCGCTGACGGCCACCTCCGACCACCACTGCAGACCACCACCAACATGATGTGTACACAGAACTTACACATGCATATGACATGTGTATCCAGAAGTTACACATTCGTATAAAATGTGTAATGCAGAGTTACACTTGTACATAGATATGTACTCTGTAGTTACACATGTGTACCCAGAAGTTACACATGCATATGTCATGTGTATCTACAAGTTACACATCCATATGCATGTGTAACGTTTTATTACACATGCTATATGTAAGGTTATCTACAAGTTATTCATCATAAAATACATGTATTTACTTTAATTTTCATTTACAATTATTTGTTTGTTCATCAATTACTACAACTATAGTAATTGGTTGTTTGGACATAATAATCGAATTAAAACACGAGATATGGAAAGCGCCACTATATCCTATAATATAAATCCTCATGAAGCATCAAAAAATTTCCAATTTGGTCCAATCAAGGAAATCTGCAAATTCCAGGAAAAACATAGTCAAATACCCAACTAGTAATACCTCTATGTCAGTAAAAAAAGAGTCAAATTCATAAAAAGTTGAAGTTGACAGACATCATAAAAAGATAATTTAGTTTTATTGCAGGCAACTCCATGCATAACTAATGGAACATCAGCAACCCTGGTGTCAAGAAAAAAGTTAGTCCTCAATACATTTATCTTTTACCAAACTCTTAATCAGTATGTGTAACTAACCATTACACATCTATTTATCATGTGTAACTAACCATTACACATCTATTTAACTTGTGTAACTAAAAGTTACACATCTAATTATCATGTGTAACTAATAGTTACACATCCAAAAAAAGGTCAGATAACTTACAACAAATAGACATTTCTCTTCCTAATCCCTTTTACAAATAGACATTTCTCCTAATTAAAAGGTTTTGTCCTACCTAAGTTAGCAACGAAAAGTATAGAATTACACCTGAAAAGAAGACATTGTGCATCTTATTCTAAAAGAAACTTGAATACCTAAGATTGAACACTAGGGGAGGAATTTACCTTAGCCTCTCTGGCTCCATGTTGTCACTTCTCGCTATGCGCACTAGCTAAGTAGCCATCACTTTTGTGATAATTAGAACACAAATTTTTACAGAACCGTTTTCGAATCTTACTGTAAACTATATATAAAGCAGAAACCTAACTTGTCAATGACATTGTACGTCTTATAGCTAGACATTTTGTGTAATGTAAAGTTATGCAGCAAACCCATGAAATAGTACTGTCACAAGGAGTTTAAACAACCTATCATACAATAATTTAGTTTTGAAATATAAGCATACAACGATAACACAAACTTTAATTACCTGCCCGCTAAAGAAAGAATTTCATCTGTTGAAACCACTGTATGTTCTGCATCAATATCATCTCCCTCAGGCTCCTCATCATAATTCTCCTCACCGAATCCAGCAACCTAATAACAAAATCAATCTAATCGACCGCCAATTGATCCAAAAAAAGGCTAGTGTCTTGTCAGTGCGCACAAAAAATGTGGAGACCTGCATAGACATCAATTGATCCAAAAAAGGCTAAAACTATTCATAAATTATTGTCATAAAAATATTAAGATTCCATAGTCTAAACATTCCAACAAAAAAAAACATGTGTAATCAGCTGGTATACATACAAAATGCATGTGTAACTAGGAATTACACATGCATATGGCATGTGTAACTTGGAGTTACATATGCATATGGCATGTGTAATTGTGAGTTACTCATGCACCCGTAATGGTTCGAAATATTCTTGTATAATCACAAGAGATACGTTACAGTTCCCCAAACAGCAAAAAGTACAATCAAATATATGATGGGATTCGGCAATTACCCGTTCAAACAAGAAATAGTTTTTTTGCTGGAGCATGCGGGACTAACCTTGCAGTGGTATCAAGCGCAATTTTAGTGCTGGCATTCATCAATCCACCATTATTTTCCAATGGATAAGTAAGTTCAATTCCATCTAGACTTGCATAAATATACTCGGTGGAGTTCTCGTCAATCTCTTTGACAACCCTGTCACCACCCTCTTCTCTAGCCACCTCCTAATTAGCCTAGTGCCATATACCTGTAAAATCGACAAAGAAGATTTTGCAACTTATGTAAGCAATAGCAGGAACATAAGAATAACCTCGCAGAGAACTTTATAATCCGAATTTATTTCGTTATGTGTAACTAGCATCCAGCAATTACATACAAGTTTGGAGGAGCAATTATTATAAAGTTAGGACACTCACATTCCATCTGAGCATTGTAACACATTTCCTTTTGACGCCTATTTTGCATCTTAGAGCCACGAGGACAATCCAAAAATGTCGAAGTCTTTACTGTTCAATCATGCTGACCTGAAAATTAAAATAAAACAACACCATTTAATTCAGAAATGCACTTAGATTCAGAAATGCAAAATCAATTGATGCAAAAAACATATTTTTTGTTCATTTTAGCTTGTGTAACTAAGACTTACACAAGGATATGGGTAATGTAACTGAGAGTTAAACATGCATAGTGGCATGTGTAACCAGCAGTTACACATACATAGTGACAAGTAAATCAAAAATCTCTTTGTACATGTACAACAAAAACACTATATATTTAACTTATAATGCCATTCAATCTGAAAGATATACATTCCCTTAGACAACTCAAAGTGATTACCGTGTGGTGCTTCAACACAATTTATTTTTGACGCCTAATTTTGCATCTTAGAGCCACGAGTACAATCCGAAAGTGTTAAAGTCCCAACTGTTGAATCCTGCTGACCTGGAAATTACAATAAGAAAACACAATTTAATTCAGAAACGCAAAATCAATTGATGCAAAAACCAATGTTGGTGTTCATTTTTAGCATGTGTAACTAGGACTTACACATGGATACGGGTAATGTAACTGAGAGTTACACATGCATGTTGCATGTGTAATTAGGAGTTACACATGCATAGGGGAATGTGTAACCAGCAGTTACACAATTTACATATCAGAAACACGGGAGAAATGTAAAGTGCAACGAGTTATCTTATTGTGGAGCAGATTTTGGTGTTTTTATAATGTTAGACATGCTAATCAACAAACGACATCGCAATAAAAGCTAGATCATCATCAAATATTAACGACAGGACAAGTCCCAACACTTACCGTTTCCACCCCTGCAGATAACAACTCTGGAATCTCCCACATTTGCAACTAGCAAACAGTCACCAACGAGAATTGATGTGTTGTTGAGCCAGCATCTCTATTTTGAGTATTCTCTGATTTCAAACACTTTGAGTCTGTATGGATATATGCATTCGCTGCAAAGGCAAGTTACATATTAAATAAGCAGGATGTAATAAACAGTAAGCGCACATAATAATAATAAACTAATAGAATACTCAAACGAGCACAAGAAAAGCACCTACAGTTTGATTTCGTATCCGAGATGAACTTTGGATGACTGATCAAATTACTGAAAAGGTTTTGTTTAACATACTCAGTTTCCCGTGTACCCCCATGACCTGAAATAACCTTAAGACAGAAAACATAGAATTGATCATGTCTCCGCATTACCCAAGGGCACACTCCAAGTTACATAGATAAAGATAAATGATTATTGATATACCTCAGCTCTATTTGATAGTAATATAGTCAAGTTGTAATCATAAAAGCAAAAAAGAACAATAGTGTAGGGGTAAATTTTTTGCCATGTTTTGTGAAATAATAATATTTTTGATTGCCATGTGTATCTATGAGTTACACATCTAATTAGCTTGTGTACCTAGAAGTTACACATCTAATTAGCATGCGTAACTAATAGTTACACATCAAAAAAAGGTCAGATAACTTACACCAACAGATTTTATGCTTGGCTTGGCTTCAAGCTCTCTTCAACAACATATGTTTCTTCGATTGCATCAGAACTGAATTTCACCTGAGGAATTAATGAGTGCAATATCAACATCACAGAAGACAATACTGGATATTTAGTTTTAACCTTAAAACTCCAGATGGTTATAATGTACTAGTAGACTATGAGGTACACTGTAAGAGTTAATAAAAAGTAATCACGGTTCTCAGCAGGTGTTAGCTTGAACTCAGATATTCCTTGGGTAACTTGTAAATAAACTGAAAACTAGTCACAAATGTAACAACACTGTACCATTTTCCCGATTATAAGTTTGACACAACAAGCATCTACCACCATCAAATCTCAGGAGATTCACACCCAAAGGCTCAAAATATTGGGGAAGAACTAGGTCAACTAGTCCGAGTGCAAGCTAACCCTACTCACATGTTAATTAAGAGTTAAGTCGTCATTAGTCAAAAGAGCCTGATTCATAACCGAGGGCAACTGATGGACAAATTTTCTAAAAGACACCCTAGAAAACTCCACTGGATGAAATAAATAAAATCTTTAACCTACTAGTGGCATAGGCATGTGTAAGCCGCAGTTACACATACCATAGGCACGTGTAATCAGAAGTTACACATCTATCTTGTGCTCTATCTAGGGGTAAGTGGTGTCCAAGCAATCCTTGTACATCATGATCTTCATAAGTGCTTTCATCTGATAATCTCAAACATCTCGATCTAATGTCTCCATCAGCTGGACCGCCTACACGAAATCACTTTCTATCATGTTAAATAAACTGTTGTTTCTTAATAAATAAAAAAACAGATCAATAATCAGAAAATTATTGGAACAAATATTACTTGTTAAAATTACCAGAATTCTCTAATTTTTCAGAAAATCTAATAATAATCGAGTAATCAAACTCTTTTGAGATTCATGAGCATTTCCTATTGGTTCATCAATAACCATCTACATAACAACAAAAAATAAAATAATCCAGCATCAATAAACTAAACAACAGAAGCAATTTATTGAACATTTAGAGCTCAAAAGGAGAAAACTCATCAAATGTTTTTTATCCAATTAATCTTCATATTCTTCTTTATCACCAATTAACCATAAACACCATTGCTCACATTCTGCCAAACCAATGGATAAGAGAAATGAAATACATTATGCTTGCAAACCAAATATCTAATCAAATTAATGATTCAAATAAAAGGTCTAGTAAAGCAAAAGGTAAGATAGTAGTATTGGATTATCTATAACGATGTAAATTAGATTGAAAAGTGAAAAGCTGAACATGCACACCATGAATGAGCTTTTGTCCTGGACATTACATTTGTGTGAGCTTTACATAAGCAATGAGAAGCGAGGAGAGGGAATTGTACAGAAAGATGCAACTACTGTACCTGCACATACCTTGGCTTATTGCCCAAAACTGTAAAAGAAGCACAGAGGTACCATTTGACCACTCTGTAGGGGACACAGTTTGTTCCAGTTGCGGTCTTTCCTTGGAAGCTCACTTCATTGATGGGACATCTAAAGTGGAGGACCTTTCCCAAGGACTCTGCATATGGCATGTGTAAGCTTCAGTTGCACAGCAGCAATATGGATTGTGTACCTGGAACATACACTGTTAACTACATAGAATTTCAAATACATGAAAACTATATTACAAACCACACAAAAAAATACAAGCAATACAATATGCCTGAATTTTGATCGAGTGTGTGAAATGCTTGTGTAATCAGCTTGTACACATACAAAATGCATGTGTAATCAGCAGTTACACACCCATATGGCTTGTGTAATAGGAAAATACACATACATATGGATTGTGTAATCGACAATTACACATCCATATGGTTTGTGCAACTGCAAAATAAGGATTTTATCAGCTCATCCAATCTGTGAGGTCTGCTTAATAAATGGGATCAAATGACACTACCAGTTCATAGAACCAAGCTCAAGCTTAAAATATAAATTGCATCATGTCTTAGCAATTGAAACTCAGAAACTTGCATTCATAAACTATATAGGATAATATTGAGATAAATTATAAATGTGCAGATTACATATTAAAATTTTCCACAACTGTGCATTCTTATTGTGCTTTTAGGTATCCATCCTAGGAGATATATAAGTTTAGATTGACTTTAAGTTAATGAGTATCACACAAAGTCTTATCTGTTCGAGTAAAGCTATTTCTGAACCTTTATGATCCTTTGCCCTGCAAAAAACAACATGAAAACCAGTATAATCAGCCAAAAATGAACATAAACTAGATTCATAATTACCTTATTAAATGGACATAAAAACAACAAGTACAATAGCACCTAAAAATAGCTCATCAACATGAGAAATTCAATCACACTGAATTTTGACATCTGATGTTGTATCTCAAACAACTAATTCCAATTTTGATTGCATTATAACAAAACATTGAATATCTGATACAAGCAGTCAGTTGGAAAATCAAAGTAGATGAAATTCGTAACAGATAGATGGGTAATAGAGATGATGATTCGCAGATTTCAAATATGATAACCGATTTTCAATTGAGATTTAAGATAGATTGATTGATTGATTTTCAATAAAGAAACCTAGAATTTTTTTTTTAATTTTCTTTCAAAATCTTTCAAATCTTTCATATGAATAGCAAGATAAAGATTAGATTATAACAGATCTGAACTCTAATCTTGATTTCGTCGAGAAAATTTAGTTGAAATCATAAGCAATTACAAATCAGGGTTGATTACAAACCCTAAAAATATTTCTTAAACAAAAATCGAAACTAAACAGTTCAAATCAAAGCAAATGATACAAGGATTATAGATCGAAGCAACAATTCTAAAATCAGATCAAAATTCGAAGTAACATCGAACTTATTAGGTATTTAAAGTTGTCACTGGACTTTCCAGAACTTGATTTTGGTTAATACGTAATGAGAATTCAACATGACTGAAAATATAGATGACAAACTTATCTTTCACTTTCGATATGATGCTGAATCCTCAAGTTTTCTTCGAGTTTCATCGAGTGAATCTCCATTCTTCGTTATTTCCAGAGCAGTGGAGAGAGAAAATAAATTAGATTATGAAATCGAAAATGAAACAGATGCCTAGTTTTATTACATTTATATACTAAAGGGTATTCTTGGTATTATAAAAATTATTTTAAATAAAACTTTTATTAACAGACCCGGAAAATTAAATTTCTGGGCCTAAAAATATCAAAATGTGAAAGAATGGAGTTGACAATATATGATCCATTTGGTGGGGTTTAAAAATATTGAACCCATATAATAGGATGATTCTAGTATTTTTCACTAAAACAAAAGCAAGTTTTAAAAGTCAAAGGGGTAAAACATCGTTTTCATGGGGCTAAACCAAAGTGCAGTTTTGTCTGACACCAACACTTTTTTTTGAAAAGTAAAAGATAAATAGTTTTTACTGATTTCTTTATGCTATATTTTATCTAGCCTACACATGTCCCTCCCACCTACCTTACCACTTCAAAAACAAAATGTGGCCTCCTTTTATCGCTCAATTTTAACCATTTTCATTCACTGTTCATAAGGGAAATTTAACTATCATGATTTGTTTTTCTCTCAAGTTTAGTCTGCATTGAAAAGCGCGGAATACATGAAGTTTACCATGTGAAACTACTGACTTCATTATTTACAAGTATTCCCTTAAAATTCTAAGGGACTCCCCTAGCTTTTCCTTTTATTTAAATTGAACTAGAGATGCTCTGTTTATTTTTAATCTTTAATCAAATGCAAAAGTGCTTGCAGTAACTCCACTTTTTGGCTCATACCCCCTTTTAATAAACTACCGGTGGTCTCTTTTTAAAGATGATACCCAATGAGAACTGCATTTCACCCCCTTTGTTGATTTGATAGATGTCTTTTTCTTTTCTTTTACTAATGGCGAATCACTTCTTATAGAGTCTAACATTTTTTTTCGTTTTGTGCGCTAATATTATTAAAGGATTTTAACTATTCCTATTTGAGTCAGTGGTTTGACACATAGCTATTTTCAGATTGATGTGAGTCTGTCTAATTAGTACAGGGTAGATGCATTATTTTGACGCATAGATGTTTGTGTATACATATGATTTCTGTTCTTTCTTTTAGTATAAATGTGTCTATTACTATAGATATTATATATAAATGCATTGATTAAATTTTGTCGGACGTGTTTGAGTTTTTGTACATAGTTGAGTGTAAAAGTGAGAAATAAATTTTGGATATTCTGCTGCTGCTGAAATGTCAGGCCTTTATGGCATCCCACCACTGGTGGCTACCCTGGGAAGACTGTTCGGGGAACAGTATGGTTTGTTTACCGGAATAACTCTGACAATTATATTAAGAATCTAGAATTTTTAGATTGAAGATTTTGAGTATTTGAGTAAGGAAATGTTGATTATTTGTGGCTGGGAATAGCGTAAGTATTATTGCGAATTTTTATGCATGATTTTAATTATCGTATCTGTTGCATTTGTTTGATTTCGTTGCACTCTATTATTTTTTGAAACTTATTACTGGGATGTGGTTTGCTCACCCCCCTCTTTCCTCTCTTCCCACAGAGTTCGAGGAACAGTTAGCGCAGTAAGCATACTTGGGAGCTTACGACATAAGATTTAGAAGTTAGTATTGCGGAACAACTATTATATAATATCACAGGGATATCTGGGTATCATTATTTATTTATGGATTTCATAATTGTACTTTGATTATTTATTTTATGGATTTATTATTTGTCTTTAATTCTTTAATTATTTTTATGAGACATTATTTTAGTTTACTAGATTTTTAAATAATTGTTTAAGATACATTTTGGAATCTTGTCTTTATGCAATTTATTGGTTTAATTTAATTTAAGTTTTTTTTTTGGTTTATTTAATACCTTCATTATTGTTTTTCAAAAAAAAAAAAAAAAGCATGTTCCATAGTCATGTCTCAAGAATCCGGTCTTGCTAGTTGGGTTGTATTTGATCCATCGGGTCAAATCTGGCTCAATAGAAGTCCGGATTTTTGGGGTGTGACAAATGTCCGCCAAATCTTCTGGATCAGAACTTTCTTTGTTGGAGAGATGTGCAACCAAGGGCGCTTTGTCAGTACACATCTTTTCAGCGTGGATCTACGCTTTTCTGAAGAACGTGTCCTATCCTGGACCTTCCTAATTATGTAAAACTTGGTTTCTGTCCAGGTTGAACTTATGTTCACTTTGAGAGTGATGTATCCATAAGTATTTCCGAGCGTTCCTTCAAGGTCTCTGATTGAGATGGGGATCACGAGTAGCTTCTTGTCGAGTGATGCCTACGGCTCTGAGGGTTTTTAGTGGAATGACGTTGATAGTGGTGTCAGTATCGATCAATATTCTTCCGAATTCGTTCCTTTGAGATTGATTGTGGAAAGCAGTCCCCAGTCGTACATATATTTGTCTGTGGATGGAGGCTCAAGAAGTATTTCCGGAAATGGATAGTCGTCTCCCTGACACGATGTGATTCAGTGTTGTGAACATGTCTTTCCTTTGTGACTTCGACAGATAAAGCAATTCACATATATGTTCGACCAAGGATTGAACTGCTTCTTTGAGAAGTTGTACAGAGAGTGGAGGTATTGATTGGGAGAGGGTCATGTGTACTCCTTCAGTCCCCAGTTGAAGATCTCTTGGGATTCTCAATTTCTTATTCAGTTGGCTATCTCCTGATGAATGGTAATTTAATTGCACCATCTTGAATTCAGACTTCCAGTAAATCGATCACTTCTTCATTGTGAAGAGGGAGGTTTGAGTCTGTCTGATCATTTCCCCGTTTGTTGATGCTAGCTCAAGGTTTATGCATTTCAAGATTGGTTATCCTTTCTTTGCGCTTTCGGAGGAGCCCGGGAGATTGGAGGAGCGTTCTTGTGTTGTGGTGCCTCGACTTTCCTTTTGCTTCCTTCTGCAATAATATTTGTGTAAAGTTGGAGATTATATTGTTCGTTGACTGAGTGTCGGATGTCGCGAGTTCCACTAGGTTCCTCAATCTTTGTAAACTTTGCTCTTTCTAGTAAAGCAGGCGCGGTAGTTGCTGATCGCTTAGCTGCTTCATGAAGTTCTGAAAAAGTTTGGAACCTAAGATTTTCCAATAAAGCTCTGTAGACCGGGATCATTTTGTTGATGCACAAGTATATAAGTTGTTGCTATGTGATGTTTGGATCATGGCAATCCAAGGCTTGAACTCTGAACCTTTTCACATAATCGTTAGGATGTTCGTTGCTCTTTTGAAACATCCTTCCGAGATCAGAAAGGGTGGTTTTCTCTAAAACGAAGAAATACTTTCTGTAGAAATCATTATCATTTCTCCCCAACTTTTGATACTTCCTGGTATGATGTTGTTGTACCAAGTATATGCCCTTCCCTTCAGATACTTTAAAAATTCCTTCAGACGGACAGTATGGTTGTGTTCATGTTCACCCAGTGCTTCCAGAAATCGAGAAACATGTTCTCGAGCATTGCCCGTTCCATCATAAAGGATGAATGTTATAGAGGTGTAACCTTTTGGCAGAGGAATCCTTGTGTAGCAGTAGGATATGAAGGTTGGTGACGATGGATAGAAGGTGTCTCGTCTTTTCCACGGTCCTCCAAAAGACGTTCTAGATCTTCACGGGTGATGAAACTGGATGACTCTTTTGCTGGTGGATTCTCTCCATCTTTAGGAACTTCCTCATCCTCTACTACATGGATCAGAGTGACCTCAGCATCTGAAGATGTTTCTTTAGCTTTTCCTTTATCCTGAGTTTTCTCTGACATCTTGTCTATAAGAGTCTTGAGATAGTTTAATAGTTCCTTCCGAGTAGCAGTCATGTCAGTTTGATTTTTGGCAAGAGTTTCTTGCACCTTTATGAGATCGCCTATATTAGGAATATTTTCTCTGATTTCTTCAGGAGACCGGCCGAAAAGTGGCTTGTTGATGGATCCAGTGCCGTCACTTGCAGGGGTGATCACTGGAGCACCAATATTCGGAGGAGTAATAGTGGCAGGTTGCGCCGGAGGAGTGGTAATGGAAGTACCACTAGAACTTGTGATGTTAGGGTCAGGTGTTGAACTCGGATTGGTAACTGAAACAGACCTAAGACCGACCATGTTTGTGATAATTGAGATTGAAAATGAGAGAATGACCTCCCACTGTGGTCGCCAATCTGTAGATGGGGAAAAACGAGTTGCTGGTTTTTACAGAATTGAGGAGACGACCGTGCGGAGGAAGCCCCTTAAACCGAGCGAACTGTCAAACCTCACACAGATGCACTGAAAGAAGGGAGTACTTTGAATTCGATAGATCAATCTGTAGTACTTCAGCCTAAACCAAGACAATGGCCGTTCCAGAGTAAATTCGGTCACAAGAGAGGATGGGTCGATCAGTATGAGTGAAGCTGGAAAATGTGTGAGATCAATAGTGATTGAAGATTGTTGGCGTGTTTGTGTATTCTGAAATAAAATAAGTTCTGAATAATCGAATTTGCTCTATTGAGAGTAATTGCTCAGATGTTGAGTTGTTAATCTCTTGTTGTCTGTTTGACGTGAGATTCCCTTTTCTCAATCATGATTCAGAGACTTATTTATATTGCTAGAATTGTAAACACTATGATCCCATGAAGTGTGACAGTTGATGGAATCAAAGAGTGGAGAAGTGAAAATCATGTTAAAATCAGTTGTTCAACGTACAGAGACTTGGTTGATTTTCCATCCACTACTTTGTTAATTTCTCCAACTGATTACACGACTTTCTCACATTCTCATCGTGTGTATGAACACACGTGCCGTAGACCACCAGACCATAACCCTAGTTAATATCCCCCATGTAACACGATTGATGTCTCGTGTGATTGTGGGGTCTGCAAGGCATACGTGTATTTAGTTAGTCAGTTGCTGACTTCATGAATTCATGGGACAATGAGTCCTTATATTGTTGAGCCGAACGTGGTTTGAAAATGTTCTGAGACTCATGAATTGAACATGTCTGTTGAGACAGAGGTATAATTCTCGAATAAATGTTGATAGCTAAAGTGAACACATATTGTTCATTTGATGAGTCGTTGAATATTGATAGTTGAACCAATATTCCTTGATGTGAGCAAATACTTCTCATCTGAGAAAATATTGCTCGTTCGGTGAGTTACTGAATATTGATAGTTGAACCAATATTCATCAGTGCGAACAAATATTGTTCATCTGAGTGAATGTTGCTCATTTGATAAATTATTGGTAGCATGACCAAATAAAGTATTAAATCAGAATATTGGCAACTGAACCAAGTATAATTAATAAAATGTTGGTCATGAGATCAACGTAAATTTATTAGCGTTGGAATCTGGAATTATGAACCTTGGACTCAAAACTCTAATTTGATCAACTGATGATCAATTGATGGTTTATTGAAGATTAACCACAGAGTGAAGGAGGGACCGGCTATATGGGATTATGGGTCGACCATGTAGCACACAGATGCTCACGTGAGCAAACATTCAGGTCTCTTGAAGACTTGTTGATTTGTTGATGATTAAAATATAATGTTCGTCCGAGCCTTAGGTGATAAAACCTAACTAATCATGAGGAGATGAGGGACCGACCAAGGGGTCACGAAACCGGCCCTGGGTGGTCACGGGATCGAATAACGATCGTTCCATGAAGTTCCAAATTGTTTGGTAGAGTTTTGGACCTAATACATGCAATTGCGCAAATTAGGTCAAATTATGAAAATACGTGGGACCGGCTTGTTGCAAGCCAAATATCCAACCTTGGTCGGTCAAGGTAACATGATTTCATCACCAAAGTGTTCATATCTCGGTTCTGAGAATTTGGATATTTTATGATGTGCGTTTGAGCAATTATTTGGGAAAATATGAAGAAATCGGGGATTTTGCTGAAACCGGGAAAACTTCATGAGATGAAATAAAATAATAATAAAGTAAAGAAATAATGAAGTGTGGGACCAGCTATGGCTAAGGCATGGCCGTCCGGCCAAAGATCCCAGTCCCACGGCGTTTTTCCTAATTTTTATAATATTTTCATGATTTTAGAGAATTATGATGAAATCAAAGAATTTGTTAAAACCAAGGAGTTTTTGTTGAAATCAAGGATTTTCCTTGAAGTGAAAGAGTTTCCATGAGATAAAGGATAACAAAATATTAAGAATAATGAAATAAGGGCGTGTGGGACCGGCTTGGGCATGGTTGGCCGGCTAGGGCCCGGTCCCGTGAGCTTTCCCTAATTTTATGTATTATTTCATGATTTGAAGGAAACATCATGAAATCAAGAAATTTCATGGGATTAAGGAAACATAAAAAATAAAATAATAAAATAAAGGCATGTGGGGCCAGCTAGTGCACGACTGGCCGGCTAGGGATCGGCCCCACAAGTTTCCCTAATTTTATAGTATTTTTCAAGATTTGAAGGAAATATCATGAGATTAAGGAGTTTTCATGAGATTAGGGAAATAATAATAAAATAATCGGGAATCATGAGGTGTGGGACCGGCCACAACTAGTGCATAGCCGGCCGGCTAGTAGACACAGTTCCATGACACCTTTCCCAAATTTATATTATTTCTTTGATGCGAATGAAACACCATGAAATTGAGGAGTTTCCTTAAAACGAAGGATATTTGTTCAAATGAAAGGATTTTCATAAGATCAAGGAAAATAATAAAAATATGATAAAATATAAAATTGGACGTGGGATTAGTCACAACATGACCGGTCGGCCGGTGGGCCCAGTCCCTCAGCGCATTGGTTAATATTTTATTATTTATTATTTTCTTTCCTATTTTGCATAGGTTCATCGTCTCGTCGTATTTTGAAATACTCGTTCGTGCATTCAGGTTGTCGTTGATGTATTATTGCTAAGTACACTTGCACCATTTTGTTCGGGGCTTACTCGAAGGCACCTCAGAATCCCGTGTGTTGAATATTTATTACTAACCCATGGAATTCTGCTGGGAAGAACCATAAATTCAAGTAACAAAATATTATAAAAATCATTGAATATTTTCCAGGGATTCAGTTAATTAATTGATGGCTCTATACTAGCACGATCGTCTAGGAGCATTAATTATTCAGGAATTGAGTGATATGAGCTTGTTGAAGCGTCATATTTATTTTATATAGTCAGGGAAAACATTGTTACATCCTGAAGACGTTATTGCTCTATACTAGCAGGCAAGCTGTCTATGAGCCGTCCAATCTTTCGATTCTATATAGAAGTAATTATTGAAATTGCTCAGTATTCATGAGATATGACCTTGCCTCAGCTGAGAGACTACATATCTATATATACTCTGAGAGACATTATGCTCAGTCAGAGATTTTTGTGGAATGAGCTTTCATGCTTTCGATAAGAGACATGAGCCTCAATACTCATCTAATTGCTGGATCAGGAGCATATACAATTATGGGTTTACGATTTTAGCCTTTGTCGAAAATTCACCATCTACATGTCCCTACATGATCTGCTTGCTTACGACATGGCCACTGAGTCGTGAACGTTTTCCCAAAACATGATGGGCGTGAGGCTTTTCAAGGGTCCGGAAATTCCATTAGCGTCTTAAATCGATCACAACCATCCAAATTCGCAAGCATGTTTGGATGGCTTAGATCGCTCCTAGAACCATCGGACAGGTACACATATGTTCCCTGTCGGCCCAACATGGGCCCCACACGGTCAGTCTCCCCAATGGAGTAGCATAGCCTTCCAAACCATTTGGCCAAAGTTGCGCACGCGTGACTGATCCAAAACCCTAATTAGGGTTTGCGGCATTACATATATGTCGTAGTTTTATCATAACCATCCATCTTCGCCAGCTCGGATGGAGGGTATATATATAGACTTAAGAGGTACCAAGAGTATCAACGTGATCATCGTTAGCCCACCTATACGTGTGATCTATCGACCTAGGCCAACCATGGCCGAGCGCCTCGAAACGCACGCCCAAAGGAGGCATGTCATGCGTTTCCCAAATCCTTTGCGGCAAAGGATTTCTATCGTAAATCGATCACGGCCACTCATCTTTGCCAGTAAACTTGAGTGGCCTAGATCAAGCCTTCATGGGACAGAGAGGTATAGACGTGCACAACAACGGGCCGTCTTCATGCATGACCAATCGGTCCCACCAAAATTAGCGCCCATGCTTGAATTCGGTCAAGCCAAAGAGTAATGCTTGCACACCTCTTAAAAGCCCTAAAATTCCATCAACGGTCGCAGATTTATACCATAAACCATCTCGTCCGTCCAACCATGCCAGCTTGGTCGGACAACCTAGGTTGAAATCTATACGACCAATGAAGCACCTCGGTGATCACCGTCCACCACTCTTCCACAGGAAGTGATCGACCTAGGGATGGCCCGCCCATACGGCCTCCAAACGATCACTCGAAGATGGTTGGACGTGATGCTATTTTAAGATGCTTAATCCGCGACTCATTTGGTTAAGCTTTAGAACAGCGATGCTTCATACGTATTGATTTATTTTCAATGCATTACATGCATTGAGTATACACGATATTTCATGAATATCAATTTCTTAAATAACTTAGTTATTTAACTTAGCACCGTATGCTATTTCCCATGGCAGGTCCCACGAATCGACCCACTCATTCGAGATATCAAGTGTGTCACAAACTGGGGGATACTCACTGGGGTGTTGGTCTGGCGATTTACAGCGTGCAGCACGCAAAGCGCCATTACAATAACGTGTCAGGAAGAGTGGACGGTTAACTGTGATGAGGGAAGTGGTCAAAGGTGTGATCGTGTAACAATCAACACTCCTACACGACCCCACTACTCCATCACTTTACCTCCTCCACTTCCTATGAGATGAGGGTTGCGCTCAATGACTTGTATAAATAGGTCTTTCACCTATTTCCAAACAACACAAGACAAACACAAAAAAAACCAAGTGTTGTTATCAGTATCCAGAAATTACCATTTCTGATACAAGTCATAAACAACCAACACCTTCACAATCTCAACACCTTCTTCGCTTCCCTCCTTAAGATCAACCCCGTCTCCTTCACTTTGTTACCGAAGCAAGTCTGGAACGACAATTTCTTGGTTTAAGCCAGAATTGTACAAATTGATCTCTCGAATCAAAAGCACTCACGTGCAGTGCATTTGTTTAGGGTTTAGATTCATTTCTCATCCACACACCCAAAATTACTGAAACCATCAGAAACAGTTTTCACCCATAAACAGTTCTGTAACCACAAAAAGCTCTAGTTTTTCTGAATTAATCATATTCTATCAATCAAAAATAATAAAATAAGAGAGGGTTTATAGGAAATACATTCTAATCATCATTTTAGGACTTGGTTCTTCATTTTTTTGAATTTCTGCGTCTGATCCTTCAACTTCTTCATGTCCTTCAATTGGCGGATTAAAAGAAGATTTAGAATGACTGCATAGTGCAGGATTCTTTGTGCGAGTTATTTTTGTAGTTGAGTTTAATCGATGATCAAATTTCCACCAATCGACGATCAATTTTTTTGTCGATGGTTTCGCGAGAGGGGATCAAGTAGAGAATAAGAGAAGATGTTTAAGTTTACAACTGATTTTGAGTTTTGGTTATTAAATTAAGGATAAGGAAAATTTAATAATATAGACCGTTTAAGGGTATATAGGTCATTGCATACCCATTAGACACCCTTATAAACATACCCTAGTTAGGAAAATAAATTTATATGCCTTAATTTTTATTATGTATGTAAAACATGGTTCGTTTAAAGGGTGTGCAACTCTCAACACTGCCTACGCCCATGTGCTTTTCACGGTGCAAAAATCACCTCCCACCGGTATCGAGGTGGACCGGAAAAGAAATTTTTATAAACATATAAGACTTGGTGGACTAAATGCTAAAAACTCGGTGAACTAAATATAAAATATAGATTAAAATAAGGTGTTTTCTATGATTAAGCGAATTTTAGGGGGCTACAGCTAGGGATACCCTTGATCCCACTTATCACAAAAGAGGAATTACTTATTCATTTCTGATTAAATGTTGCTTATTGGTGGTTCCAAGTTTTTTGTTCATATCATAAGGCTGACCACTATGGTCATCCAAGATCCAACATACAAGGTGGTTCAAGATTGCTTGCTAGCCGCTGCGGTTGTTTAAGATACCCAGGGGAAGCGGGTAACCATATGGCACCAGGCGCCAAATGATATGGCGCTCAGGGAAAGTGACTAATGGTTTAGCGCTTGACCAGGTCAAAGTGGTCAGAGCGCCAAACCATTAGTTGCTCACCTGTTTCCCTAAAAATAAACCCGAAGCTCGAGCAGTTTCCATTACTCTCTTCTCTTTATTTTTTATTATCCTCATCCAAAACCGAGTTTTGAATGTTAGATTGTTGCGGCCATCTTGAGATATTGTGCAGAAATTAGAAGGGGTGTTTTGTTGTGGTTCTTTTGAACATGTTTTGCCCAAGTTTCATTAACAAACAATAACAAGGTATGAAGAACAACATTGATTTGATTTTTTTTATGATATATGATTTGGAATTAGAACAACATACAGTATGCGTTGTTTGTGTTTTTTTGTAGTTTTCTATGGTTTCAATTGATATTATTGTTAGAATTTTAGAATTAAAATGCATTTCTATATGGAGTTAGGGTTTTATTAGAGTTCCAATTAGGGTTTTTAAGCAAACGGATTTAATAGGAAGTTTGAAAGAAAAAAATTGACATCTTAAAAACTTGAAGATGTTGTGTAAATGTATTTCTTTGATATGTTCATGATGTTTGTGTTGCAAATGTTAATGATACCTAATTAAATTTTTATTTGTTGAGGTTATTATGATGTTTGGAAACCCTCGGTGCTACTCATATTTTAGGTGAACAATGGAGGTTGTTTTTGCAAAATACATGCGACAACGAATACAAGGGTTACCTCTTCCAGGTGACGATGATGCTACTGGTCATAACGCTGCAATATTATATCAAGTCGTAATGCAAGAGGCTCATGATTTACATAAACCTGAACCTAAAGTGGGGAAAAAAAAACTATTCATAGACGTCGTGTTAACACAGATGTTAACATGATGCAGGACTATTTCAACCCTGGATGTAGGTATGGGAGAATGACGTTCAAGGGACAGTCCAGTTTTCCTCGAAGAGTATTTTTGAATGTACTGGAATAACTTTGTGAGTTTGATAAGGATTTTCTTCAACGATGAGATGCAGCTAACATCCCTGGTCATAGCCCATGCATGAAAATGCTAGCCGTGATGAGGCACTTAGCAAAAGGTATTCTGGCTGATAGCCTAGATGATTACACGTAGATTGGCGCAACCACTATCTATCACTATGCTAAGAAGTTTATGGACGCAGTTATTTGAGTTTTTAATGATAGATATATGCGCCGTCCTACGACTGAAGACACCAGAAGGCTATTAGAAGAAAATGAAGCTCGTGGGTTTCTCGGAATGCTTGGTAGTGTTGACTGTTTTTACTGGGAGTAGAGATGTTGTCCAACTAATGTGTTGCGGGCGGTTGCTTCGTATGATAGATGGTTGTGGCATTATTGTTTTGGTCAGGGCGGCTCCAACAACGATATGAACATTTTGGAACAATCGAGATTATTTGATAGGGAGATGAATGGTATAGCACCTACGTGTGTTTATCGCATCAACAGTCGTGACTACGACTATGGGTACTAATTGGTTGATGGCATCTATCCACCTTGGTCAACCTTTGTGGCAGGATTTAAGGGGCCAAAGGAGAATCTTCCCCCACGGGAAAAATTATTTAATCAATACCAGTCATCCAAGATGAAGGATATTGAGCGTGCATTTGGTGGCCTTAAATCGAAATGGGCTGTGATTAGGAACCCATGCCGTTACTGGAGTAAAGCTGATGTAAAGACAATCATGAGAACATGCTGCATACATGCATGATGAAGACAAAAAAAGTCAAAGAAAAAGTCAAAAAAAAGGCAACGTTTATAATGCATGTTCTAAGTGTAGAGTATGATGGATGATTAACCTGTATCTTTCATGATGAAGACTTCATAATTTCATTTCCAATGGAGATAAAATGCCGAGTTGTTCTAGATCGATGATATCACTGTCAATGCTCCACCACCATCTGTTATCCAAAACATTAAAATCTAATCCATACTTGATTAAATCAAACACTTTACCAATGAACTCTACATCACCTGATATTATTAATCAAATCAATCAATAAGATTGATATACCAACACCACGAATCAGCGTCAAAATATACATACATCTTGGAGAGTTTGTTATAAGAGTTATGTTTGATCTTTTCAAACCAGACTCAAAAGATTAATTTTAGAAAATTTCAAACTAATTGAAGAAGAATCTGCAACAACTCTTTACAACCCTCGTCCTTGGAGGCTTCTCCGTGAAGACCTAGTTAAGCATCTATGGGAACGTCATAGTCAGGGACTTGGAGATGGGCAACGTCAAGCACTTGTGATCGATGATGCGTTACCCATTGTTGATGAAGGAACTACTGATGTGGATTATGATCTGTTTATGATACGGAGTCAGAGGGTTCCTTTTATGAAAATAGACAGTAGAGTTATGTTTGTTTTTCCCGTGAGTTAAAGATTGGTTTATTCCATTGCACTATTTTTAATTTGAAATTTGTTTCATTTTTAATTAATTTAGATCCATGAATTATTTGGATATTTAAAGCAGACTAGTAGATTAATTTTAAGTATTGAACAACTAAACAAGTGAAAATCAAACTACTACCTAGCTCATTAAACAATTAAATTTCAACATAAATATATGTTAGATTCGAGTTCCCAATATGTCGTTGACGGTGGAGTACATAAAATAAGCTCGTTGGTCTTCTTGATATAGAACAAGAGCCGATGCACGGTCACAATTTTCCAGAACAAGAAATTTTCTGAACACCCTTCATTTCTTCTTGATAGTCGAAATACGACACATCATGTCATTCTTCGACCTCTGGTTAGCATTGCCATTAACATGAACAAACTCATCACAAACATGGTTCGAGAAAGCGGTTTCGTATTGAACCCTTCCTTGATAGATAACTTCATCAGAAACTCTACAAAACTTCTAACAAGATCAATATCTTCCTGAACATAATAGCGATGCATTGCATACATAAAGGATAACAAAAAAATTTGATGTTTATGAGTTTGGTATAAAACTGTGGGTGCCAAAATTGGGTTTAAATAGGTGTTTGAATGATTAATTCGCCACTCTATTTGGAACATCAGATGGAGAGATCCGTTGAGGATCTAATGGTTGAAATCATGGCGCCAAATCTGGGCGGGTAACGGTTAGGCGCTCCAATTATTATCTGTTGGATCACCAACTGATCTGTAGATCTAACGGTGTATTATAAATTTATATTTGAATTTTATAAAGGTCAGATTTTGTCAAATTCTCTATAAAATAAGTTCCAAAAATCATATACCAACCACACCTAAAACATCTAATTTCCCTCTTCTATATTTGGTTTCATCTATTTTGAGTATTTCGTTTATGTAAGAAATAATGGCAAAATTCTCAGGTTCTGAAGATATCACACTAATCAATGCTTACATATCGATTACATGTGATCCTGTTGTGGGAAAAGATCAAGAAGCTAGAGATTTTTGGACGCGCATTCAAGTCGAGTACACAACAACATGGTACAAGAGTTAGCACTTTAAAAAAGGAAATCAAGAGATATGTTGGTCACGTTAGAAGCTATTTTAGGAACATGCCTAGCGGATTCAAACTTGCAACAACGGTGCGTTTATTTTGTTTCAAAACATTTACATTTTGTTATTTGGAGCTCCGCTTTCATGACATTAATGATTTTTATTTATTTTTTGCAACATTACTCAAAAGTAAAAATTGATTACGAAGAGCACCCAAAATATGGAAAGACATGGAGACATGAGGAAGTATTCCATATTTTGAAGCTTCACTTTGAGGAATTCAATCCGGAGATTATTGATCATGAAATAACAACACAACCAAGACAACTAGATGATGATGATGATGACGAAAATGTTAGTTTTTATGAAGATCAACAGAATACCCCTGGTGACTCTTCAGACGGGTCACGAAGAAGAAGGTTTTATGATGATAACTATGGTAGGGGTTCAGGAAGAGACAAGTCTAAACGAAACATACATGAGGCCAGGGCGCAAAGTGATGGTTTGGATAAGGTGTTGGGATATCTGCAGAAACAAAATGATGAAAGGTTCCAGTGGCAATAGGAACAAGAGCAAGCAAGGATGGATTCCACGAAGGAATATAGTGAGCATCTCAGGATGTTAGCAATAGGTACTAAAGCAATAACATCTAACAAACAACGTGAAACAGACTTGAAGATACTCCAAATTAATACATATATGATTCTTGAGTCCGAGAAGTTATTTTGGCGATGAAGAATGATATTATGATTCATCTGGGGCATACTTACCGTTATTATTGATTTGATTAAGCGTTATCTAGGTCTTAGTAGTTTAAGTTATTTGCATCTTAGAATCCCGAGTTATATCTAGTTTTTAAATTATTGTACCCCTTGTTTAGTTTTAATTGGTAGGCAGTTAGATTCTAGAGTTCTATTTATTTTAATTATTGTACCACTTTTTTTCAAAACACACACACCAATGCTAGCAGTGATCCGTCTTCATTAAAGTCGAGTTTTCAAAACACACACACACACCAATGCAAGTAGTGATACGTCTTCATTAAAGTCGAGTTTGCAAACACACACAATAATACAATCCATACTTCTTTTCTTCTATAAAATCGAGTCCCCTCGACCACAAATACATAATCAAATTCTCAACATTTATATTCGTATTTATAAATTATTATTAGTTTTGCAAAGATGGTGTCCAAATTCACAACAGAGGAAGATACTTCCATGATCAGAAGTTGGCTAAATGTTTATCATGCCGGCAATATTTCTCCTACACAGTTGTGGGACGCGGTTTTTCGCCAATTTATAGCTACCCACGGAAATCTCAACCAAAGAACTAGAAATTTTATACGAAATAGGGTTTTGTCGATAAGGCGAGCAGTGGGGCTATATGTTAATATGATTGTGCCACTATGGCGAAACCTTCGTTCTGGCCAGACATACACTAATGTTGTAAGTAAATTTCAGTAACATACATGTATTTAGCACACCACTTTTATCAAATAATAAGTTTTTTAATCCATGTTTCATACATGAAAACATTGAGAAACATTACTATTATGAGGTGGAAAGTGTTAGAGCATTTCTCGGTTGAAATCGCAAGCGTTGCTATCTCAAGCTTGTTTGTCAAGTTTAGTTGTCAAAACTATAAGTCTTGATTTCTAGTATACTTATAGCTAAGTCTCGGACTAGGATAGTAAATGTAGTTGAGCTTTAGACTCCATGGCGTTAATCGATTGAAGATGAAGAACTACTCAAGGGAACTTGTGGAACTTCATCAACAAAGAGGTATGTGGAGACTTGAACTTATCTATCACTCAAAAGTCTATCTATATCTCCTATTTTGAGACAAAAATCGTATTGT
The DNA here is from genome assembly GCA_023529315.1 of Papaver bracteatum. Taxonomy (NCBI): domain Eukaryota; kingdom Viridiplantae; phylum Streptophyta; class Magnoliopsida; order Ranunculales; family Papaveraceae; genus Papaver; species Papaver bracteatum. Next base: position 107,884 of record JAJJWX010002237.1, on the reverse strand, counting down.
TATATATACTTCAATTATACACATTTGCTATTTCGAGCCGAGTTTATCTCACTTATCTATTTCTAGAAATATGTGTTGGTAATCTTTCGCTTTAGACAAGTTCATCTTTACTCGTGACGAAAGTCATGTTGATTATTTCAATAACTTGACAATCACGTTGATGAAAATAGTTTGTGAATAACAACTATTATAACATCCTATAAGAAAGTTTCAATGATTTAAATGAGAGTTTAGATCAAGTAACCATGTTAGGCATAGTGTTTTCTCACATTTGTACGGGAACCTAAAGTATACGTACCGGCGGTTGTTGGAATCTCGGGCAAGTATGCGTACCCGTACGCATACTGGCAGAAGTTTCACGTCCGTGAATTTCTGCTAGAGTTTGGAAGTGTGAATTGGTATGCGCACCCGTACGCGTACTGGCATAACCAAACTAGGTCCGACCACTTATGTATGCGTACCCATTTCCATACTTAAGTAGGTTACTTTCTAAAATCAGTTTGTTCATGAACTAAGACATTTATATAACGGGATAAGGAATGCAATCTTTGCAAACCGTGGGTATAATGTTCATGAATTGATTCGAGTGAATCAAAATGGATTTTTCTTTGATTGTGTCATGTATACTTCTATAAGATCTAAGAAATTTAACAACTCTCTAACTAGTTCAATTGAGTCACTTGAACTAGTTATGGTGAAGATGAATAAGGTTGATATGAAAGTGCTCATATGGCTAACCATTGGTTAACTATTGTTGAACCAACAAGGTATACACATTTAGGTACGGTTACTCAAACCTAAATGAAGATGCATTTCATTTGTCTATAACAAGCTTAGTTCGATCTAACGGTTGAAATATATTAGCTTGAATCTAATCAGGTTTTTATCTAACGGTGAATATTAAATGCTTTGTTACCAAGGTATTTGAGCAATACTTGCTCAGTTGCTCGAATATTGATCCAACTATCAATATGCAATTTATCGAATTGAGAAATACTTGCTCAGTTGCTCGAATATTGATCTGATTATCAACATTCAGTAATGTATCAAATTGAGCAATACTTGCTCAGTTGCTCGAATATTGATCCAATATTCAACAATTCATCGAATTTACAATATGTGCTCATACGAGCAATATCAACACAAGAACTATACATCTGACATGTTCAATCCATGAATCACGGATCATTCGTCAATCATGCTCAATTCAACAAAACTTAGCTCACTCTCTAATCAAGTCAACGACTGACTAATAAAATACACATCTGCTTTGCAGACTCCACGTTCGTGAGATATCAATCACGTCACATGGGAGGATATTATTTAGGGTTTTGGTCTGGCATCCTATGGCACGTGTGTTCACCCATAATGAGAAGTGTGAGTAAGTCATGCAAACGGTTTAAGGAGTTAGCAAAGTAGTGTATGAACGGTTAACCAATTCTCCACATGACCTGGAACTGGTTTCACCACAATCTCCCACTTTCCCACTCTTTCACTCAAGAAACCGTCACACTTACTGGGATCCATGTTGTTAGAGCATAGCTCGGTTGAACCCACCAAGTGTTGGTATGTCAAGTTTGGTTGTCACATTTTAGTGAATCAAAACTCATTTTAATAGTCGCTTGATTATGTACCAGAGTCAACTTCATATAGGTTAGCTTGAAAGTATTAGGATATGAGACATTGCAAGTATTGCGAAGACTTAAATAAGTGAAGAAGTAAGAGGCTACAACGACAACATCATCCTTCCACTTTAGGTTAGTGATATTTGACTTGAACTATTTCATTCCCTAACGTATCTTTCAAGTCGTACATATTGAAAAACAAAGCTGCGAAGCATGAATATACTCTAGATAGACATAGTATTAAGGAATACAATACGAGGTTTATAGCTTAACCATTAAACTTTGTATAGATAAGACATCGACATAATCATTTGAATGTTATTGTGATTATGTATAGGTATGAGGTGGGGATTTTATCCTAGGAAAAAATATTTTACATGTGGTTTAAGGAAGTAAATTCATGAACTTGTTTTGTGAATCGAAAAGGAAATCGCCAGGCATTATCGGTATTTTTATTCATTGCATATCTTATGAACTACCAATATGTATGATTAGTATAACCTCTCATGACTTGTTTATGTTCTTGGTAAAACTATTCACAAAGGCCTGAATTTTGTATTGGTATGACTTTTATTAGTGAAACCGATCTTAAGTAATCCCCTGAGATGGTATGATCGATTTTGTGATTTTGTGTATGACCAAATCTGGGTAAAGGGGAACCGATCCTAGTAAGAGGTGCAACACATCACAAAAAGGAATCGATCCTTGTATGAGGTGCATCAAGTTTGTAGCATAAAGGGGAACCGATTCTATGGACATGTGCAACACGTTTTTAGGTAAAGGGGAACCGATACTATGGTCATGTGCAACACATACAAGTTAGATACCATATATATGTGGGGAACCGATCCTAGTACCTAGTCAACCGAATATTGGAAAGCTAGTGTGACTATGCACAGTACTCACATGGAGGTAGAACCAAAACTTGTTTTGGTAGAGCCGTTAAACCCATGATTTGTGATTGAATGTTCTTGATCAATTACATAGTTCTTGAAAGTCAAATGGACCAATTCTAAACTTGTTTGGAAGTGTGGAAAATCGGTTTCAAGGTTGTAAGTATGAAAGAGGACTTAGAAAGTAAGGATGTCGACATACTTTGAACATGTGCAGTAATGCTTATCTTTTATTGTTCAAAGTTATTCCTTAATAACTAAAGGAAGAAAATCTCGTATCGAAAAATAAATAAGTTAAGAATCTTTTATTTAAGGTTTATAATTTTAGGAAAATGAGAATTATTAATGTGCCTTTACTAGCTAGATATTTTCCAAAGAGATTTTCGGTCAATATTTTGGACAGAGCATTTCCAGGAATTATGAAAACCGAATTTGGAATTATATTGCATATCTTGAGAATATTTTCGGTTTTGGAAATTCCTTGGTGTCCAAACTTCCTTGTCTATAAATACTTGAAATTTTCATTTCGGGCAAACTAATCCTTCGTGACAGTAAACTTCCTCAGTTGTGTTGTTACTGGTGAAGCCGCATATTCGGAGAGGAGAGTAACCTAATTAGGCAAAATCTCTTACGGTCGCTCAGTTTAAAGTCTTCTTTGGGATTGAGAAGCTCTATTAGTACCGTTGGTGGGAAACTAGATAATTGCGGTTTATCTTGTGTGTTTCGATTGATTTGATTGACTAACTGTGGTTAAACTTTGATTGCACCTAGTTTTTTTATGCTTGAGAATCTTCTCTTCTGATATAAGATTCACTCAAACTAGATCGAAGTTTCGACATGGATCTTTAGACTGTTTGTAGATATAAAGACGATCTTGTGATAATCCATTGTTAACTGACTCCGTTCTGTGCGTGATTGATCACAAGAGATTCAATTTGTTGTGCATAGGTGTTTATTGAAGGTCTAAGAAGATTTGAAGATAAAAAAGAGTTTCAAGATTTCTGATTTGGGTTCATAATCTTTGGTGTGCACAATACTTGTTTCGGTAAAAGAGGATCCAACTATAATCGGTTCATACTTATGGTAAATTAGATTGATTATTTGTGTAGATCGGCATCAATACAATTCTTTGTGATTAAAAGTATTGATTGCAAAATCTTAACAATTACCTTTGGTAGTTGAGAATAAGATAGATCTAAGAACCTGACGAAGGAGTTTATTGAGATAAACAGAAGAGCCTTTGTTGAACTCACATCACTTGGTTGAAGAGAGTTGATACCGAACAAATTTGTTGTTCATTTACTGTTTGGAATATGAACCAAAGAAATTGTTCCAAGTACGTGACTTATTACAGGTCGGAGGCGTGGGAATACATAAGGAACTAGGTAAACTATAGGTTTAGTTTCTTGGTATCAACTATACGAAGTTGGTTTGATTTTGTATAGCGGCTTAATCCTGAGAGTATTCAATTCTGGACAAGGTCTCGGGGTTTTTATGTATTTGCGGTTTCCTTGTTAACAAAATCTTGTTGTGTCATTTACTTTTATTTTCCGCAATTATAATTTTTGTTATTATAATTTAAAGTAAATTAAACAAACGTTAATTCCTATTTACTTGATAACAATCCTATTGTGTTTGGTTAAGTCCGAACCTCTTATCAAGTAAACATACTTCGTTGACGTATTATCTCGATCTCGTATCCATAGAAAATCACACGAAGTGTGAACTGATTAGTTGTATTGTCTCGACTCAGTCCATAGACAATCACTTTCGGAGAAAGGACTTATAGGTGGAATTTTTTTAGCTTGAGGTATATTTGGGTATCCTCGCCTTTTCAAATGTGTTCATTATTCTGACAATAAAATACGTCTTTGAATCCATGATTGAGGGGACACAAAAAATTCACGAGATATTGAACAGACAATCCATCGTCTAACTAAGAATCATCGTGTGAGCAACACTCTCTAAATCATTCGAAACTTATTTACACAAACTTGAAGAAACCTTCAACACATCCATAATCCTTGATCATCATTGATCCCACAATTCTCAGCTTTTCTCCTTCAGATCAACCCATCTCCTCTTTGTGACCGAATTGACTCTGGAACGTTCATTGACTTGGTTTAGTCCGGAGTCCTACAGATTGATCTCTCTAACTCAAAGCACTCTCGTTCATTGCATCTGTGTGAGGTTAAGCAGTTTTCTCGGTTGAGGAGTCTTGCCCGAACCATCGTCTCTTCACTTCCCCAAGAAACTAGCAAATCGTTTTTCCCTATCTACATATTGGCGACCACAGTGGGAGATTAATCTCTATGTTGCAATATCATATTTTCACAAAATGGTAGATCTTAGGTCAGGTTCAGTTACAAATCCTGACACAAATAACGGTGGTACTCCAGAGGAAGTCAGAGAAAATCCGCCTATCATAGCTGATCTCATGAAGGTGCAAGAGACTTGCTAAAAATCAGACTGACATGGCTGCGACGCAGAAAAAGTTGTGCAATTACCTCAAAAATCTCACTGACAAGATGACAGAGAAGACTCAGGAGAAGGGGAAAACCAAAGAAACTGTTGATCCCGAGGTTGTTCCAGTCCATGTAGTTGACGATGATGAAGTCCAAAAAACTACGGAAAATCCACCAACAAAGGAGATTACCGATTTTATCACTCGTGAAGATCTGGAACGCTTTATGGAGTATTGAGAAAAAGGAAATGCACCATCTATCAATCTCCATCAACATCCATACCCTACTGCTACGCAAAGAATCCCTCTTCCAAAAGGCTACACTTCTCCAACATTCATGCTGTACAACGGAACATGGAACGCTTGAGAACACGTCTCTCGATTCTTGGAGGCACTAGGAGAGCACGAGCACAACCATGTTGTCTGTCTGAAAGAATTCTCAAAATCTCTGACAGGACGAGCATACACATGGTACAACAACATTGCACCAGGGAGCATTGCTAGTTGGGGAGAAATGGTTAATGTTTTCAACAATAAATAATTCTTTGTCTCAGAGAAGATTACTCTTTCTGACTTAGGGAGAATAGCTCAGAAAAACACTGAACATCCGAACGAATATGTGAAGAGATTCAGAATTCAAGCCTTGGATTTTCATGATCCTAATGTTATTGAACAACAATTGGTGGAATTATGCATCAACATGATGATACCGGTCTACAGAGCTATGCTGGAAAATCTTCGGTTCCAGACTTTCTCAGAACTCCATGAAGCGGCTAAGCGATCAGCAACTACAACACCAGCCTTACTAGAAAGAACAAAAAATGTCAAAACCGATGAACAGCGAGACACTCGAACCAACACTAGGCGCCTAGTCAATAAACAATACAGTGTTCAACCTTCCATGAATGTTGCTGAAGGAAGCAAAAGGAAAGATGAGGCACAACAACATAAGAATGTTACTTCAGCGTCTCACCCTACAAAAGAACCAAGGAAGGACAACCAAGCCAAAAATGCACAAGCACCTGCTCAACGTCAGCAGAGTGACCAGGAAGTACCTAATTTTACTTTCCTTATTGAAGAGGTGATAGAATTACTAGAAGACTGGATCCAGGATGGTGCGATCAATTTACCTTCCGTCAGAAGAGAGACGACAAACGTCAAAGTGGAGAATCCATGTTACTGCCTATTTCATAGGTATTTCAGTCATCCGACCAGTAATTACAGAACCCTGAAGCGCATATTCAAGGAAAATGCCGACTCAGGAGAACTGGGGACTGAAGGAGTACACAAGAATCCTCTCCCAATCAGAACCTTTACACTCTCTGAACAGACAGTCAAAGAAGCAGTTCAATCATTGATCGAGCATGTTTGCGAATTACTTTATGTATCAAAAGCTCAAATGGGAGATATGTTCATGGCTTTAAATCAGATAGTGTCTGGGAAACAACTATCCATTCCATAAATGCTCCCTAAACCTCCATCCATAAAGAGATGTACAACTGGGGACTGTTTACCACAGTACACCTCAAAGGAAATGAATTCAGAAGGGTGCTTATCGACGTTGGCACAACTATTAACATCATTCCTTTGAAAACTCTTAGAGATGCAGGCATAACTCAACAAGAAGCTACATATGCTCATGTCTCGGTCAGAGATCATGAAGGAATACTTAGAGATACGTATGGTTACATCTTTCTCAAGATAAAAATTGATGCAACCTGGACGGAGACCAAATTTCATATAATCATGGAAGATCCAGGGCATGACATGATCCTCGGGAGGATGTGGATTCATGATGGAAAGGTATCTACAACACCTTTAGTTGAATATTTATCTGTTGAATAAATCTCTTACTCGGAAGAAATAGACGACGCTCCACCATTCGAACATCTAGGGAAAGTTGGAGCCTTGATGGAACTCACTCAAAAACCTGAAGAAAGTGCACACGAATTCGTCAAAAGGTTCCGTACTCAGGCAAGTCTTATTCTCCTCATGCGTCCATATTATCAACTTTCAAATATGCTACTCTGGTCCAAGGACTCGACCTTACTCACAACTTTTCTATCACCAAACGTTATGAGTGGTTAGTCTTGCCTCAGCCATACTTCACCAAATGGTTGGATGCGGAACCCCTCTGAATCCATCGTCTCACTGACACAACATTTCTAGAATAATGATCAAGCACGAGAATCAATATCCTGGATACTCTCCCTTGCGTGAGTGTCCACATGTGCCATGGAAAGCTCCACAAACATGAAATCCCACTATATGAGGAATTCCGAACTAGCAGAAGATATTCATGGCACGAACAACCAAGCCTAACAAGTTTCATGAAGGAGATTTAGTTCTCAAGGAAACTAAGCATAATCTCCATTCCACAAGGAATTCTAACTGGGAAGGGCCTTTTATGATTGTTAAGTCAGCAATTGGAGGATACTACAAATTGGCTGATATGAATGGAAAGACAAGTGTGCTAGTGATTCACGAGAATTGGCTAAAATCCTTTTATGCCTGAAACATTCAGCATCCTAAGGTGTTCTATATTCAAGACCCGAACACTTGAAACACCCAATATTTGCTTTTTAAGATTTTCTTTCACCTGTATTTTTAATTCCTCCAAAATGTTTGCAATATTTGCATCCAGTATTTGAATTCAGCAATTTATCAAAGTTCTCATACTTAAAATAAAAATCTCTATCAAACCCAAAAGAAAATCCTCAATTACTCACTTATTTAAAACCAATTCAAAAAATTCAAAACCAAAGTAAAACCTCACATCTCTCAGAAGTTCAAGGTTCAAGAGATTATGGAAAGAAAAATTAAAGGAAGCCGGAAAAGTAAGATTTCTTCTTCTCTGCATTCTCCAAGACTTTCAAGGCCGCTTTCTCCAACTCCAGCTTTTCAGTCAATTCAACAATCTTGGCCATTTTCTCCACCACAACATCACTAGTGAAAGGTAAATTGTTCTCTACTGCGTCCTTGATGGTGTCGATTTTTTGACGAAGCCACATCAAATTGAAACCAAGTTCTTCAGATCTCTTCAAATTGTAATCTCAATCAAAGAGTACATCTTGAGTGACAGTACTTCTCGCCATGGTCCGTATATTATCTATGACACGCAAGATATCTCCTACTTGCATTGTCAATAAGTAACTGCATTTTGGATCCTTGGTGACAACAATGTGACCATCCATTTTCCACAATTTCTCATACATATTAGCATACCCTATGGGAACGCTAAATCCTCTAACTGATGTGTGATATGGGAGAGACTCACCGAATGGAGGATCACAAACAATCACTACATTAGGGTATTCATCAGTTAGAGTATCACAAACAATCACTGTTCAACAGTTGTGGGAACAGTTTCTTCTATTGTTAGAGCATTTTTTTCCATTCTGGGTCCAGTTTATTCGATCTCTAAAGTAACGATTATTTGAGATTCATTTTCAACTTCAATAGCAACATTTTCATGGCATTGAGGTACAGATATGCTAACATCATAAACTCGATTCACATATGGTTTGAATCATCACTCTCCCCATTTTTCTCAACTTCGGCATTTGGTACCTAATACGAATATTACATGAGATTAGAGCGATTCAAGCATGGAAACCAAAGGCAATCATATAATCTAGCATGTACGTGAACTAACACTATCTAAGTTCTGTATTATACATCCAAGACATGAGCAAATAGTGTGGAAGTCGTAAAACACATTTTTCAACAAGCTCGTCTGAAGATATTTTATATTTCCCTGTATAAGACGATGAACTAGGAACAATTGGTAAGGAATTTAAGGTTTATTCATATACCATTCTCTTTGTATCAAAATTTCATGACATTTGGATAAGAGAGCAAAAAGATGTGGTCAAAACATTGGACTACATGCCAGCTGAAAATTTTCTGAAGGGCTCCTGGAAGTTTATTGTTTCGCTGATATCGACCCTTAAACATGCTCAAAACTCAAAAATATTTTTTTGAAAAAGCTTGGAAATCTCCTGGGCATGAGAATACACGGGTAGATCACGAAAATCCGACATCGGATGAAGATTTTATGGTGTTTTTGCTAAAAGACCGAGTTCTGAAATTTTCTGATGACGTACTTCACTAAAAAAATTCATTCATTCATATGGATTCTCATTCATTCATCAACAAATCAGTACTTACTTGAGGGGTCTCTAAGTTGTTCAAGAGATTAATATGGTTGGCATCAACATTGGGAGCGTCATTGCCTTCGTTCGGTCCTGGTTCTTGAGGATTCCCTTTCTCACCACCATTCGAAGACGAATGAACAACACGAACATGTTGGTCCTCCACAACAATGTTCTTCTGGATATATAGCAGAAATTATTATTATTTATTTCAAGAAGTATCATGATTGATTATACGAAGGAATACTTACATCAACTTCATCTTCATCGCTGGACTCATGAGTTGTTAACTGAGCAAGACAAAGACCGTCAATACTTGATGGAGAGAAATTCTGGAGCAGCAAAAAACATTGGTTTCATGATCCTAATTATGCGGACAAGGAAAAAATCACGAAGGAATATTAATAACTCACCAAAGAAACGACGGGGGACTTCACATTATTCGGTGTCATCCGGTAGTTCCTCCTACTTCTTCCTTCTCCACTCTGGGGGATTTCTTGCACTTCCGAGAAATCTAACTGAATTCAAGATCTCATAACACGGTTGTCCTACAATAAAATCAATAAAACAATTAAGATGTGTTTATCATGCATTCACCGAAATCATAAGAAGAACACTTACTTGTGAGCATTCCGGAGGCATTTTTATCTTATCACCACTAGAAAGATGTTTTAATCTTGGCCGATCATCAATCATGTCAGGAGGAGGAAACATCCATCGCAAACTTATGCAAGCACTCTAGTTGTTGATGCCAAAAGTCTATATACCCTGGAGTTACGTAGGTCGCTCGATCGAAGCAAGGGAACAAGTAACTATTTCCTTCTACGTGAGTACAATCTGAATGAGGTTTCAAATGCTCAACCGATGGCTTACTCATTCGATGACCTGGAGAACACTGATCAAGACCCATCTGTCGAGATGCTCTATCGATGTTATATTCTTCCACCTGGAACTTTCCTTGCAATACTGATACTAAATAACCAGGGGTGCAGCTCAATATGAAAGATTTCTCTCCATCACTCAGACCGATGCCAGACTTCAATATGAAATTTTCTTCATCAACATTGAAAGTGATCAATTGTGATAATAGAGGAGGAACTGACACCCAGGGGCAAAAATTAAATTCGGTGTCTAAAATACTAGTGAGGCGTGTCTTATGTTGTGGCTTCTTTGTAGACCAGCGCATAATCCTGGCATTATCTTTCTCGAGGAAAGCATGACAAGTATCAACATTGGGTCCTTGCAAGATGCTATGAGGAATTTGAGCATAATTCTCAAGGTGCTCCCACATCAAAATCTTGGAGGAACATAGTATTATCATATGTTTCAATTTTCAGGAAACCATTGGAAATGATGGAGTCTATGACTAAGGAGTCTAAATTGGAAAACATCGAACCCAAGAACAGACTACCGATAGGAAGTTTCTCACCTTTAGCCATTTTAATAGCAAAAGGAATTAAAAATGGCTTCAACAAATGTCCACTATCCTCAAGAACATCTCTGGAGAGCCACAAGCATAAGAAAGCGATAATGGTTAATGTACCATCAACAGGTTCTTCAGGAACTCCATCTCTCGGCCACCAGTGTTTCAACCATTGAGCATAGAAAAATTTGGGCGACTTGTTGAAATCGTGCATTTTTAGGGATCTTTATGAGGATGATTAATAAGATGAAGATCTTGACAAGTCAGTCTCCTTGATCACAAGAAAATTTAGGGATCTTCTTTTGAAGAGAAGTAAACGGTTCTCCAGAGATAAGCTCATGTCATTAGTTAAACCCCATAATCGTGCTCCTCCTAAAAACAGGGATAATGATGATAATGATGATGAAGATATGCCTCAGTTCTTTAAGTGTAAAGGTTTTGGCCATTTTATAAATGAAATCGCAAAAAATACACTGGGAACAAAGGTCTTGCTGCAACGCTTGATGAAATGTCTGAAAACTATGATTCTAATGAAGACGAAAAGTCAAGTATTGCACTTCTTTGTGAAAATGTTGATTTTGATAATTGTAGCAATACATACATCAATCTTGATATTCTTTCAGAAGAAATCTCAATCGACCTGGAAGAAAAAATTGATCTACATGTTTCTACTGGAAACTCTTTTTCTGATTTTGCAGGTTTGACCATGTGTCTTGTAGCCTGCACAAATAAGATGTTATTGATGGTGGATTTTTGACAAAGGTCAAAATCATAAAATCGTGATATTGCATGTTTCTGACCCGGCTTCAGGAACACATGTGACGATTCATATTTTATGATTCGTGAACCGTTTCACGATCTCTGATCGAATTTCATCGTGACCTCCATGTAGAATAACATGATTAGGCGGCCCCCTACATAATTGTTTGATGAGAGGGCTTAACGCCTTCAGGACGTCGGCGATACGCGCTGTTCCCTAACTACATAGAGAGACCGTGTATAGATTCAGGCGGCTCTACTACATAATTATTTGTTGAGGAGGATAAACGCCTTCAGGACACCAACCCTGCACATTGTTCCCTGACTATACACCTTTCAGAACACGTATGATGCTTCAACTATCTCATATCTCGATTCAACAATAAATTAATTCTACCGTGACATTCACCGATTGAATTCCTAGAAAATAATCTATTTTATCTTATTACTCCGTTTTGTGGCTATCCCCGACTGATTCCATGGATTAGTAATAGATAACCATTTTATCTCATTACTCCGTTCCCTGAATCCTCCGGATGGATTCATGGATTAGTAATAGATGCACAATTTATAATTATTGTTGCGTTTCATGAATCATTCTCCGTCGAATTTCATGAATTAGTAATAATTACTCAATAATCGGGCATCTGGACTATCACCGAATAAGCCCTAAGAAAATGGTGCAAGTGTATGCACGAATGAGCATTTGAAAGTATGGACAAACGAGGAATCCTACACAAAATAGGAGAGATAAAATAATAAATATGAAAGAGGCGCCTAGGGACCGAATCCACCAGCCGGCCAGTCATGTCGTCGTGGTCGGTCCTCCATGCCTCTTCCTTTATTTTTTTCTTATTTTCTTATTTTCATGAACTCATGAAGGCTCCTTCATTCGAGCAAATTTCCTTGTTTGAGCAAAACTCACGGTTTCTCCATATTTTCACGGTTTCATGAAAAATAATAAAAATAGGGAAGGTGTCGTGGGACCGGGCTACCTTGCCATCCGGACATGACCTAGACGTAGCCGGTCCCACACCTTGCAATCCCTTGTTTTCATAATTATTATTTCCCTCATCTCATGAAACTCCTACGTTTGAGCAAAAAATCATGGTTTCTACATATTTTCTCAAATATTGCTCAAACCATGAAAAAGCCAAAAAGTCAAATGGTCACGTGACCGACTAGGATACTCACGTCAAATATTAAAATATTATTATTTTAATACTCTCAAAATTTATCAAATGAGCAAAGTTCTACTTGCTCATTCGAGCAAAAATCAAGAATTTCAGTCAAAGATCAAACTCTTCTGAAAATCCAAAATATTGCTCAAACGCACACCAGAAAATACCAAAATTCTCAAAACTGAGACACAAACATCATGGTGACACAGGCATGGTTCCTTGACCGACCAAGGCCGTCCCTAAGGCTTCCGAGGAGCCGGTACCACACATCTTCACGATTTTGACCTAATTTGCTCAATTGCTCATATTGGGTCCAAACTCTTTTCAACCAACTTGGAATTTGCTCAAACAACCAACAGTTGGTTCCACGACCATCAAGGTCCGGTCTCATGCCCTATTGGTTGGTCCCTCATTTCTCCATAATTAGGTTTTATCACCTAACGCTCGCACGAGCATTATTCTAACAATTGATCAACACCAGCGTTTGATCATTCTTTCACTAACCGGTCAACTAAGGACCCTGGTGCACAATCACTCGAGTACTCGGGCATCACATGGTCTTCCATCATCCCATGTGGTCGGTCCCTCCCTCACTCATGACCTATTTTTATCAACTCATCAATTGACGAACAATTGATCAAAAATTAGGGTTTCGAACAAATGCTCCACAAATCATAATTTTGAGCAAGTTCAAACACTAATATTTTTATGTTGATCTAGTAATCGACATCCAGATTAATTATATAATATTTGGTAGACTACCAATATTTTAATTAATACTTTATTGGGTCACGTTACCAATAATTCATTGAATTGAGCAATACTTGCTCAGTTGCTCGAATATTGATCCAATTATCAATATTCAATAATTTATCGAATTGAGAAATACTTACTCCGTTGTTCGAATATTGATCCAATATTCAACAATTCATCAAATTTATAATATTTTCTCAGACGAGCAATATCAATACAAGAACTATACATCTGACATGTTCAATCCATGAATCACTGAGCATTCGTCAATCATGCTCAATTCAACAAACTTAGACTCACTGTCTAATCAAGTCAACGACTGACTAATCAAATACATGTCTGCTTTGCAGACTCCACGTTCGTGAGACATCAATCACGTCACATGGAGGGATATTATTTAGGGTTTTGGTCTAGCAGCCTACGACACGTGTGTTCATCCACAATGAGAAGTGTGATTAAGTTGTGCAAACGGTTGAAGGAGTTAGCAAAGTAGTTGGTGGACAGTTAACCAAGTATCCACACGACCTGGAACTGGTTTCACCACGATCCCCCACTTTCCCACTTTCACTCAAAAAATCCGTCATACTTACTGGGATCAATGTGTTCACTATTCTGATAATAAAATAAGTCTCTGAATCAATGATTGAGGGGACACAGAAAATCCACGAGATATTAAATAGACAATCCATCGTCTAACCAAGAATCATCGTGTGAGCAACACTCTCTCAATCATTTGAAACCTTCAACACATCCACAATCCTTGATCATCATTGATCCCAAAATTCTCAGCTTCACTCCTACAGATCAACCCATCTCCTTGTCATGTCCCAAACCTTGGAGGACGGCGTCATTTCGACGACAATATTTAGTGTAATCTTTAGTTGTAGCCTTTAACCAATTAGGGGTGTTTTTATCCTTTGTAATGAGTGGTTTAGATATACATTTAGTAGCGTTGTAGCCGTTAGATTTAGGGTAGTATTTTGGGGTAAAGCCTTATAAACTCAGGAGTATGTAAGAGAGTTCTTTATCTAAGAAATTAATGAAAACAATAGATCGTTTCAATCGATTAAACTGTGTTCTTCAGAACCGGGAGGCTTGATCCATGAGGATCTTGATGTTACTACTATTTTTATCCTGTTCTTGTTGTAAATCACACCTCGGTTCATAACAATTGGTAGCATCCAGAAATTTCTATGTGTACTCTGCAATGGAAGAATTGAAATTAATTCATAAATTAAATGGATATCTATTGGAGAAACTAAGGCTGTTAGTGGATGGAAGCTTACCAAATCGAGATATTCATATTCAATTAACAGAGCTTCTTATTTCTATTACTGAGAGAGAGTTGGAATCGTTCAACAAACCTATTGCCATAAATCAGCTACAGAAATCTGAAGAACAATTAGTTAATGGAGTTACAGGTGTTGTTGACAGGGAAGAAGAAGATGAGTTTGATCTGATTATTCCATCTTATTTATTTGAAGAAGATGATTCTCTAGATTTGGAGTTGATTCCTTCTTACTTATTTGACGAAGAAGAAGATGCAGTTACTGTCGATTCCGAAGTGCTCATTCCCTTGTTTTTCTTCGACGAAGAGGAAGAATTGCCTGATGGGGTCAATGTTAAGCAAGTTATGAATAATGAGGTTAATTATAAAAAACTGATGAGCTTACAGGTAACAACGAATAGCAACCCTAACTGATTAATTTGTGAAGGTTTTTATATTATTATCAATTCTTCTCGCATTCTATTTGATCGTGGCAGAGGAATTGGAATTATGAGGGGTTTTTCTGATGTTGGGAATTGTAAGTATTGTACTATTTCAAATAAGCCTGGTTCTTTGGTACCCAGTGTATGTTCAATTCAGGTGGATAAATTTGATTGGAAATCTATTTATGGGAATGTTCCAAAACATGGGTTTAAATTGGAAAGATTGTTTGAGGATTCAATACTGTTTTTGTCGGTTAAAAATCAAAACAGACATATCGTTGGCAAGCTATTTGATAAAACACCTGAGAGTGTAGTTTGGAATTTGAATGGTGTTGGGATGGTTTTGTCTTGTAACCTCAGATGGGAAAGGTGAGTTGCCAGTTAATAAATTATGAATGTGTCTTCCCTATCACTGTTGCTGCTCGTAGGAGTTTTGATCGAGGAAAGTTTTTTAAAGGTATCAAGAGGTATTCTTATCACAATACAAGCAGTTCTCATTTTGGTTTTGGTATACTTATCTATTGTATGATTGTTTCCAATGGGTTGATTATAATGGGTAAATCTGATGAGATAGTTGTTTATGAGGGTGTTTTAAAAATTGGGTACCATTTGAAATGGTTTTCTGCAGATTCGGTTCTGTTAATAATGGTTGAAAATAGTGGCAGTAGTAATGGTAGAAAGTTGTTTATGATAATATCGCAAAGAGGAAATATAACTCGAAGTACTTCTTCACTTGGGATTGTGGGAATGGTTACTAAGGAGATGACTCATCTAGTGTTGGATACCTGGGGAAAAGATTCTGATTCGTTGTAGAAAAAGTATGAGTTAATAGTTACTGCCATTTTTTATTTTAACTTAGTTCGAATTCTGTTGAATCAGTGGGGTGGTTGTGAAGCTGCCAATAAGCAAATTCTGGTTGCTGAGGCCTTGGAACTGCAGTTTGGTGGTCTTTTGCATCTTGAGTTGTTTTCTTACACAGGTGGTGTTGTGCTTCAAATCCTAGACATGCTGATGCTTGTACTTGAGGTGGAAATTTAAAGAAGCTTCAATTGATTTCAAGTATCTGGGAGAGCAACCTCCGATCAACATTTCGACTATATTCTTTCAATGGTTCTGTCAAGTAACTCTTAGATTTCTTATTCATCACCTGTTGCAACCGCGGGGTGTTGTTTTTATATGCTTCTATCAATTGCTTACCGAGTCTCTTATTTTATCAACTACGATATCCAACCAAGTGACTGAAGTCGGCAAAACAAAAATGTCTACACATGTGTGCTATAGCAGTCTTATAATTCCGGGCAATGGTATACAGGTATTTCTGCACCGGGTCACGAGTTGCCTTGATTATTTCTTTTGTGCTCAACAGATTAATTATCTGCTGGTTACTTTCTCAGTTCCCACCATGTATCTGTATTCTCTATCTCTTCCCTCTGAAGTTGGTAGACTTGTGATTCAAAATAGGGTTTGAACTGCAGTTAAGACTTATAGCTCGAGTTGTCTGCACATCTTGCACTACTGTGGCTGGTATTTTAGTTATTATTGTAACATACTGCTGGGATATCAACCAACGAAGGGATTTTTACAATGAGCTGGTAGTAGGGTGTGGAGATTGAGTAGTACGGATACCACCATTCTCTTGGAACTTCAATGGGGTTTCCCTACGACGACAACTTCCATACATAGTGAGTCTATAGTTGTTAGTGGAAGGGAACAAGAGCACAGGAAGGTGCTGCCAAAACCCTTGGAAGACTCCAAGTATTTTTTGTTTACATCAGTTCCCACAAGTGTGCACTATCACTTTCATTTCTGGAGCATGCGGTGTGATTTGGTATCTCATGCAATGGAAGATTATTGCTGGACCAGAATTTTCATAAGCAAGTTGGGAACTCGTGTATTTCTCAGAGGGATTCAACGGTTAGCAGTTGTCATGGTGGTGGGTTACTTACGATGGAAGTTTAAATTACCTTTTGTGCACTATGAAGGCCTAGCCATTAGAGAGAATGAAAAGAACTGGACAAAAATGATGATAATTAAGAAGATACAGGACTTGTGTGGTCAAGTGCCTGCTAAGAGGATAGCAAATAATTTTTCCTTGCAGCTTCTATTTGGGGTGCTTGATCTTATGGGTGCTTATACGCCAGCAAATAACTTGTCTTGCCAACTAATGGGAGTCTGGAATTCAGGTGATAACTATGTGGGGCTTAATATTTTTTCTCTTATGAACCTTGGAAGGAATTTTCACACTTATTAATGCTAATATTCTCAGTAGTAGAGGGATTAACTAGTAAGGCCAAGGAAGTGTTCCCTCCATCGCAGCAAGGACTTGGTCGTAGGGGTGAAGACTTTAATGTTTTAGTAGTATATCATATCGGTATTATTCCACCATTCTTCGAGGAACTGAATGTCTCCACCACTACATACATGACCACAAGGAAGTATCCACTGTTTTCCTTTAACGGAGGGGCCACACTCGTGTCTGCTCATTACATTACGCAGGAAAACAGTCAGTTGATGGCTGGACTGGAAGTTGGAGTTCTTACAGTCCTTAAATAACGGACTACATACAACTAAGAGTTCATGGTGCTACGACAAGCGAAATGTTAGCAAGGCAACAAACAACAAAGTGTCATCATGTCCCTGTTATGAGAGTGGATTGGCCCATATCATTTCGACTACACAAAAGCAGCAGCAGATCTTCCCATTGTGAACTTAACAAGCCTTTTTTCTTTGACCTTCATCCTTGCGGACAAGGATGTTCAGAAGGGGATGGTATTTTTCATGTCCCAAACCTTAGAGGACGCGCCCATATCATTTCGACGACGGTATTTAGTGTAATCTTTAGTTGTAGCCTTTAACCAATTAGGGGTGTTTTTATCCTTTGTAATGAGTGGTTTAGATGTACATTTAGTGGCGTTGTAGCCGTTAGATTTAGGGTAGTATTTTGGGGTAAAGCCTTATAAATTCAGGAGTCTGTAAGAGAGTTATTTATCTAAGAAATTAATGAAAACAATAGATCATTTCAATCGATCAAACCGTGTTCTTCAGAACCGAAAGGCTTGATCCGTGAGGATCTTGACGTTACTACTATCTATATCATGTTCTTGTTGTGAATTACACCTCGGTTCATAACACTCCTCTTTGTGACCGAATTGACTCTGGAATGGCCATTGACTTGGTTTAGGCCGGTTTCCTACAGATTGATCTCTCGAACTCAAAGCACTCCCGTGAAGTGCATCCTTGTGAGGTTAAACAGTTTGCTCGGTTAAGGAGTCTCGCCCGAACCATCATCTCTTCACTTTCCAAATAAACTAGCAAATCGTTTTTCCCCATCTACAAATGTATACACTTTGATCCAGGTTGACATTTCCTTATTGTTCTCTCATAGGTCATGAGTTATAAAATTGCTTCAAGTACAAACATAAGATAATATATGTCAACAAACTTCAACGAAGAGCAGATTGATTAGCTAACAAGCTTAAAAGTGTTCAGGAATCGGCTGAGGTATGTAAATTATCTCCTATTCAAAGAAGTTAATCTCCAAAGAGGTGTCTAGACCATTGATAAAAGGATATTGGTCTAAACACTATGTGAAACATGGCTCTATGAATTCCTTTCGAAAAGCATATGGTGGACAGATTATTGTTCACCCCAGCATAACTTAAATTGTGTTGGTTAGTGCATCTTGTCTCATGTGCCTGGTCAAAAGAGACAAGAGTTTGCACACCTCGAGATTTAGAAAAAGAAAATTCTTTTAGATTGTTTTGATTTTCTTTTTTCGTGTTTTTCTCTGTGAGCATTGTGATGTTTGGAATTCATGCCGCTTTTCGTATATAATTGATATTGGAAAGGACTTCCCTGTTTATTCAATAAAAAGAGGGTTAAAATAGACAATTCTACCTTTTATGAATACTCCAATCATTATGTCGACCGATGGAAAAGATGATAATATGATTGTGAAGCAATCAATCATGAAGGAAAAAGATAAATCTCTGTTACCTCCAACTTTGAAAAGAAAAAGAAGGAATGTGAGGAAGCCAAGAGTTGTTCCTTCAAATTATCAGAAGTTTTCTAATGTTCTTGAAGAGCTGAAGGAAACAAAGAAGGAGATTCAGCAAATAAAGGCTTTTGTGTTTAAGACTCTTGAAATTCAGAAGGCCCTGGTTCGGCATCATTCAAGAAGGTTTGTTGATATCAACTCCTTTCTTCATGAACCTTATGTCCCAATGGCTGTTGACGACAAGGAGTTCGAGGACGATAAAGAATTTTTCAAAGGGCTTAATGTCTAGGAAACTTCTTATGAGAATTTATTCTTGTTTTTAAGAAGGATAACTAGGGTTTGGAATAGCCATTATTGTGAGTACACATAGCTATTTCTAACGATTTTCATCTTGCAATGTTTTTAGATTTATTTATTTAAATTTTAAAGTTGATTTGGAAGATGATTTTGCAGTATTAATCTTTATGGTTTTATATATTGCAATTTGTTATGGGATATGTGTGTTTGTGTCCATGAACTGTGATTGTCCCATACGTGGTGAAAAGTTAAGTCTTACATATGTCAGTATGCAAGTATTGATAAAAAAGATTGAATGGACTTTTGACAAACAAAAGTTAAGCCTATTATGTAATTATGCAAATATTGATGGAAGATAGGATGAACTTTTGTTTACAAAGATTAAAGTCTATTATATGTCATTGTGCAAATAGTGATGAAAAAATAGAATGAATCTTTGTGTATTCCACAGTATTGATCTTCCCGGATCCATATCTTTATGTAAATATTGTGCGGCTCCGTAAGTTTTCTAATGTGATGAGAATTTCCGATTAAATTAATCACGGGTTCTCTTGTGGTTAATTTAATTGAGATTTTTGGATACAAATTCATATTCTTATGTGATTTGTTAATGTCCAAAGAAATCATTATTTTCTTATGAAAGTAAGGCCGCTCTTGTTGTTCCTTTTGGAATGACATTTTATGGGGGAGAGTTCTTAATTGAACTTGTACTTAATTGCTAAATCTTTGTGGGGAGTGTGGCTTTGGAAAATTATAGGGGTTATCTTATATCTTTATAAACTCCTTGATGAATGCATTTAGTTTCGGCTATATGATTGCATCTAAACAAGTTGATATGTGCTTTTCTTTTAGTCATGAAGTGTCTCTATGGAAATTTCATTAGGATCCCACTAATTTTCGTACCTTTGCCAATTTTATTGACAAAAAGGGGGAGAATTAATGTGTAGTTCACACTACAAATACATATGGTTTTTGGATCATTATGTAAGGGAGAGTGGTTTTCATGTGAGATGGAGTATTGACTAAGGGGGCGTGATACATATCACCATAGTATTGTTTTCAAAGTTGTGATACAATTTAACTTTGATGCTATGTAATAATATTATGACACTGTACAATGATTAAGAGCTATTGTTTTTGTAGGTACCGAATATCACAAGATATTAGTTTACGAACATAAAAGGAAAATATCGCAAGATAATGCGATAATAGAAGAAACACGGAAGAAGTGTGAAGAATTTGCGAACATGAAATATTGTTACGAATATAAGTTGCGATACTTCGCAGCTTATATACAGTTGTATAGATTTCCCTATAAATAGTAGTTCAAATGTAAAATCCGGAGAGGTTCTTTTGGTATGTGTGAGAAAATATTTAGGGAAATAAAATAGAGAAAGTTGTAACTATTCTAATTCCATTTAGATATTTCCCTATAAATCGCAGGGATCTTCTGCGACGTCAGATCTACGATGAAGACGAACACCCCAACGTTTATCTTCTCTCCTCGCAGGAATTAGTGTGTAATTCTTAAAGAAATTCTCAACCGTGTAGTTCTCAACAATAATCTCTACATCTCTAAATATAGGCTTCCTACGTTCGATTGGATACAAAGATTTTCCAAAAGCAGCACGATTTGCGAATTCAACTAAAATACGAATGCAATCACCAGTTAATTGATAAATGGCTCGAGAGAAATTTGGGTGGGAAATAATTTCGTAGAAGAGAGGAAGATTGACATCATAAAGAGGAAGAGGAAGACCTGCGAGGATTTGACCTCGTGAAACTAAAATTTTCCGATCATCCCAATGGAGATCAGTAAAGAGTTCCATACAGAGAGAAGATTTATTATTGTGACCATCAATTTCAGAAAGAACGAGGTCTCTATCAGCAAACTCTGCATTAAGTTGTTCTATAGATTTCTTCTTTGGAGCCATTAGATGAAGTATAGAAAATAGAAAAGAAAAGATATAAAAGAGAGAAGAAATTGCAGAAACAGATGTGATGAGGAAGATGAACAGGATGAAAGAATAAAAAGAAGAGTTAAAGATAGTATTTTTAAAGAAAAGAGAGTTTAATGGAGATAGAAACTCATTAATGCGATTATACGTGAACGGTTGAGAAGAACGGTTACGAAGAAACGTGTCAAAATGAAAGAGAAAATACGTGTTGTGAATCTAACGGGTGGTGATAACTATATTAAATTTGCGAGAATAATGATTCTCATGACATTTATTTTTTTTGCACAACTGACATGAGAAGAGGCAAGATGTAGGTACCGAATATCACAAGATATTAGTTTACGAACATAAAAGGAAAATATCGCAAGATAATACGATAATAGAAGAAACACGGAAGAAGTGTGAAGCATTTGCGAACATGAAATATTGTTACGAATATAAGTTGCGATACTTCGCAGCTTATATACAGTTGTATAGATTTCCCTATAAATAGTAGTTCAAATGTAAAATCCGGAGAGGTTCTTTTGGTATGTGTGAGAAAATATTTAGGGAAATAAAATAGAGAAAGTTGTAACTATTCTAATTCCATTTAGATATTTCCCTATAAATCGCAGGGATCTTCTGCGACGTCAGATCTACGATGAAGACGAACACCCCAACGTTTATCTTCTCTCCTCGCAGGAATTAGTGTGTAATTCTTAAAGAAATTCTCAACCGTGTAGTTCTCAGCAATAATCTCTACATCTCTAAATATAGGCTTCCTACGTTCGATTGGATACAAAGATTTTCCAAAAGCAACACGATTTGCGAATTCAACTAAAATACGAATGCAATCACCAGTTAATTGATAAATGGCTCGAGAGAAATTTGGGTGGGAAATAATTTCGTAGAAGAGAGGAAGATTGACATCATAAAGAGGAAGAGGAAGACCTGCGAGGATTTGACCTCGTGAAACTAAAATTTTCCGATCATCCCAATGGAGATCAGTAAAGAGTTCCATACAGAGAGAAGATTTATTATTGTGACCATCAATTTCGAAAGAACGAGGTCTCTATCAAAAACTCTGCATTAAGTTGTTCTATAGATTTCTTCTTTGGAGCCATTAGATGAAGTATAGAAAATAGAAAAGAAAAGATATAAAAGAGAGAAGAAATTAAAAGAAAAGATGTGATGAGGAAGATGAACAGGATGAAAGAATAAAAAGAAGAGTTAAAGATAGTATTTATAAAGAAGAGAGAGTTTAATGGAGATAGAAACTCATTAATGCGATTATACGTGAATGGTTGAGAAGAACGGTTACGAAGAAACGTGTCAAAATGAAAGAGAAAATACGTGTTGTGAATCTAACGGGTGGTGATAACTATATTAAATTTGCGAGAATAATGATTCTCATGACATTTCTTTTTTTTTGCACAACTGACATGAGAAGAGGCAAGATGTAGGTACCGAATATCACAAGATATTAGTTTACGAACATAAAAGGAAAATATCGCAAGATAATACGATAATAGAAGAAACACGGAAGAAGTGTGAAGCATTTGCGAACATGAAATATTGTTACGAATATAAGTTGCGATACTTCGCAGCTTATATACAGTTGTATAGATTTCCCTATAAATAGTAGTTCAAATGTAAAATTCGGAGAGGTTCTTTTGGTATGTGTGAGAAAATATTTAGGGAAAGAAAATAGAGAAAGTTGTAACTATTCTAATTCCATTTAGATATTTCTTGTAATCAATTGAGAGCATTAATAAGAAAGTTGTTATTCATCATCATGAACTTCTTAAGTTTTACCAATTCTACTGAGGGTGTAGTTGTAGGATAATCTGCAACTACAGTTCTCTCATTGTTATGGCTACGGATCTTCAACAACGATGATACTTAATTGACTACCTTTGGAATCATTTGAGTACTTGGAAGTGATGAAGATTTCAAGTAATGTTGAAGAACCAAGGATATCAAGCATTTGGAAGAGAAGCTACAAAGTTTATTTATTTTGTATTCCATATGTATTGATAGTTTTGTCACTAAAATTGACAAAGGGGGAGATTGTTAAAGCATTGCTCGGTCGAACTCGCAAGCGTTGTAATCTCAAGATTGTTTGTCAAGTTTAGTTTCCAAAACTATAAGTCTTGATTTCTAGTGTACTTATAGCTAAGTCTCGGACTAGGATAGTAAATGTAGTTAAGCTATAGAATCCATGGCGTTCATCGAATGAAGACGAAGAACTACTCAAGGGAACTTGTGGAACTTCATCAACAAAGAGGTATGTGGAGACTTGAACTTATCTATCACTCAAAATTCTATCTATTTTATCTCCTATTTTGAGACAAAAGTCATATTTCTATATAGACACATTTGCACTTGAACTTATACACATTTTCTATTTCGAGCCGAGTTTATCTCGCTTATCTATTTCTCGAAATATATGTATGTCATCTTTCGCTTTATCCAAGTTCATCTTTACTCGTGACGAAAGTCATGCTGATTATTTTAATAACTTGAAAATCGCTTTGATGAAAATAGTTTGTGGATAACAACTATTATAACATCCTCTAAGAAAGTTTCAATGATTGAAATGAGAGTTTAGATCAAGTAACCATGTTTGTATATAAACATAGTATGTTCTCACATTTGTAAAAATCTAAAACCAGGAACCTAAAGTATGCGTACCCATACGCATACTAGCGGAAATTTCACGTCCGTGAATTTCTGTTAGAGTTTGGAAGTACGAATTGGTATGCGCACCCGTACACGTACTGGAGTAACCAAACTCGGTTTGACCACTTAGGTATGCGTACCCATTTGCATATTTAAGTAGGTTACTTTCTAAGATCGGTTTGTTCATGAACAAGATCATTTATATAATAAGGAATGCAATCTTTGCAAACCGTGGCTATAATGTTCATGAATTGATTCGAGTGAATCAAAATCGATTTTTCTTCGATTGTGTCTTGTATACTTCTACAATATCTAATCAATTGAACAATTCTCTAACTAGTTCATTTGAGTCACTTGAACTAGTTATGGTGAAGATGAATAAGGTTGATATGAAAGTGCTCATATGGCTAACCACTGGTTAACTATTGTTGGACCAACTAGGTGTACACGTTTAGGTATGGTTACTCAAACCAAAATGAAGGTGCATTTCATTTGTGTATAACAAGCTAAGTTCGATCTAATGGTTGAAAGATATTAGCTTGAATCTATTCAGGTTTTTATTTAATAGTGAATATTGAATGCTTTGTTACCAAGGTAACTTAGATTGCAAACCCTGATTTGGAGACAATATAAATGAGAACCCTAGAAACTAGGAAACCTAATCCCCACACCCCCTGTGTGATACTATTTGTATAACCTAGAGTTGATTCTCCTTTTACCTTAGGTTTTTCACGGAACCCTGTAGGTTAACGACTTAAAGACTTCATTGGGATTGTGAAACCAGACCCAACTATTTTCTCTATAGTTGTGTGATCTGATCTTGATGTTTCTATCGTGATTGATTATAATCAGAATATTGGCTTGAGATTTATATCTCCGAAAGGCAAGATAGAAAAATAGTCACAAACACCTTCGGCTGATCGTTTGTGATTCCACAATATCTTGTTTCGTTAATCAATTAAGATTATTGTGAGGTGATTGATAATTCTAGGCTGTTCTTTGGGAATATAAGTCCGGGTTATCGATTGGTTCATGTTCACCTTGATTTATCAAAAAATGGAACAAAAACTCGTAGGTATATCTGTGGGAGACAGATTTATCTATTCAATAGACTTTTCTATGTGAGACAAATTTGTTTATCAAGTCTTCGACTTTGGGTCGTAGCAACTCTTGGTTGTTGGTGAGATCAGCTAAGGAAATCAAGTGCGCAATATCCTACTGGGATCATAGATATAAGGAATACAACTATACCTTGAATCAGTGTGAGATTGATTAGGGTTCAACTATATTCCAGACTGAAGTTAGCTTTGTAGTAGGCTAGTGTCTGTAGCGGCTTAATATAGTGTGGTGTTCAAATCTGGACTAGGTCCCGGGGTTTTTCTGCATTTGTGGTTTCCTCTTTAACAAAACTTCTGGTGTCTGTGTTATTTATTTTACGCGGTATATTTTGTTATATAATTGAAATATCACAGGTTGTGCGTTGAATCGATCAATTGGTAAATCCAATCTTTGGTTGTTGATTGAAATTGATTTATCCTTGAACATTGGTCTTTGGTACCATTTAAGTTATTTGTTTTGTATTCAATCAGGCTCACAAATTCCTATTTGTTTGATTGCGGATTGAATCGAGAAATTGAGATATAACTCTTTGATATACTTTTCTTAAGATTGAGTCTAATTGTGTAGTTGATTATCTTGAAAGTATATTGGAGTAAGTCGATACAGATTTCTAAGCGAAATATTGGGTGAGGTTGTTATACCCCCGCTTTTTCAGAAAGACATCAATACAAGTTTTTTGAATGTTACTTACTTTCGAAAGACAACCACGACGAATACAATCTGATAAAAAGGGTGAAGAAGATTAACGAAGCTGAACTAATGTAAATGATTCTGTGGGTATATCTGTCTGTAAACCCTCACGAGGCAACACTTGTCCGTTAGGGTCACTTAGCGGGTTAAAGGCTTGTTGAACATACTAAGTGCAATCGTGATGCCTGCGAAAATAAGTTAGTATTTGATTTGAGTATTTTATTTAATTTTGGGTAATGTAAACGGTTCAGATTTTGAAACTAAATAATTCAGTATTTTAATTTCTACTCTTAAAATGTGAATTGTCGGTGAATAATTATATATTATTCAAAAAATATTTATAAAAATATTCGTTAGACGTAGAGTTCGAATAATATGACCATTTCTCAACCTATATATACCCCCAAATACAGTTTCTGGACATTCATATAAATATTTACATCTACCATATCTAGCTGAAAAAAAATCTCTTTATCCAAACTCTTCTGAAAGATGCCTCACCTTACATTAATCCTGCGGAGTATACGTTGGAAGAAGATTTATCTCTATGTTGGGGTTTGGTATCTACTATCTGAAAATGGGTCACGAACGTAGGATGAATGGTTGTCCTAGTCAACATCATTGGATCACCATACAAGAGCATTTCAGCAGAGAAACTGGTAACCCAAACAACCGCACTTCAATTGACATGTTTCCATTGCCAACACAGTATACGAATTCAATCATTTATTATGGAATGTCAACCAATATCGACTAAGGGGTACAACTGATGATGAAGTTATATCAACAACCCTGGAGGAATGATATAGATGGAAAGGTTCAAATTTCCGGTATGAGGATCATTTCAAAATCCTGAAGTTGATGGATAAATTTAAGCCTTTTATGAGACCAGTTAATGTACTAAATCCCCGAGACCGTGTAGGGAAGTCTTCAACTAACCTCTCCCATCGTAGATGACTACAAATACTATAACGAAATTGATTTTTGGGGTATATATATTTGTATAAACCCTCACGAGATTTAACTCATCCACTAGGGAAGCCTGGTGGTTTAAAGGCTTGCTGCACATGCTAAGTGTAACTGTATTTTCTAGTTTTTCTGGTTATTACTTTACTTGGTCTAATATGCATACTGGAAATGACTTAATTTTTTTAAAATACTTTATAGGTTTTTGTTAAATCAAAATATTTTTCTTCTTTTTCTCAAATTTCGTGTCAACAACTTACCTAAGGATTTTTCCGATCATTGTCCTATGCTTGTTAGTTTTAATATTAATGATGTTTTTATACCTCGGCCTTTCCATTTTATGGCTATATAGATTGAGGATATTACTTGTATAGATATCATAGCCAACTCGTGTTCTTTTAATGTTGTTGGTTCTCCTTCCTACGTATTAAGAGTTATACTTTTGAATACTAAGAAAGGTATTAGATATGTGGAAAAAAACTTCATTTGGAAATATTCATACTAATATTTGCACTTCTAGGACTCTTCTGTCAGGTGTAATCTTATGACCCTAATAATTATGTACCTATTACTAGACTCATTGCTAGGCTTGTCTTTCACATAATTACTCTGTTCAAAAAAGAAGAAGAATGCCTTTAGCTGAATTTATTAAGGATGATACTGATAGCGTTATTTTAACTTATAACTAGAGTATTGGTTTTTATTTTGTCGACTAATTTAATACTTTATATTCTTCTAATCCCCTAATAAAATTAAGGTAAAATTATTGACGACCTTTCTTCTAAGTTCTTTCTTGCTGATAATAATGTCCTCAACGTTTTTCTTTCATTTGAGGATATAAAATTTATTGTCTTTCAAATGGAAAGCAAAAAGGCCATGAACCTGATGCCTTCATTAGGCTCTTTTATCAAAAGCGGTGGACATTATTGGGGACCCTGTTATTCATATGACTCAAACTTGTTTTTGAACTGGTATTGTAGCTAAGTGTTTTAGTTATACTAGCATAGCCCTCATTCATACGGTTTTTATGGCTGAGTTGGCCTTCCAGTTTAGACCCACTAGTCTTTGTAATTTTTTGTATAAAGTTTTATCCAACACACTTTGGCTAAAAATAGAGTGGTTTTGTACCCAAGAGAATAATCTTTGATAATATCATACTCAAGGTAGTCAATATCGGTTGTACATGCCGATATTACAAGTTTTTATCGGATATCGGAAAATACCTATACGGTATCGAAAATATCGGCGATACAAAGACGAAATGATATTATCGGTTGTACAGGCCGGTACAGACCTATATATCGGTTTTACTTGTACACCGATAATATCGATTTTGTGAAGAAAAAAAATCATCAACATGCATCTAGTCTTTATAGACAAGTACAATGTCAATTAGATAAAGTAAAATTCCATAATATATTTATAATATAAAATCAATGATCATATGGTAGGATATAAGATGGAAACCATATTTCAATTGCAAGGATGAGAAATATAAAAGATAAATATGAAGGATAATAAAAAAGATTTACTGACATAATGGGACAACAATCACAACGTTGGCTAAAAGCTTCTCCAATGGCATGTATGTGGACATAAATGTCAAAATCCACCTAGGATACACATCCATTTTTTCTAAAATCATTCTCCAACCCTTAAACCAATGTATGGATGACTTTGGGTAGACATTGTCAGCTTTTACTTAATTGAATTGACTTTAATATATTAACTAACTATTATTAACTCTAATAAAATCTTAATTATGGAAAAGAAGATGTTACATGCAATACTGTTGGAAATAAAAAAAATTCTCTCCCTAATTTTAAGGAAAAATAGATTGAGGATGTCTTGTTTGTGTTGCCACATAGGAAACACACACAATGACCATTGGAGAAGCTCAAATAAACCACATTTGTGTTTTGGAAATTTGAGATATGTGTATGATTCTTATTATTTTTTACTATGGTTTTATAATTATTTGAAATTTTATATTAAATGATGTATCGCCTGTAAAAACAGATATTATCATTTGTATAGGTGTATAGGACCCAACCGATACGATACCGATACGCGATATTAACTACCTTGATCCTACTGGCCAATGGGTTTGTCTATGCTATTAATGAGTTTAAGGGCACCCTAATTCTTTTAAGTTAGATATGTCTAAAGCATATGATAAACTGGAATGGTCCTCCCTTGATAAAATTTTTAAGATTCTTGGTATTTTTGAGTACTAGATTAATCTGAAAATTCAATATCTTTCCATTGTAGGACCAGAATATCGCTACAACGATATTCCTGCGAAGATTAACAACACTTCTGCGAGGACATCGCGAGTACCTTAACAACATTTTACGAGTGTCACATAATTGATTAAGGAATGATGTAATGAATGACGAATGACGAATGAAGAAACATGAAAAGAGCATGTGCTGACCTGCGATGGTTATAAGGTTGGCGAGAAGGAGAAACGTGGTTGTCGCGATATGATCGCAGCATAAATCCAAGATAAAAGGAAGACTTAGCTGTCATCCATTATGTAACTACTCTATAAATAGAGACCCAATATGTCCAGAAAATGATGATGTATTTTTGAGAGTTGAAAGAGTCTTGAGGAGAGAGAAATTTTAAGAGAATAGTTGTAATCTAGATTTCTTCCATTTCTGAGAACAAAATAATAAATTGTCGTTTTTAATCTCCCATGATGAGTTGATTATTGTAGAATCTTTACAAGGGTGTAGTGTAGGATTTCCTGCAACTACATTTTGGCGCCCGAAACAGGGAGAATCAAATTGAGAAATCTGTAGTTACAATTTCAAGTTTTGAATAAATTGTTAAGGCTGAATAAATGGTTAGAAGAAGAAGAAATACATCAGAACCACCAACAACCGTGAGGAGGAGTAAAAGACTTGCAGGTGGAGAAACAAACGAATTGGGAGAATCTTCAAGGATGAGAACAAGAATAAATAGAGCAAGGAATGAAGGGGAAAATCTGATTCAACAGCCGAATCAACAAACACCAATACAAGATATAAATGTGGATCACGATAGAGTGAGTGTGCATACTTGGAGATCGGATTCGATGGAAGAAGAAGAAAATCGAAAATTAAGAAATGAAAGCAGAGAAGAAAGAGATCAAGGAGTGGTTGAAGGATTAATTCATGGAGAGGGCGAAAATAAAACAGTAGATGATTTAAGACAAAGAATACAGGAAGAAATAAGGCTAGAGGCGGAAGAACGTGCAAATTTAACAAGACAAAATCATGAGTTGAGAATGGAGAATTTGAGGTTACAAAGTAGAGGATCAAGAAGTACTGCTAGATCAATATCAAGATCATTCAGAGAAGAACCAAGGAGAAACTCTCTTATGAGAAATGTTAGAGAAAACATACAAGAAGAAACGCAAAATCCAAATGGAGAACAACGTCATGGAGAAGAGAGGGTAATTGATGATCGCTATGATCCACGCGGTGAAACTTTGAATGGAAGACGAAGTAATAGAAATCAAAGAGATGAGAATAATCAGGATGATGAAGAAAATCGAGAAGAATGTAGAAGAATATTACATGGGCGAGAGAATGTAAGAAATCAAAGAATCATTGAGAACGAAATTGAGAGACATTATGCTGAACAAGCACGCTTAGCCTGCGAAAGAGAAAGGTTGAGAGAAGAAGTGGAAGAACATGAGTTTCAAGAGGCAATAAGGCAGAATAACCATGATAACCGAGAAAGGAGACGCACGCAAAATCGCAATAATGATAATGTTCAAGAAGAGTATGACGGAATAAAAAGAAGAATAGAAAAACAACGAAGAGAAATGGTGAGAAATGAAGAAACTCGCGGAGAAGAAATTGGAAGACATAATCAAATGCGAATTTTAGAAGGAGGTGAAGATGAAAATCGCAGAAGAAGGCGGGATGATGATGTAGATGAAGATACACAAACCCTCGCAAGACAGGAAAGACATGAACGCAGGAGAAGGGAAGATGCACTAAAAAGGCCAATAGAACAAAATCCAGCTGCGAATGAGCAAATTTTAAGGGAATTAGCAGAAATGAGGGGATTGATAAATAACAGAAGAGAAGGAGGTAGAAGGCAACTTGATGAAGCTATTGAGGAAGCAGCAAGAACTCCATTCACACAAGAAGTGCAACTAAGAGGAATACCCCAAAATGTAATTTACCAAAGATTAAACAGTATTTTTGATGGGACTACCTGTGTTGTTCAACATGTCAAGGCTTATGTTAGGTGTATGCTACGATGGGAGAACCATGATGTTGTATTATGCAAGTATTTTGCGTCCAGCTTAACTGGCGAGGCGCTAAAATGGTTTGAGGGATTACCAAAAAATACTATCACTTCTTTTGATCACTTACAAGCTACATTTTTGGGCGCATACATAAGCAACAATTCATCGCGGCCGGGTATTGAAGATGTGTTTGGGTTAAAGCAGAGGGTTGGAGAGAGTTTGAAACACCTAACCATAAGATGGAAAACAATATGTAGCGAGATGACATGAAGAGTAGATGAGAGATATCTTATTTTATCCTTCATCAATGCAATGTTCGCGACCAATCTGCTGTACATACAAATTTTCAGAATCAAGAATACAATCACTATGACAGAGTTGCGAGAATTACAAGAGGAATACATTGCTTAGGAGGAAAAACAAAACGAAATAGAATCATATCCAGTCGTAAACACTAGCTCAGTAGCAACAAATGGAAGTTTACTTCCTAAAATGATTAACAATGTAGCGAGCACCTCGCAGAATCAAACAGAGAAAGTGGTGATTAATAACCAACAGAAGCTAGTAGCCATGGGAAGTCGAGATCAAGAAGAGTATGAAAGGAAGAAGAATTATTACAATCGCGGAGGAAATAATAAAATTCAAAGGCTTGATCAGCCCCAAGAGACTTATGGTGGACAGAGGAAAAATAATTTTAGAGGTAAAGCTAATCAGAACACAATATGGGAGGAGATTAAGATGCCACCTCTAAATGCTAGTATAGAAAAAATTTGGGAAGATATCATTTTGATGGAAGATAGACCATCGCCATGGAACATGGGAAAAGAACCACATCCGAATAATCGTAATCAAGAATTCTGTCCTTATCATAATTTTCATGGTCATTCAGTAAATGATTGCAGGAATGTAAAAAAGAATAATTTTAAGAATGATTGATCAAGGAAAGCTAAATCATTTTCTAAGAGGACACCAACAATCGCAGCAATTACCACCACCACCAGATAATCGCAGAGTGAATACTGTAAAAGGAGCGGAAACCTTTGTCATAGAGGTTGGAGCCAAGGCGAAGAATTTGTTTTGCAATTCCATCGTACATTATTTCAAAACTATTGAGGATTTTCACGATAACGTTCTAAGCAGAGTCTTCGCGAGAGACACAGATGGAAAATAAATAATGAACAAAGCAAGAGTCTCGCTGTTAGAAGAGTGGCAGAAGCAAACTCTTTCTTTCACTGTACAAGAAGTACTAGAACCTGGAGAGTTGCACGATAATCCATTGGTAGTAAGGTTGGAAATAGATCCAAGGAAAACAGAAGAAGGAGATGAAGAAAATAATAATTAAGTAGAAGATTCTTGGGCTATTGATAGAGTCTTAATTGACACGGGAAGCTCTGTAGATATCTTATTCTATCATACCTATAGAACCATGGGTGGAAAAGATGAGGATTTGATACCATCAACATATAAAATCTATGGTTTTAATGGTACTGCCAACAAGCCCAAAGGGGAGATCACAATGCAAATTCCATTAAAGGGGATATTTTCTAAGATCCTATTATGTGTTGTTGATATTGAATCACCCTATAATGTTCTGATTGGTCGACCTTGGCTACATGGGATATTAGGGGTGGCATCTACTTTTCACCAGTGTATTAAATTCCCTCATCCTAATGGTGTTTGAGTCATCAAAGGAGATTGGGGAGAAAGCAAAAAATATTGTGAGATTGATGTAAAATCTTGCGAAGAAAAAGCTGAAAAGAATAGCAATTGGAAATACATCATCAAGCAACGACAGAGATGTGATAGGTTAATGATTGATACAATAAAGCGGCGAGAGGAAGTACATGGCGAGCATCTCGCGGATAAAGAGAAAACAACAAAACATAACAGAAAAGAAGAACCAGAAAGTAGTAAGTAGAAAGGTAAAAGGATGAAATTTATGAAAAATTGTGAATGAATTATTTGGAAAAATTGTTTTCAAAGAGTATCCTGTTTGAGTGGAAGAGATGAAATTTAAAAGTTGTACAAGAGAAGAAAAGATCAAAAGAAAAGAAGTTTTAACAGAGTCATGATGCTCGCAAGAACGCGAATAAAATTTCGCAGAGATTTAAAGAATGAGACAAAACTTTATGGCGTGCACCTTAGTTCGCGAATACAATTTCGCAAGAGGAAAATGTAAGACCTACAAGTACGTCATAAAGGGGGTATCTCTTTACATGATTCGGGGATAAGGTTATACCGCTGCTGGAACCTGAGTCATGAAGATGTTGGGGTTAAAGAAAACCTATCCGGGAGATAGACCTTGGATTTCCAGCTTTATAAGGTTATACCCTGGTTGGACGACTGAGGATCTCTCTTAAGGAGTGCAGAGTATGGACAAGGCGCCGAGGTACACGGTTGAGCCAAGGGTGCCCGGGGCGGACGAACCTACCCTGGTAATTCTTGGTAAGTATTGGCTATGATGCACTCGGCCTGAAGAAAACCCCACTTAGGGTGCAGTCTTGTAACTATAAGCCATATAGGCATAAATGACAAGAGGCTGCGAAAACAACTGGTTGTTGGTAAATCTGGATGGGAGGAGCTAGTCTTGTATGGCCGATGTTCCCTCCTTGAAGGGGCAACCAGGGGGAAGATAAGGGCGGCACCCTCCATTAGGGAGATGATAAGTGTCTTAAGACGGCAATGTCATGGGACTTTATGCTCGCAAGAACATTTAGGCATGTCATATTTTCGCGTGACGAACAGTATACAGAGGCAACAAGCCATAAAATAAAAAAATTTAAGATGAGATCAATGTGTTTTTACATGAAAATGTAAATACGTCCTGCGATTTCATCGCAAGACAGCAATGTCATGAGGCTTTGATCTCGCGAGGGAACTTAGACTTGTCATATTGTCGCAATACAATCAAGGAATAAATATAAGGCAAGATCAATGGGTCAATACATGAAAATGTAAAGACGTCCTGCGATTTTGTCGTAGAAAGAAAAATGTGGCAAAATAATACCTTTAAGTAGGAAGGCATAATAAGACCACAAGATCAAATGATTGTGATAGTGTCGCATAAATTATGAGATTTGCGATATTTATACAAAGATGATAAAGTTGTGCCATTAATTGCTAGCGATATCATCGCAGATATTGAGACAAAATATACTAAATAGAATTTATTTATAACTAATATCTAAGCTCTACCCAATTTTCTCATATTGCAGATGAATAACAGAGGCAAGTAAGGGAATGCACAGAATAATGAAATTATTATTCATCATCATATGAGAAAATTACATAGACATTATTATATGACACATTTACACAGATAATTAAAGGATAATAATTATGTAGATTAACCATATTGCAGAAAAGGATTGTTTTCTAATTCATACAGATGGAAGCAAAAGAAATTTATACATTAAGTTGAAGAAACTCGTAGCAAATTGGAGAAACTCGCAGCGATCAGAGGAATATCATCTTCTTCATCAGATTTTTCAGGAAAAAGGAAATAAGTATACAAATTTTACAAGGAAGATACAAAGAAGAAACAGAACTAATTAGATCCATCACCATCTTCTTCATCAGATTTTTCTTCTTCACCGGATTTTTCTTCTTCACTAGATTTTCCTTCTTCTTCTTTTTCATCATTATTATCATCTT
This sequence comes from Papaver bracteatum, assembly GCA_023529315.1. NCBI lineage: Eukaryota > Viridiplantae > Streptophyta > Magnoliopsida > Ranunculales > Papaveraceae > Papaver > Papaver bracteatum. The sequence continues at coordinate 73,331 of JAJJWX010002237.1, read as the reverse complement.
CATCTTCGCTAGATTCCTCAGCTTCGCTATCAGAGATAACAAGGTTTGGAGTTTTTGCTGGAACTTATTTTACAAGATCAGAATACAAAGAATGAGAAATGTCATGATCATCGCAAATCATTCTAATGGAATTATTGCGAACCTCAATAAGAGAAACGTTAAAGTTCGCAGTAGTAACTCTCAACTTTTCTTTCAATCTTGAATATTTTTCGTTGCGAGCAGCAAGAGTGTTTGCGAGTTGATTCTTATCAGCTTCAAGTTCTTTTATTCTTTCAAGACATCTCTTTTCAGATCCTGCGAGTATATAACAACAAGTTGGAAATTTTATAAGGAAGAATAATAAAAACAAGGAATCGATAAGGAGGAACGGTTAACAACCTTCTCTTTCAGAAATCATGTCTTTAATTAAAGCTGCTTTTTCAGCGTGAAGACTAACATCTACACCTAAATTATTTCTGGCATTATCAAGAACCATCGCAGCCCAAGAAAATTCATCATCGCTAGTAATAAGAAGACGAGAGAGAACTTGAGTTTCCCTCGCAAGAAAATCTTTATTCTCGCAGATAAGTCTATATCTTTCCATTTGAATACTAAGAAGAGTTTTATGGAAATATGCTAGGGCTTTGGTTCCATTTTTAATTGCCTGATGTTTCTCGTCAATAAGATCACTATTCTTACTTCTTAATCTATTGATTTCTTCTTTTGAATCAATAAAAAGGCGTTCAAACTTATTAGTTAAACTTAAATTGAATCTGTGATCAATCTTTAAAAGATTAAGTTTGGATTTAAGTTCATCTACAAAGAGGGACCTAATTTGATCATCTGAGAAACTACTTAAAGAAGGTTACTGTCATCTACAGGTTCAGGAAAATATTGGAGGAATGTAGCCTCATCAGTAAGACCATAAATATTTGCTAAAATGATTGCTTGAATAAGTTGCGATAGGGAAAGAAGGATTGAAAGAAAAGGGAAGTAAAACATACCATATAGTTGTTGGTTAGCTTTGTCAAGATCAGAGATCTTTTGCTTATCAACTGAAGCTTCAGTCTCCAACTGTTTATTCTTCTTGCGAAGCTCGGCAATTTCAGCTTCTAACTTTTCTTTATCCTGGCGAAACTTAGCAGCTTTCTTTTCATAGTTAACACGTCTCTTATCCAAATCAGATGCAACAACAAAGGAAGCTCTTCCAACCTGCGTGAGAGCAATATAAGTTAAGACTTGACAAAGAAATAAATACATAAATATGATGAAGAAATGGAAACATACCAAGATGCCAAGAGAATTCAAGAGACTGGGAGTCATTGATTGTGAGATTCCATGAAGAGAATCATTATCAACCAGAACGGGGGAATCACAAACTTTGGCGAGGGCCTGGGATATCCCATTAATAGCTTCATCTCCATGATCATTTACAATACTATTAGTAGCATCGCCAAAAATTTTAGATAGTTGAGCCATGGAAGACTCAGAAGAAGAAGAATCTATTATGGTAGGGAAGGCATTATCATCACCAAAATCATCACTTAAATTTTTTGGAATAGGTTGAGGAGATGAAAAAGAAGAGGGTTGGGTTTTTCTTTTCTTTAAGGGAGGATCGTCAGATTCCTCACTGCGATGGACAGTAGGCTTCCCTTTGGGAGGAGCAGTAGATTTCCCCTTGCGATCAACTGTGGATTTCACCTTGGTTCTCGCAGGCTTTATTGGTTCTAATTCTTCGATTTTCTGTGAACACAGATAAAGATAAGAAATAGAGGCAACAATATATTGTTAAAACTAATGAAAGGATATTTCTTACTTCATCTGTGAAAGATTTAAGAGCTAAGAAAGTGCTGGGTTTCCTAAAAGCCTGGTAGCTGAGTTTCATCCTGTCAATCTGGAAAAGATTGAAGTAATTAGCGAAAATATAAAAACATGGGGAAGATAGTGAATAATAATTATACAAAAGATTGGATAGAACATACCTCTTTAGTTCTTTCAGGCCAGTTGAAGACCCAAGGTTGATATTCTGAAAGATTCGTGGGTAATGCGCGAGTACCAGAAATATAAGAACCTTCAAGACATAACGTAAAATGAACCAATTTTCATCGCTGGAGTGGTGAGGGCCTTGATTAGTAGATGTATGCCAATCAATATCTAGCATGAGGACTTTGTCATCAGCGATATTTTCTTTCTTCTGCAAATGGACACCCCAGCAAGTGTTATCCCTCTTCATAGGTATTATCATGTAATTTTCAAAAAAGTTCTCCACAGTATAATTTGAAGAGACAATTAGAACATCTTTAAATGAGGATTCTGAGCAGCTTCAGGGTAGCGAGATCCTTTACCAGCCCCGTGAGAAGCATATTCAAGCAGTAATCGAATACAATCTCCACCCAATTGATATACCGCTCGCGAGAACTTCTCATGAGAAATTATTTCATAAAATAATGGAAGTTTTGGGTCATAGAGAGGAATGGGAAGACCAGATTCAAGTTGACCTAGCGATACCATAACCTTCTCGCGAGAGCATTGATAATCAGTGAATAATTTGATGGAAAGATTGGATTTAGGGCCCTGATTTGGAATTGTAGACAGAGTAAAACCTTTGCTTTTGAGTTTTTCTTGCATCTCACCAAAAGCAACCAAATTTTTAGCACCAGCGGCAACCATTTTTAAGTATGGGAATGAAAGAGAAGGTTGGAAAATAAGAAAGAAATCACAGCGATAGAAGATGCGCAATTTGCGGAAGAACAGTAAACTTGCAGAGAAATTATGAAGAGAAAGAAGAAGAAAGTAAAAAGAGGAAAAGAAAAGAATAAAAGGAGTATTTATAGAAGAAGAAGTTTCTCGAGAAGATGAATGCAATAAATCCAAAGAAGAGACATGAACGGTCAGATCGCAGCGGTTAGAAAAGACGTGTCAAAGATTTATTGGAAGAAAGAATACGTGAAAATAGCTGGCGAAGGATATAGAAACGTGTCAGAATAGAGATCAATGAGAAGAGATAAGTAGTTGCAGCAATTTTAGCATTTTAATTCTCATGATCTTCTCTTCTTCGCATGAAAGACATGAGAAGAGGCAAGATGTAGGACCAGAATATCGCTACAACGATATTCCTGCTAAGATTGACAACACTTCTGCGAGGACATCGCGAGTACCTTAACAACATTTGACGAGTGTCGCAGAATTGCTGAAGGAATGATGTAATGAATGACGAATGACGAATAAAGAAACATGAAAAGAGCATGTGCTGACCTGCGATGGTTATAAGGTTGGCGAGAAGGAGAAACGTGGTTGTCGCGATGTGATCGCAGCATAAATCCGAGATAAAAGGAAGACTTAGTTGTCATCCATTATGTAACTACTCTATAAATAGAGACCCAATATGTCCAGAAAAGGATGATGTATTTTTGAGAGTTGAAAGAGTCTTGAGGAGAGAGAAATTTTAAGAGAATAGTTGTAATCTTGATTTCTTCCATTTATGTAAACATTTCTGAGAACAAAATAATAAAGTGTCGTTTTTAATCTCCCATGATGATTTGATTATTGTAGAATCTTTACAAGGGTGTAGTGTAGGATTTCCTGCAACTACATCCATCATTTCTTAGTTTATGTTACTTAGTGGTATTCCTACCGGCCTTATAAAGCTTGAGAAAGATCTAAGACATGGAGGTCTTTAACTCATTATATATATATTATTTGCGCATTTTGTAACACCCCGAGTTCCGGACCATGGTCAAACATGTGTGGAGATCCGAACTCGAAGCGTTACGAGTCGGAACGAGACTTACAAAAAAAATATTTTTATTTAAATTAAATTAATATATCAAAATTAATCAACAAGAAAAATATCATTTCTTAGGTTTAAATTTATCCTTAACAATATTATATATGAAACATTTGTTATCGATATACACTTCAAACAAATACAAGTAAACAATTAATCACTAAGCTACTTATTCCTAGATTCCACTGCACAACTCTAATAAATCTGCAAGGAATGTCAATTGGGGTAAGATGACACCTCAGTAAAACGCATTCCCAATCTCAAACATGCATATAAATATCAACGAGTCAAGTAACACATTACATGGGTATACGACTTAATTTCGATTAATCAATGATATATATTTCCAACCAACAAGATTACGGCACAAGTATTATTTTCACTAAATCATCTAATTAAGATTTCAAAAAAGGACTCCACAATATTAATAGTATTTCAACATAGCATCCATTTAGGATTCAACGTAACAATCCACAACACCAATAATGTTTCCAATCTAGAAATCAACCCATGAGTTCACAACACCAATAAGGTTTCCCAAAATTCATAAAATTCATATTTTAACATATAAGTCCATGACACCAATAATATTTCATACAATTCATCCAATTAGATTTCACACATGAGTTTATAACACCAATTATGTTTCCAAAAAATCATTTAATTTATATTTCAACACATGATTCACAAATTAATATTGTCACCAACAAACCATGAGTTCACGGTACGAAAACCTTGATTCGTACATCCACCTATCGTTTCTCGGCACGGACAGCCTCCATCAATGGTCAAGAACAAAAGTTCTTGTGGGGATCATACCCATCTTCTCTTGGGGATCATTACCCGTTTCATTTTCGTTATTCGGCACGAACTACCGCGATCGATGGTCAGGAATCACAAGTTCCTACATGGGGATCAATACTCATTTAACTCACGTGAATCATTACCCACCGTTATCATGGACCTAAGTTTCATCTAACGGAAAAAAATGAACTCATTTCCTTTTATAAATCATTTTTACAAACAACACAAGCAACCATGGCTCAACAACATGAATTTCTTTCAAGCATTTTTGCAAACAAGTTAACTGCAAACATTTTATATCATACATCTCAGAGTGATTACTTTACCTGATCTTTCTAAAGTTTTATGAGAACATACATAACTATGTAAACAACAACGGCTCAATCAAAAGATAATGCTTTTACAAACACATCATAAAATCTAGGCAGATTCATCATGTTATTAAAATATTCTCAGTAAATTCATATTAATCTAAAATATAGCAAATTCAGAACACAATGAAAGATAAGATATTTATCTACAACTTTTGTTAAGAGCTCAAAGCATTTTAACATCATTGAGACTTCCTTAGAACATCAAAACCACAACAAAACCAAACTGTCCACAAATTCAGAAGCTATCAACCAAGTTCAAATAAACATTCAACGCTGAATTTATGGTAGATTAGCCTAAGATTTTAACCATATATACCTAATCATGTTATCTATCAATATTCAAAGCTTGATCATCAATCGGGTGAATATAACTCCACAGGTAAATTTCAGAAACTTAATGATACAAGATTAAACGAAATTAAAATCAAGTATTTACAAAAATACAAGAAGAAAGGGGATTTAACATTCTACCTTTTATTAGCTACAACTTCCTTTGGATTATCCATAAAATTCTCCTCTAAAACCATGCTTCATTTCCTATCTCCATAGCTTTAGTTTCTAACTTATCTAATTCTTTTTCTCCCTACTTTAATATAACAAATACTAATACCACTCTTAGTGATAATGATAATTTATTATTTTTATTTGTCTTTTCATTTTTCAATATCAAAAATATTTATTCTATTATTTAATTCTTTCATCGTCTCTTCAAAATTCCTAAATTTATTTTATTTTTATTTTATTTATCATGACTATAATTAGGTGATTATTTCCACCCTAACTTGTAGTTTTCCTAGTTCAAACAACCTACCTAGGCTAGGGAAAAGAAAGCAACAACGTAAACAAATGGTTAACTAATAAGGATATAACCCGACCCGAAACAGTAATTAAAAATTCAGAGTATTACACATTTATTATTTGTTGATAATTGTTTATTTTTTCTAAGGTTACTGTTCACATATTTCAAAGTATAAAGGATCACATGCAAAAATATGCTTGGCCTCTAGATAAGAGATCAACTTTAATAAGTCTGGTATGTTGATCAGTAAGGAAATACCTGAGCATGTTATGAATCAATTACCTTCCATACAGAACATTCATAATCATGATCATTACAAGAAATATCCTGGTACTCTTATCACTTTGCCATATATTGATGCTAAAATCAATTGTTGGTATAACCAACAGCGAATCTAATGGGGGTTATGGGACTCCGACCCTCATGAAATTTTTGAAATAAAAGAAATCCCGCATAATTTCTATTCAAGTAATTCTATTGGCCCCGAACGAATTTTTTTAAGAAAAAAGATAAATAAAAAAATAGTTCCATCCTACATCTCACGGACTACATAATCTATCATAAAATTAAGAAATTCTAATACATTCAAAACAAAAGAACTGTTTTCCTCAGGCTGAGGCTTTATTTTTGTCCTTTTAAGATTGAACCTTGGACTTTGTTATATAAGACTTTTTTGTATTGAGTTTTATTTGTCATATACAAATTTTGAATATAAGTAGACTTTGCGTGCAATATTTAGAATTGGTTTTCAACTTAAATGAACTTTGTAGCATTTTAAATTAGTTACATAGTTATTTATGAACTTTGTGGTGTATATAATTTTTTGCTACATAGTTAGTTATGATTTTTAAGAAGAAAATATGCCCCCACTGAACATTTGTTCTGGATTCACTACTGGTATAACAGGGGCGAAGATCGAGGAGTGCATGTGGTGTCGCATGCCCCCATAATTTTTTTAAAATATAATACTTCCTATATGTGATCTAATACATGTATTTCTAATATTAACTCACTACCCCCACTTTTTTATTTGTGAGATTAGGAGATACGCGATATTTTCTACTTAGTTGTAAGACAAACCCTACCTTATCCTAAGTAACAAAACAATTACCAAAAATTAAAGATTTTCTATACTAAAATTTTAACGGAAAATGGAAATGGTTCCTTTAAATTTCTTAATTATCCATCTTTAAACTGATATTTTATTCATCTTTCAACCTTTACAGGGAATCCAAAGTTTACAAGCTAATAATAAGAGTGTATATGCTAACTCTTAGGCTATTTCCAATTTGTAAATCCAGGTTAGTCAGATAAATGAGTGTTTGTCAGAAGAAGGTAAGTTTCCAAGTCAAACACAACCAAATCTTAGAGGAGTTCATGAAGTATGTTAAAAACCATCAAATTATGTGAATGCTATTAAAACCCATAGGAATGGTACAGTAGTAGAAAATAAGATAACCATGCCTGATAGTGAACATATAGTAATTCATCACTCTGAACCTTTTTTTTTAAAAATAAATAAGAAAGAAGCTTTATTATGTGAAAAAAAAGAGTTAAGCTACCTTTTCTTCCTCAATAACGACGATTAACCATAAAGGAAATTCCCGAAACATAGATAGTTTAAAAGCAGAATGACATGCCTCTTTAGCTATAAAGTCAGCAGTGGCATTTGTTTCCCAAACAACATGAGTGCATTTACACTATTGAAAATCTGTTAACAAATTTAAACAGTCTATAATAACTGAATTTGTAGTCCATTTGACAGCTGATATATTCCCATTTGTAGTAGCTATAACATTATGAATATCTCTTTCCATATGCAAGTGACGTATAATCATTTCTTTAGCCCAGAAAATAGCCACCAAAACTCCCATTGTCTTAGCTTGTTCCTCATCAAATGCTAATAATGGTATTCCTATTGCTCTGTTGCATTCACCTGCCAAATTGCGAATAATTTGTCAAATATCATCTTTATTATATTAAAAAAAAACTAGCATCAAATTTAATTTTAACAAAATAAGCAATAAGCTTAGTCAACCCAACATTCATGTTCATCCTATTTGTTACAGTAATTATTATGCTACTACTACAAGATTTATCTCATTCATCCTTGAAATGGTTTATCTGGTCAACCAGAACTCTAAGCTAAACATCACAGTTTTCAAACACATTGGAGTATCTGCTCTTCCAGATATACCACGTAGTTGTACCTACAAAAACCATAAGCTTATGTCTTTGCTCCACTATACCAAGAGAGTCATTAAACCATTCACTAATCTGACCAGTCATACTAAAATAAGCAATTATAGATGCTAAAACAGGATCTAGTAAAGACCAAAGCCTCTGAGAATACACACAATCAATAAACAGGTGTTGCAGGCTCTCCGGATGAGACATGCATAAAGGACATATAGCATCCGCATTAACATGTCTAGCTACTCTTTCATTAACAACTAAACATTAATTATGTATACATTTCCAAAGGAACAAAAGGATTTTAGGTGGAATTTTTTTTTAAAAAAAACTTTCACTTTTCCTCCAGCAGCAATGTAGGGTTCTATCCCTAACTCTGGATATCTACCATGCAAAAACAAAAACAGTCATATCTGCTACCTCGAACCCATCTTATGAGTCCCAATGAGTACGAGAACTTCATCATTATCAATTTTCACTTCCTTAAAATCACTAACATCCCCATTATTTTTATGCATTTTCCTTCTATTGACTGACTAGTTCCACATAGCAGATTGGATGATAGTTCTCAGACTACCATCTTCATATCATCATCACCACTTTTCATCATGATCATCAGTAACAACCCTTTTACCACCACCTTGACTACCTCCTTTACCAGTAACATTGTTATTGAATTGGTTTTGACAACCACCAATAATTGTTTGCACTCTGTCGGACAAGAAAAATGACGGAATTTCATATGTGTGTTTATGAAGTTTAGGATCATTGCTTTCCTTTGTATTTGTATTAGCCATGGGTTTGGTGTGAATTATTATTATTACAGGGTGTTATCCCAAAAGGTTATTTGACAAATGAAACTTTACTTAAGAAACTGTGTAGGGACAAGTTTTTTTTTTTAAATGAAAAATTAAGGTATCATCATGAATTGAGATACATTCCACCTAATCATAATTAGTGATGTTGATGAGGTACATCATGCAAAGTATCGAACAATAATATCTCTACCTCATGGGATTAATTGCATCAATTGGTTTCCCATTACTAGTCAAATCAATCATTTCATATTTCAGTTTACCTGGAAGGGACGGAAGCATGTTTTGCAGTTGGCAGTGCTGAGTCGATGCCACTAGTATTGGTTCAAAATTCCTAAGAAAATTTTGCTGAACAAAAAAAGTCATTGCATTTAACAAGTTGAATTCAGAAATTTAGATTAGTAATTTAACCGACTTTACTATGCATTAATTTTGGAGGTTACATCCATATTTAATTACAAGTCCACCAAGTACAATTGTTCTCGCAATAAATACATTCTCTTAACCTAATTGTATTAGGAACTAAGCATGAAAAAGCAGTCAAAATCGCTCCTCGGCTGGGGAGCTTGTAGCGAGGAGCAATGAGTTCGGACTTGGAAAATCGCCAAAACTCGGCCTAATAGTCGGAGCCTATTTATTAGAGACTTATATATTTCTACTCATGAGTCATGACTTGTACCTAGTTAAAATTAAAATTTTAATACTATCATGTAATTAAGTGTGTAACATTATTATATTAAACCTATTTATCATGTTTTTAGAGGTTTTTACCTTTCATAACTCCCATCTCAAGGGTTAAAAAAATAATTATTTTCTTTTCTGGTGCATTCAAAGCCAACTCGAAAAAATCACCAACACATTTTTCTCAAAAACCTGTCTAAATCGGCCGCCTTAATCGCTAAAAATCGAAAATAGCTTGGAATCAGAAATCGAATCGGTCATATATCGAGTACTGATTACTCGGTGAGGAATTGTCCTTGGAGAGAAATTTTGACTACACCATATGCTAAATGTGGATATTTTATAGGGATTTTGAAAAGGTTAAATTTAATTTGTTTTTAGGGTTTACTATATAAATCGATGTTTGGATTACTGAAAAGTAAGTGTAAAGACAAACTAAATCATTCAAAAAAAAATTTAAAAAATTCTTGAAATTTCTCAGAAAAATGGGTTGCTTTGGTATATAACTGTTGCTATTTTTGATGAGTACTTTAATATTGTGAGGAGACAACATTTTGTCGATGTTCATATAAAAGACTATCACTTTGATATTAAGAATTTCTATTTGATTCATCCAAAATACTCTTGCAGTGTCTTTATGATGTGTTTCAAATATCTTGTTGATTTTAACCTATTGATGAAGAATGATAATATAAATGTTGATGGGTGCAAATATTTTTGACAATGGACTGCATACTATTTGGATGATGATGAGTGCATCTCAACTCCATTTTGAATTTATTTTATCTTTATTTATCTTATCTTTATTTTGTGTAAGAATTTATTTTATTTTTATAATAAAATCAAATTTCGAAACAAAATTGTTCTTCTTTTAATTGTGTCGGATGTTTTCTTCTTCTATCTTATGTTTCCATGTCTATATTGTTATTGTTATTTTTACTTGTCTTTTTTCGTGCAGTTCGACTACCTTCATATGATTTCTCATGTACATTAAATGGTTCGATATCAACTCAAAGATCATTTCGTACTGTTAGATCATTGCTCGGTTGAACCCACCAAGCGTTGGTATGTCAAGTTTGGTTGTCATATTTTAGTGAAGCAAACCTTATTTAAGAGTCGCTTGATTTAAATATACTAGAGTCAACATCGTATAGGTTATCTTGAAAGTATTAGGGTGAGACATTACAAGTATTGCGAAGAAGTGAAGAAGTGCGGAGATACAACGACAACAAAATCCTTCCGCTTGAGGTTAGTAATATTTGACTTGAACTGTTTCATTCCCTAACGTATCTTTCAAGTCGTGCATATTGAAAACGTAAAACTGCGAAGCATGAACACTCTAGATAGACATAGTATTAAGGAAAACAATATGAAGTTTCTTGCTTAACCATTAAACTTTGTATATAAGACATCGACATAATCATATGAATGTTATTGTGATTATTATGTATGGGTATGAGGAGAGGATTTCATCCTAGGGAACAATGTTTACATGTGTTCTAAGGAAGTAAGTTCGTGATATGTGTTGTGAACCGAAAAGGAAATCGCCAGGCGTTATTGGGGCTATTCTTCATGGTATATCTTATGAACGACCAATATGTGTGATTAGTATAAGCGCTCACGACTTGTTTGTGTTCTTGGTAAAATTATTCACATGAAGCTAGACTTATGTATTGGTATGGCTTTTATTAGTGAAACCGATCTTAAGTAATCACCTGGGGTATGATCGGGCTATGTATGTCTGAACTTATGACTGGGAAGAGGGGAACCTATCCAAGTAAGAGTGCAGTGCATCACAAGTGGAACCGATCCTTGTATGAGGTGAAGCAAGGTTTATGGATGAAAGGGGAACCGATCCTATGAACATGTGCAACACGTTTTTGGGAAGGGGGACCGATCCTATGGACATGTGCAGTGCATACAAGTTAGATACCAAATATATGTAGGGAACCGATCCTAGTACCTAGTCATCCGTATCTTTGGTAAGCTAGTGTAACTATGCACAATACTCACATGGAGGTAGAAATGAAACTTGTTTTGGTAGAACCGTAAACCCATGAGTTGTGATTGAGTAGTACTTGATCAATCACATAGTTCTTGAAAGTCAAATGAACCAATTATAAACTTGTTTGGAAGTGTGGTAAATCAGTTTCAAGTGAGCAAGCATGGAAAAGACTTGCAAGAGTAAGATGTCATCACTCTTTGAACACGGTGCATTAATGCTCATTCTATTTTGTTCAAAGATATTCCTTAACGGCTAAAAATGAAGTAAATCCCAAGATCAAATTTAAATAAGTTAAGAATCTTTTTAATTAAGGGTTTTTAATTATATATAGAAAATAAGAATTAGTAATGTGCATTTGAAAATTAAAGATTTTCCAAGGATATTTCGATCATTATTTTTGTACAGTGCATTCACAGGAATTATGAAAACCAAATTTGGTGGAGTAATGAAAAATATCTTGAAAATATTTTCGGTTTTGAAAATTCCTTGGTGTCCAAACTTCCTTGTCTATAAATACTTTGAGTTTGCATTTCGAGCAAACTAATCATGCGTAACCTAGACTTACTCTTTTGTGTTTGTTACTGGTGAAGCCGCCAATTGGTGAGGAGAGTAATCTAATTAGTTGAAATCTCTTACGGCCTCTCAATTTAAAGTCTTCTTTGGGATTGAGAAGCTCTAGCGCGACCCGTTGGTGGGAAACTAGATATTGCGGTTTATCTTTAGTTTTCATATTGATTTGATTGACTAGCGGTGGTTTAACTTTGATTGCACCTAGTTTGTTTATGTTTGAGAATCTTCTCTTCTGATATAAGATTCACTCAAACTAGGTAAAGGTTTCGACAAGGATCTTTAGACTGTTGTTAGATCTAAAGACGATCTTATGATAATCCATTGTTAACATACTTCGTTCTGTGTGTGATTGATCACAAGATATTCGAGTAGTTGTGTGCAGGTGTTTATTTAAGATCTAAGAAAATTTGAAGACAAAGAAGATATTGAAGATTTCTAACTTGGCTTTTATAATCTTTGGTGTGCACAATACTTTTTTGGGAAAAAGAGGATCCAATTAATAATTGGTTTATTCTTGTGGCAGATTGGATTGATTAATTGAAGAAGATTGTCATCAACACATATCACTTGGTTGAAGAGTGTTGTTGGCTTCATCTTAATGATTACCTTTGGGTGATTGAACATAAGATAGATCTTGGAACCTGGCAAATGAGTTTATGTTAAGATAAACAAGAGAACCTTTGCGCAACTCATATCACTTGGTTGAAGAAAGTTGATACCAAACAGATTTGTTGTTTGGAGGCGTGGGAATACAGACGGAACTAGGTGAACTATAGGTTTAGTTGCTTGGTCTCAACTATACGAAGTTGTCTTATTTTGTATAGCGGCTTAATCCTGAGAGTATTCAATTCCGGACTAGGTCCCGGGGTTTTTATGCATTTGTTGTTTCCTCGTTAACAAAATATTGCTGTGTCATTTACTTTATATTTCCGCATTATAATTGTTTTATTATAATTAAAGTAAATTGCACAAACGTTAGTTCCTATTTACTTGATACGTGAATCCTATTGAGTTTGGTTAAGTTTGAACCTTTGTATCAAGTAAACACACTTTGTTGTTGTATTGTATCGATCTCGTATCCATAGACGATCACTTGACATGAAACTTATACTTCTTCAACATACGGTGGTAAAAATTTTGAAGGAAGTTTCTTGTCTTAAAAAACTGAAAGATCATTCCTTAGAAGAAAGACAGATTATGCCACAACCCAATAAGATCAACTCAAAATCAGAGGAAAGAGTTGACGATTTCTTCTGGAAGAAGATTCCTCCTCATTCATATCGAAACATTTCTTGTTTTGATGAAGAACGATTCCGGAAGGAAGGGAAAGAGAGAATCTCTCCCAAAAATAATAATGAGGGATATCCAATAATTGTTTCAGATAATCACACTGATGTGAATCATAAGGAAGTCCTTAGAATGAGAAAATATTATGAAAATATCATTGAAATAATTAAGAGAGATCTATCAGTCTCTGAGAATTCTCACATCGGTACAATTTCTCCACATGATCATATCTCTAGAGTTAGAAAAGATCATCGTCTTGGGAGAAAATATATTGGGAAGAATTTCCCTAAAAGAAACATGAACTATGTTTCCAATACTCAATATAAGCTTGAAAAATCTTATTCCGATACAACTTAATTGTATCAAGATTGTGCATTCTCATCCGCTTATGTGCTCGTTTTTATGGATGGGAATGGCATAATAAATATGGAGCACAATAATTTGTGTAATTGATTATCAGAAAAGGTTGTAGGTTTTTATGGATAGTTGTAAATCCAAAAATCATTCATGTTCATCATGATAAGTTTTATTTGGAACCTTTTGAATAAAATTAAGAAAGTTCGGACAAAAGGAAACGAAATATATTCCTTAATATTTTCCGATTCTACTGATTTTCGGTCCAAAAAAGTTGTCTCTTTTTAAATAGAAACTATTACTTTTAGTACTTTGATACCCTGATCAATCATCTTATATATAACCCAACATGCCTCCAATAACTCGCAGTGTCTCAAAGACTAACAAGGAGGAGGCTCAAAAGGTTAACGATTGTCAAGGAATCAATACTGAGAGGAAGAAAAAAAGCATATCAAAAATCATGACTGATTATGATTCTGAAGGTTCGGTTGGATCACAAGACGAGTCATGTCTGTTGGCCTACAATATACAAGATCCAACCAAAACCAAGTGGGTTCGTTCTGATGGTATGATTGACTATATCCATGGTTTTGAAGAATTAAGAACCAATCTCAAATCATCGATTCGAAAATAAGATTGGCTCAAGGATAAGACTGAGGAAACTAAAGATGGAATAGCTGACTTAAAAATTCAAGTTGAAAAGATTGAAAAACAGGAGGTGGTTGCAGACAAGTCTCTTGAGACATGCTTTAACAGTTTGAAAACTAAAGAAACATCGGTGAACAACAAGAGCACCACTAGAGATTAAGTTATATGTTGTAATACTTAATCTAGAAAAATAGACATCAATTTTTGATTGCTTTCATTGATTGTATAAGACTATTGAATAAAACTATTATGAATAAAGTTATTTGATTTATAATTTTTCTTGTGATAGTTTTTGATTTACATAACCGGTACTTTAATGCTTTATTTATTTGCTATGTATGTGTATGAGATGTTTGATTTCGGTTTTATTACCTTGATATTCGATCACATAATATGTTGTGAACCCTTATGGTTTGTATGACTTTTTGATTTAGCAGGATTAAGTTCTAGCCCAAGTTGGTAGGGTTTATTAAAGGATCATGAGGGATTCATGTAGAAACAATATGTGCAAAAGTCACAATATGTTGAATCGGTTTTGGTTTAGCATAAAAGCATATGTGTTTCGACGGTTTTCAACTTTTGCTTGCAATTGTTAAAACCGATTTTCAACCTTTCTCTGGTAAAGGTTGGTTGTTGTTATTCTTTTGTTTTTGGCATGAGAATGACAACATGATGGTATTTTGATATCAATTCTCCCGGAAGAAGAAAGTGATGGAATCATATTTGGAGAAGTTAGATGCGAAATTGAGGTGACAATCTTGTTAGTTAATTGTTTTCCTATTTTAAAAAAAGTCTATTTTTATTCGATATATATTGCTTTTGCTTAAAAGAAATTGTTGGTACAATTGATGTGTTTATTCCATTATGAAAATATGGATGTGTGTGTGATTCAATTGTTTCCGATTAAGTAAAACTTTTGTAATCTTACTTTGTTGTGTGATATCATTAGTTTAGGCTTACGAAATTTGGTGCAATTGCGGTTCTTTAATGTCTATGTTAATTCAATTGCTTCCAGTTAAGTAAAACAATTGTTATTTTTACTTTATTATGTAGTATCAATTGTTTAAGCTTACAAAATTTCGGTGCAATAGTGAAACTTTGGTTTATATATGTTGTTTCTATTGTATCCGGTTGAGGTGAATAATTATGCAAGTTGATTTATTGGTTTATATGAATTATTTATGGCTTAATGAATGAATATGTTGGCGGGACGAGTTGTTTAGTCCAATTCGATTCCGGATAAGCTAAGCTAAGTTAATTCTGATCTTAGTTAGATTTATCAAAGTGGAGGTTTCAGTTATTCAAGCCTAGACGAAAGCCTAAACAAGGAAATGCTAGTTAACTAACCTAGTATTTGGCTTGTTTGAAATCTAAAGGTCTAAGTTATATGGATAATTAGAACCTGATGAGAAAAATGGAGTTTATCTTTGTTTTGGTCTTATCGAATGAAGCAGTTGTATTTATACAATCGGTTTAGCAAAGGGACTAACTTGCTTAGTTGTTTTTTGGTTTGCTAAACTAGTTGGGAAAATTGCTTCGGGCAATCATTTCCATGGTAACATATCAAAACATAATTACTTGTAGTTTCGGTTTTGATATTAGTTATCAAAAATGGTGTGTAAAACCCTCGTGCTTGACTCAACAGGTTGCAAGTCTATTTTGAGATTTGTAAGATCCTTTTCGTGTTGTTCTTTATTTGTTTGCTTCTTTGTCATTTTTGTGACAAAAAGGGGGAGAAATATATGGAGTAAACAAGTGATGTTGGTATCAATTTATGGTTGATTGGTGTCACTAGGGAAGAGGACAATGATGCTTGAACATTTATCTAATGAATGAGGAAAAGCACAGACTAAGGGGGAATAACATATCATATGAATGGGATAACAAAGATGTGCAGATTGAAAATCTACATAGCTCACCTTTAGGGGGAGTATAAGTTTTGTTATTATAGTGCAGCTGCTGCATTTTTGAGGATTGAATGAATGCAGGTTATATGATGTGGATTCGGGAATCAAGCGTATGTGTAATGAATTCTTGTAATTTGTTTATCCATATAATTGTAAGAGTTTTGTCACTAAAATTGACAAAGGGGGAGATTGTTAGAGCATTGCTCGGTTGAACCCACCAAGCGTTGGTATGTCAAGTTTGGTTGTCATATTTTAGTGAAGCAAAACTCATTTAAGAGTCACTTGATTTAAATGTACTAGAGTCAACTTCGTATAGGTTAGCTTGAAAGTATTAGGGTGAGACATTACATGTATTGCGAAGACTTGAAGAAGTGAAGAAGTGCGGAGCTACAACGACAACATAATCCTTCCACTTGAGGTTAGTGATATTTGACTTGAACTGTTTCATTCCCTAAAGTATCTTTTAAGTCGTGCATATTGAAAACATAAAAATGCGAAGCATGAACACTCTAGATAGACATAGTATTAAGGAATAAAATATGAAGTTTCTTGCTTAACCATTAGACTTTGTATATAAGACATCGACATAATCGTATGAATGCTATTGTGATTATGTATGGGCATGAGGTGAGGATTTCATCCTAGGGAACAATGTTTACATGTGTTCTAAGGAAGTAAGTTCATGATATGTGTTACGAACCGAAAAGGAAATCGCCAGGCGTGATTGGGGTTGTTCTTCATTGCATATCTTATGAACGACCAATATGTGTGATTAGTATAACCGCTCACGACTTGTTTGTGTTCTTGGTAAAACTATTCACACGATGCCTGACTTATGTATTGGTATGACTTTTATTAGTGAAACCGATCTTAAGTAATCACCTGGGGTATGATCGGGTTGTGTATGTATGAACTTATTACTGGGAAGAAGGGAACCGATCCTAGTAAGAGGTGCGGTGCATCACAAGGGGAACCGATCCTTTTATGAGGTACAACAAGGTTTATGGAAGAAAGGGGAACTGATCCTATGAACATGTGCAACACGTTTTTGGGAATGGAGGACCGATCCTATGGACATGTGCAGTGCATACAAGTTAGATACCAAAAATATGTGGGGAACCGATACTAGTACCTAGTCAGCTGTATCTTTGGTAAGCTAGTGTAACTATGCGCAATACTCACATGGAGGTAGAACTGAAACTTGTTTTGGTAGAACCGAAAACCCATGAGTTGTGATTAAGTAGTACTTAATCAATCACATAGTTCTTGAAAGTCATATGAACCAATGCTAAACTTGTTTGGAAGTGTGGTAAATCGGTTTCAAGTGAGCAAGCATGGAAAAGACTTGCATGAGTAAGATATCGTCACTCTTTGAACACGGTGCATTAATGCTTATTCTATTTTGTTCAAATATATTCCTTAATGGCTAAGAAGGAAGTAAATCACAAGATCGAATTTAAATAAGTTAAGAATCTTTTTAATTAAGGGTTTTTAATTATATATGGAAAATAAGAATTAGTAATGTGCATTTGCTAATTAAAGATTTTCCAAGGATATTTCGATCATTATTTTTGGACAGTGCATTCATAGGAATTATGAAAACTGAATTTGGTGGACCAATGAAAAATATCTTGAGAAAAATTTTGGTTTTGGAAATTCCTTGGTGTCCAAAGTTCCTTGTCTATAAATACTTTGAGTTTGCATTTCGAGCAAACTAATCTTGCGTAACCTAGACTTACTCTTTTTTCTTTGTTACTGGTGAAGCCGCATATTGGAGAGGAGATGAGAGTAATATAATTAGGTAAAATCTCTTACGGCCGCTCAATTTAAAGTCTTCTTTGGGATTGAGAAGCTCTATCACGACCCGTTGGTGGGAAACTAGATATTGCGGTTTATCTTTAGTTTTCGTATTGATTTGATTGACTAACGGTGGTTGAACTTTGATTGCACCTAGTTTGTTTATGCTTGAGAATCTTCTCTTCTGATATAAGATTCACTCAAACTAGTTCAAGGTTTCGACATGGATCTTTAAACTGTTGTTAGATCTAAAGACGATCTTGTGATAATCCATTGTTAACAGACTTCGTTCTGTGTGTGATTGATCACAAGAGATTCAAGTAGTTGTGTGCAGGTGTTTATTGAAGATATAAGAAGATTGGAAGACAAAGAAGATATTGAAGATTTCTAACTTGGCTTTTACGATCTTTGGTGTGCACAATACTTGTTTGGGAAAAAGAGGATCCAATTAATAATCGGTTTATCCTTGTGGTAGATTGGATTGATTAATTGATGAAGATCGGCATCAACACATATCACTTGGTTGAAGAGTGTTGTTGGCTTAATCCTAACGATTACCTTTGGGTGATTGAACATAAGATAGATCTTGGAACCTGGCAAAGGAGTTTTTGTTAAGATAAAAAAGAGAACCTTTGCACAACTCATATCACTTGGTTGAAGAGAGTTGATACCAAACAAATTTTTTGTTCCTTTACTTTTTGGAATACGAACCAAAGGAATTGGTCCAAGTACGTGACTTGTTTACAGGTTGGAGGCATGGGAATACATAAGGAACTAGGTGAACTATAGGTTTAGTTGCTTGGTCTCAACTATACGAAGTTGTCTTATTTTGTATAGCGGCTTAATCCTGAGAGTATTCAATTCTGGACTAGGTCCCGGAGTTTTTCTGCATTTGCGATTTCTTCGATAACAAAATCTTGCCGTGTCATTTACTTTATATTTCCGCATTATAATTAAAGTAAATTTCATAAACATTAATTCCTATTTACTTGATACGTGAATCCTATTGAGTTTGGTTAAGTCCGAACCTTTGTATCAAGTAAACTCACTTTGTTGTTGTATTAGCTCGATCTCGTATCCATAGACGATCACACAAAGTGTGAACCGATTTGTTGTATTATCTCGACTCAGTCCATAGACAATCACTTTCGGGGAAATGACTTATAGGAAGGAAAATTTATAGCTTGAGGTATAATTGGGGTACCCTCGCCTTTTCACGTACTTTGTTATTCGTGTACACATGTTCAATACACAATTTGAAAACCTTTATAATTTTAAATTGTCATTTTACTCTCTTGTAGTACTTCTCTAAGTTCCTACCCCAGTAGGAAACAAACATTTGTAATGCGTATAATGACATTAATTCGTATTACGTAGACCTAATTCCCAGTATGTTACCATAACAAATTAAATAGATTAGTGTAATTACTTGACACGAATGTTCAATAAACGTTGTTCAACCACCAAGATGAGCTGTTGACTTCGAACAACTGTCTCGAAAAATAAAAACTGTCAAACATGACATTTGTCACTTCATACCAAACATCACAGGTTCGGCCTTGTTCTTAACTCGCAGTCGTGTTTTCACTTTCTCTTTGTGTTTTTTGTGTTCTTCAGTTTCTCATTGTATTTTTATAACACAGCCGAATTTTTGTTTTACATCATACTGGATGATACTTGGAATTTATTGAGCTACTAATAACCTTTTATAAGAAGTAACTTCACCGTAATCTCATCTTACCATTGTTGGTTTGTGAGCTCTAAAACTTGCCAAAATTTTAGGTGATTTCAATCAAACAAGAATGAACGAAATTTGGTCTTCATATCAGATACGATATTGTAGCGCAAATGGTTAGGTGTACGTAGTGTGGGGTAAATAGGAAATAGAAGATATATGGTTAAGGGTCACACAGTCAAGAAATTTGACAAAATCCTATTTTTGTTGCCTAGTGAATTTCCGCTGCAAGAGCTTTTGTAGCGCAAACCATTTATCTAGATCAGCGGCCAATAAAGCCCAAACTACAGAAAGATTTTAAGAGAATGTTTAAGAGAAGGTTCCGACGAAAGTGAATTTAATGGGCCTTTAAAAAGTAAGGTTTTGAAAATGAAATGACCAAGTGCAGAGGAACTTGATCTTAGAAGTTAGAACCTCCTTCCTCTCTGTCTCAATCTCAAAATGTCTTCCCTCTGAAGTGTAAAATTTTAGGTACGGACTTTGTTTCCTGGTGCTGTTTAGGATTTTGTTTGACTAGAAACATGACTTAGGATTTGGTTAGAGTAATTATCTTGGATTGGGTGTGCTTCCTGCATTATCCATATAATCTCGTTCTAGTAAAAGAGTACTTATTGACTCGCAACATAGAAGTTCTAAGAGTCCATACACGGCTATTTTTGTGCTCTCAGCCTTCTTCTAAAAGAGTCACAGTCTGTGCTCTCTGGGAACTATCATGTTGTTGGGGGATCAGCTATGAAATATGTTTTTTGCTTTCCCTGGATAAAATTGCAAGTCTTCATCGGCTTGAATCTTTTCTCTGGGGATCGAGGGAGACATAATTGGTAAAGTAGAATGAGATTATAAGCGCT
The DNA here is from genome assembly GCA_023529315.1 of Papaver bracteatum. NCBI lineage: Eukaryota > Viridiplantae > Streptophyta > Magnoliopsida > Ranunculales > Papaveraceae > Papaver > Papaver bracteatum. The sequence goes on along the minus strand of JAJJWX010002237.1, from coordinate 52,748 downwards.
ACTAGTTGGAAGCATATATGTTTGACAAGAGTCACAAGACCATTTTCTTTTGGGAATCCAAACTAAGATGTTTTGAAGGATAGTAAGAAATGCATTAGTCTTCACTGGGCAAGGTTGCCACAAAAACATGAAATGGAGACATGACCTTGATTCATACTTATTTATATGTCAAAATGAAAAATCATAGAAGAAGTGAAATGCTAAGATTGAGGTTGAGGAAGCTTTGAATGAAATGTGTTGCCAAGATGACAATGGGCAAGAATTAGAATAAAGTTAACATGGTCTTAGTCATTTCTGATGGAGAGCACATCTATTCATGATAATACGAATTATACGGTAGTTGGGGATCTTTCTCAATCAGAAAAAAAATAGTCAAAAGATTACGTAGTGAAGCGTGTTTGAGTACCAACCTGAGAACTAGCCAGGTTTTGCATTACACTTAGGAAGACCAGAGCTGTGGGAGAAGTTTTTGTTTTGCTTTAGCTAATCGTGGAAGTAGAATCTTCATGAGTGAGTACTATTGTCACAATACTATTGTCAGGGAGGGAAGTCATGTATACTAAATCATGTTTGACACACTACTTGTACTTGGGCTTCCAAATCAAAACCAATTCGTAGGGGGAGTGGAGAGGCCCTCATGGAGGATCTAGTCTAGAAAATTTATCCAAGTGAGACTAATCCTCAACATGCTCCCTCCACATGTAGGGGCGTACCCAACACATGGACCGCTGTATGAGCGCCTGCCCCCTTCATGGGTCTGGTTTTACGGTCTTACTTCACATATAAGGCTTAGGCCTAGCTCTGATACCATACTACTACTTGGGCTTCCAAATCAATACCAATTGGCAGGGTGTGGAGAGGCCCTCATGCAGGAAGATCTAGTCTAGGAAGGTTAGCAATGTGGGATCCTTGACACACACCGAAGAGCAGAGGGATGATCAGACTGGACCTCTTTGGCCATGCCAGTTCAACAGTAACTTATTATTTTTGCTATCGATCAGTCGAAAAGAACTTATTAGTTATATTAAGGCGGGGCGAAGGTACCCCAAACAAATTGGTATCCGGATTAGCAGCTTTGAGATAAATTTCACATCAATACAGTAATTTTCAGGAAACCTGAATTTTACTTGATCTGTTTAGTCATGCTTGTTTAATTGCCAATGCCAAGAGCCACTCGCCGTATCAAAAGAATGTAACCAGTCTTCTGACTAAGGGGATATATCTGGTCCACCGAAAATATGTTTGACAACATTACAACTCCAACATAAATTTGTTTAATTAAGATGCATTGTGGTTATAACAAGTAAAACTTTTGGTATTCCATTTCCATTTATAACAAGTAAAAAGTAAAGGGTTATTTGTTTGGTCGACTCCAACTTAGAAAAGCAAAAAACAAATCCTAACAAGCAACCGAAAGAAAAAAAGCAAAAATGAGTACGAAAATATCTCGCAAAAGTCTTTCTTCTTAATTTCCACATTCATCTCACTCACACACAGTGGTGCATTCATCATAGTGTAATGAATTATGATTCACGAAAAGTTCAATCATTCTGGAATCCGGATAGAGTTTTACTGTTGTCAGTGATTGGGCATTAAGTTAAAGTAAGTGATATAAAACTATTATGGCCTGGGGGGGACAATAAAATAGCTACCATTTACCAGATAATTGAATCAAAACTGCAGAAACATTTTACTGGTTTCTTTTTAGCTTTCCTCATGAGATAATTTGCTTTGCAAAAACTACACATTTGCTCGTGTAGTTATGATTTCTTCTGCAAATGGCCCCCCATGTTCATTTAGCTTCAGCTAAACTTGCGGCCGGGTGTCTAAGATCGATCGACCCACGCTGCACAGAACATAATTTGTCTTGCTCTCCATTTTCCTCTTGGGAAAAAACTCTATGCAGTTAGGCGTTAGCAGTAGCTTTGAAATTACAGTATCGCAATTGAATGGCCAATTAGTACCGGAATTTGTTTAACTGTGATCTGACTGAATTTTTTTACGTTCCCCACAGAAAATATATAATTTACTGTAATTTCTTGTTTGTTTTTTTATTTATTTAATGATGATGATAATGTTGAAGTTTTTAAGAGAAAAGACTTTTAAAGTCCGGAAGTCTTTTCTTGAAGATAAATAGTAAGAGACGTTAACTTGTCCAAAGTGTCTGACATATTTACTGTATCCTTTTATAGATATGCAAGTAACCCTAAATATGCTATTTATGTCCTTTCAACCCATCACTGTACCACCATACTTTTACTATTTACAGGAACTTAGTACCTAGACTGGTAGGCCTGTCATAAATCCCATCACATCCATCAATCCATGATAATCTTTTACTTTAACCCATACTCCATTTCTTTCAAATGTGGGAAAACAGAAAATTATCACCATGTGACGGAGCTATGGAGTAGAATCATGTATACAGTAAAAAGAGATTCGTGGTACATGAGCTACTAAAAGACTTTGTTTGACATCATAAAAAGAACTGTTTCCTGTGGTTCCCGCCATACCTGTTTTTACTAATTATTATTATTACTTCCGCTTCCTATTCCAAATAAAGTGTTCAGAACAAGCCGTACACTGTTCGAGTGGCGCTCGCTCGTGGAATCTACGAGTTCATCTGCAAACTTAAAGACCCATGCACTGACAGGCCGTGGGAAGTAGCCTTTTGGATTTTGTATCCACCGGTTGATGACTCCATAGATTCAAGACTTGCATATATGGTCAATGCCGTACTACTTATGGTCAATATCGGCATGGTTAATTCTCTATGCAACCATGCCGGTATCTAAACAAAATCAAATCATAAGATATAAGCTACGCAGATTTTTAGGGAGTAATGATGTCCAGGATCTAAAGTTGAAAAATACACCTTAAACAAAATTGAGTGTTTTTGATCTAAAGTTGATTATTTATTTTTTTTATTCAATTTCTATAACGAAAACTTTCTTTCGTGATCATATTTTTCATCGGCAGTAATGTCTTTGTTTTATGGGAAAGGTCCCTTTCCGATCACCGAAATCATTGCTATTAGTTTCGTATTAGAGTATATATTATGTATAATATACAAAGTAGCCGAGGTCATCATGTGAGAGTCAATCACATAGCCAAGGCACATAAGTACCCGAGGAGCAGAGAAAGACCGAGACAACCGTACTGTGAAGTGAAGACCAAGATAAGTGACTGTGCAACCAAGGCATGTGAAGTGAAGGCCGAATTAAATAAATTACATAACTACCTTCCTAGTTTAGTTTAATCTAACTCTATAAATTAGAGTTCTCCATGTAATTGTAAATCATCCCAGTATCATCTAATTATATAGATCAATAATAATCACTTTAAGGGGTTTCGTTCATGGACGTAGATTGTGATGACCGAACCACGTTAAACATCGTCTTCCTTTATTATTTTGGTATGTAGATTTATTTATTCTTTATCGTACTCTTATCATTGATTTATCTTATTCATGATATCTATCTTAGTTTTGATCTACATATCAATTCCTTGCACTCTTCCATTTAACTCGTGCAGTGTAATGCATGCGTTTCCTTCCTTCCCTTGTGCTTTTCTCCAAAATAAGAGCAAGGTCAGTAGGCTACAAATTTTCCTCTAAGACCGTGTTGCCAAGTGCAAATTGCAATGGTAAACAAAGAAAAGCATTTGCAATCATTGTTAAGTGTCTGTTCAAGCGAGGCAAGAAGATTTTGCCATGGCTTCCACACTGAATTGCTAAATAAAAATCCACAATATTTGATCTAATTGCAGCGGTGTCAAATGATGAATGCTGGGTAGCTACAAATTTTCAACAGCTGTTGCGATTTAATGCAGGCACTTGAGTGGCCCCCAAAATTCAGGAGGTGTGTTCAGGGACGTGTAGTCATTACTCTTTTCTTTTTTGGTTTGGTTCCTCTGAAATCCTTTATTTTTCTTTCCATAACTCCACATACTATTAGTGGTAGGTTGTCGATCAAATCCAGAGACGTCACATTTGACAGATATACCTCCCTCCCCCGCCATTTCTCACTTTACCCAAATGCAGCAGCAGCAGGACTGCTGGAGTGCTGTGCACGAGTGACATCTCGTGGGGAGAAGAACTTAAAGTCTCTTTTTTATGGCTAACCTATTACGCCACACAGTGTCATAAATTCTTCTGTCCATCATGTAAAATCTCTTTATATCTCTATCCACCCTCTTGCATTGAAATTAAACACAGGCCAAGCTTTTTCCAAACTATCGTGAAGTTGAGATCACCTGAAACTGAAAGTGTGTAAAAAGCTCAATAAAAGAAAAAAAACTTGAGCAATTTTTATTTTATTATTACGTAAAACTGCCATCACTTGCCGGTATTTAGTTCCGCCCATCTCGGCTAACAAAAACCGCGTATCAGATATGCATTTTGTGTATTTAGCTTTTGCATCAACATATTTTGAGTGATCCGTGTGAGCAAAATGTGGGACTGCTTCTTTAGATCTCACACCAGATAGGTTTACCTTAATTTGTGCTGTTTTTGACATGTGAATCTAAGATACGGTAAAAGCATAACACTATACAGCGGCATATCGTCCAAAAATCTGATTGGTACTTTTACATGATAAGGTGCTTTTTGATGTTGATAATGATTCGAATACTCAATTCCCAAACACTATTTCTTTTCCAATTTTTCCTATGAATTGTCAAATCACAAACATATTTATCATCATTCTTTTGTACAACATCCCATAAACCATTTCTAGTTCACTCACGGACCCTACAACTCCATTTTGCTTAAATGCCAAAATATCTTCACTTGATCTACATTGTTTTTCACTCTGCAGTCAAATTGTTTGCTCAACATTTTTAACCATGAATTAAACGTGCAAAGAAGAAGTTGGTTTGGTTAGTTCCTATCTCCATGTGTGCTGAAGAAGTAAAGAAGAAGTTGTACGTAAGCAATTACGATAGCTTAGACTTTACCCAAGAGAATCATCATAAAATATTAATAAAACTTGTGTTGTTTTTGCCCAACTAGGTACTAGCAAGTAAGAGAGAGATAGACTGAGTCTAAAATTTGGTCCCCGCCGTGATAACATCAACCCTGGATTTTTATGCGTGAGGGGAAAAAAAGGAACCCTGACTAGATACATTTTCTCCAACAAAAAAACAGAAAAACAAATAAAATTAAAATTAAAAATTGCATTTGGGATATTTTCAAGATCGATAGTCACTACTGTTTGAAGGCTTGAGCTGAGTTGGGGACCATGCCTCTCCTGATGACGCTGCAAAACGTGGATTCGGCCCTGGTTTTGAAAATTGAAAATGACTACCGGCATGATGATGATGATCATCAATTAGGCAAATCTAAATTAACACCAAACAGTCTGAATTTCTTTGAATTCCCTCCTGCTATCTTCATTTTCTCATCAACTGCTGCCTCATCTTTATTATGTCCCACTGCAAAATATGAAGCCAAAATTTAATAAATTTAAAAAAAAATGTGAAAGAAAACCAAAAAAGATAGGGTAGTTATTGGAGTTGTGGTTGTGGGGTATATTACCTGCATGAAGATAGGGAGATTGATATAATAGAGGCACATGGTGATTATGATGATGCTGAAGAGGAGGTGAAGGATAAGAATAAGGCCCATGGTGATGTTGTTGTTGTTGATGATGATGATGGTACTGGTAGTGCTGCTGCTGGCTATTAGGATAGAAATTAGCTTGGTTCCATGTTGAATTAGTTGTTGTTGATGATGATGAATTTGAATTACAATTAGAAGTATTAGAATTAGGAACCACTTGTAGCGACGACCGTGACGAGCAGAATTGATGATCATCTGCTGTTGTTGGTGTAGGTGAATTGCGACGTCTCCATCGAATAAACAAACGTTCTCCATCGAAACGACGACGTTGAAACATAACAATGTCGCCGGCATCCAGATGTTTTTCCTTAACAAATCTACTCCATCCTTTAGTTAATACATAACTCTGACTACTATTCCAATATGAATAACGAAATCTCCAATCCTTACCTGATTCATCTTCAAAACTAAGTAACGAATCATGACCACCGAGTGGTAAGTACTTCTCCGCATGTTGTTTTGGTATAACTAATCGGTTCAGTTTACCTACATCGCTTGGTGTTAATGGTTTTTCAAACATATGTTCTCTTTCTTCTTCTTCAATTTCTACTACTTCATTACCTGCTCTTCCACCACCACCACCACCACCTGACTCTTCTCCTTCTTCATCATCTGAGATTACTGATTGTTGTGTTCTTGCTGCTTCTTGTGAATACCAAACAACTTGATTTTGGTTTTGGTTTGAAGCACTACTACCCCAATGATGCAATTGTTGCTGGTTGTGATGATCAGGTACAATTAGGTGGCTTTGATGATGATCCATTATTGGTTGAGTTCCATATAAGCCTTCATGAGGTAGTTGTGTGTAGAATTGTGTGTTTCTTGACATTGTTGCTGTTTTTTGTTCTGTGAGTATTTTAGAGAGTTGGTTTTATCTCTTTTTCTAGGGAGAGAAACGAGAGGAGTGAAGTGTTGGTGGGGAAGTGCAAACTGCAAAAAAAGACTAGCAAGTAGTAGTAGTACTTGAAGGGGGTTTGAAGGATTTTGCGTGATGGGTATGTATAGCAATCATTTATATGGGGGTGCAAATTTCAATACTAATTATAGTTTAGTAAAAAATTGGGAGAAAGTCATAATAAGATTGGTTGAAAATTATGCATCTGGGTTTGAGTTTGTGAGAGAGATGTGGGGGAGATAGAGAGAAAAGGGTCAAATCTGTTTGAATAAATGTATGTTGTTGGTCGGTTTTTATTTTTATAACATTTGATGTCAGGTTATACAACTAATAAAGCTAAAGATTGAATGCTTGTGGGAAAGAATTTGTGACGTGAGGCACGATTTTATAGAATCACTGATTTGATTTTGAGCACCACTACTGCTGCTGCTACTACTACCTGACTGACCATGGAAGAAACAGGATTATGTTTATAGACAAATTGATCAATTTCCTAAAACATTAATGAATGCTTGTTGGTTGCACTATTATATCTTGATATCCGATCCTAGTCGATGACACAGTATAGAATATGCCTTTGGCAAGCCAGTCGTGTCACATGAACAACATTAGTGCAAGGCTGCTAAAACAAAAGTTACCTGTGCAGTGAATATATCGTGAGGATTATTTCGTTTTAAACAAATCTAGAAATCCAGTTGTACGCAGCGGTGGAACCAGGATCCAAAATAGAAACCATAAAATAAATTTTCAAAATTCTAATATTTGAGGATGTAGATTCGATCAAATGATAAAGTTTTATGATTTATGTCAAATGCACATGCATAAATAGGTTTTGAGAACCGATTGACAAGTGGGGTACGTGTCCATGCTTACCTTACATGTGTATATGCATAAACAAGTTTTGAGAACCAGTTGACAAGCGGGGTAAATGCCGTCCTTACCTTTACATATATCCAAACAACATTACATGAGGTGTGTTGGGACCATGATGTAGATCATTTTATGGTGTTGGGACCATGATGTGGATTCATTTTATAGCTTATATTTGAATACCATTTACTAAATTAGACACGCAAAATACTTACTAAGTTACAACATCCAATGTCGCATGAGTGTGACCAAATTTCATGTCTCTTCGGTTTACTTCCAGGCTTCCGGCTTAAAGAACATATCACCAGTATATCCTCCAACACATACGAAGAAGTCTTAAGCCTAAGGTGTTGCTAATGTCGTCATTTTTACCATTTCATATGCTAACGCGACTTTCTTCTTGTCTAAGCATCTAGACAGATATAGAACTACCCATACCGATATCGTGATAGCATTATTAAGATTGTTCGAGTCATGCATTTAGTATAAGGATCGTGGAGCCAACACTTGAATCTGCAGGAAAAAAAAAAGTCCCTGGCAGCAGAAGATCCCTTGCTTTTCCAATAGAAAGTGTTAAAGAATACGGGATAAGATCTCCTCTTCCTCTATTCAACTCTCTAGTAGTGATATTGAAGTTATAACTTGCCTTTTCTCATTAATTTCCTCAGAGAATTATACTCGTGTTACAATCTTGTCCACTCAAGTATCCATGAATCAAAATGAGAAATTTGTCCCTCTCATCGCATATAGTATTATTATCATTTCAATCTTGCATGTTAGTTTTTCAGACAAAACTCCAATCTCAAAGTACCTACTACTATTCATGGACATATTTCATCCAACAAGACACAAAATTAGGTTCTACTTAAATGACAATATTATCTATCTTTAGCCATGTTAGCCTATTTGAATGGTTGACCATTAAATTAGTCTTATGATCAGATTGTTAATGTATAAAAGAATGTTAAATGTATTAAGAAGTATATAGAATTTTGTGCCAAGAACAGTGTATGCATGATCAAGCTACTATTTATTTATTTTTGTTAAGAAGATTGGAAATATCATTTGGGATCAAACTTGACATAGTTTACCCATTTGGATTTGATATTTTGTTGAGTAAATTGTGGTGGTGTTTGTAATTTGAAGGGAGGCAACAAAATCCTCATCAGAGTATTAGACTTGAGGAAAGTTATGGAGATGGAATATGACAAATGCATAAATTATTAAAATCTTATAAGTTCCAAGGAAAACCACCTGGTTTCTTAGCCAATCCTTTCGATCCTCTCCACGTGTATAATTTGTATATGCTGACTCTTCTTTCTTGTTTTTATTATTTTTTTAGTTTGCAACTTGTTCGATTTGGATTTACCTGCATTGTTTGCTGATGCCAAGGACTTAAAAAGGATGTTTTGTTACCCGAAGTTAATCACAGAGTCAAAAGCAAAAACAACCTTTCTTTAAAAAAAAATTGCTCCTTCTTTCTTAAAAATTCTGTCCTCTATTTTATTTTTGTCTGTCCTAAAATATTGTCCAGCTTCTGTTTATAGTCATATTTTTTTAGCCAAATTCTTAAATATATCCTTCAAACTTTTACAATTATAAAATTATTTTAAATATCACCAATCAAAATATTAAATGATATCTTCCTTAATAGGAAACAAATCTACTAAATCAATCCTTAATTTTTTTTTATTTTTATATACTATTTAAATATTTCTATAAATATTTTAATTACCAATGTATTTTTTTTACATACTCCATATACTCTTTTTAATTTTAGTAATAATATAATATTCAAAAGGGGTAGTTTTGTACACTCCTCCGGTCTCCTTAATATCTTTTGACTTAGTCAAAGCGGACTAATAATTTAGGACGGAGGGAGTAACATTTTATTTGGGTAGCAATTCTAAAACTACGTTCTCTAATAAATTTTTAATTTTTTAGCTTTTAAAAATCGAAAAGTATTACCTGATATCCAAAATGATATAAAGCTTAAACGATATGAAACATGTAGATCGATGATGTGAGTATGGGTCTTGACCTCCGTTGAGATGGCCGAAATCTCTGTCTCAAACATGCAGAGCGATCAAAAGATTTTGGAAGAGGAAAGTTAAATATAGCACATAACCAATTCATTTACTCAAACTGAATTTACATTCCCACATGATATGGCTCATGTTGTCTTCAGCTTCTTCACAATTGCAGCAACTGGAAACCATGTCATATCCATTTTTGACCATTTTTGTATCATCAATATACAATCCCTGGGATAATTTCCACATATTGTTGGAAATACTAGGATGTAAATAGGCATTCCATATGTATTTAGACCAATGCACTTTTTCCTCCTTTAGCCTGAGTTTGTTTATAGCAGTTGAAATTTCAAATTCACTTGAGAGAGACGCTTTCCAATGCAATTCATCATTCATACCACTAATGGCAGGTAGACTGAAAGATGATATTGCATCTTTGATTGCTTCTGGAATGGACTGATTGCCATTACTTAAAATATCAGCTACCTTCACATAGATATTATTTAAAAAAAACTGAGATTGGCCCATGACATTAATCAGTGGAGAATCACCAATCCAAACATCAAACCATACAGTGATTGTCTGTCCATTGCCTACATTCCATTTTAAGTATTCTTGTAAGGATTGACATGCCCACTTTATACCAGTCCAAACTGAAGATAGTTTCCAGTTAGTACTCCATTGATTGTGTTTATCTTTATATTTGGCTTTGAAAAATAAGGCCCAATCATCTTGAGAGTTAACTATTTTCCACATCATCTTCATAAGAAAAGCCTTATTAATAATCTCAAGTCTCTGAATGCCTTAACCACCTTCAGAGTAAGGAGTACAAACTTTTTTCCATGCTAAAACAGTGTGTTTTCTCACTTCACTATCCCCTGACCAAAGAAAGTTCCTTATAATTTTCTTGCAAGCTTTTATGATTGAAGAAGGACATTTTTATATTGCCATGTTATAGGCTGGAATACTACATAGAACTGATTTAATTAGAACTAACCTGTCTTGAAATGACAATAGTTTCCCTTTCCATGTAGAAAGTTTTCTTTGCATCATTTCCTCCATTAGACAAATAGTTGAAGATTTAACCTTGCTCGCAACAAGAACTTCTCCCAAGTATTTGTCTGGAAACTCACTAATATCCATTTGAATGATATTTTGAATCAAAGATTTCCTCAAAACAAAGGTTCCATCTATAAAGCATTTACTCTTCAGTTTGTTTATTATTTGACCATAACTTACTTGGTAATCATCTAGAAGCTTGAGAAGATTTATTAAACTTTTCTTGGCTCCATTTAAGAAGATGAAAACATCATCTGCAAAAAATAAGTGTGTTGGATGTATGACTTTTCTTACAACCATTGGAATGATGGGACCACTTTTCACCATCTCAGTTAAGCTTATAATTAAAACTTCCTCCATAATGACAAATAAAATTGGAGACAAGGGATCTCCTTGTCTTAAACCCCGGGCGACTGAAGGAAAAAAAAGCCACATGGACCACCATTAAGCATAACTGATATTTTAGCATATTGAAAAAGAACATGAAGCCACTCACACCAAGTTTTGGAAAAGCCAAATTTCTGTAATACTTGAAAAATTAAATCCCAACTAATTGAGTCATATGCTTGAGAGATATCCAATTTAAGCCTAACATTTCCACATCTCCTTTTCTTCTTCATTTCATTCACCATTTCAGAAGAAAGTAATATTTGTTCTTGAATGCACCTTATTTTAACATAAACAACCTACTGTGGAGAGATAAGTTTTCCATCAAATCACTCATTCGGTTAGTAATGGGTTTTGTAAAGATTTTGAAGCTTATATTACTTAGACCAATAGGTCTATATTGATTAGGAGATTTAACACCTTCAACCTTTGGTAACAAAACTAAATAATTGGAGTTCAGCCCTCTAGGGATAAATTTTCTTGACCAGCATAATTGAATGGCTTGTACTACATCATCTTTAACTATCTGCCAACAAGCTTTGTAAAAACATCCAAAAAATCCATCTGGACCTAGTGAACTATCGGGATCCATGCTGAAAATTGTATTTTTGATCTCTTCTTCCTCTGGAACTTTATACAACATCATTTGATCTTCCTAAGTGATCACCTCAGGAATGCTTTTTAATAAAGAATCTTCAATGGAAACAGCTTGAAACTCAAACTTTTTCTCATAATATTTGACTAATTCATCTGCAATCTCATTTTGATCAGTAAGAACATTCCCATTACTCACTTCCAATTCACTGATTAAATTTCTTGCTTTTCTCACTTTTAAACTTGTATGAAGAAATGATGTATTGGCTGCACCATCCTTGACCTAGTTTATTTTTGATTTTTTATTTAATAAAGTATGTAATTGAACTTCTATAGAGTTATAAACATTTTCAGCTTCAACCAAAGTGGGCTTCAACATCAAAAGGATTACCATCTGAGACATCCATCGCTTGCGCTGCCTTTTCTGCTTCTTTTATTTTAACATGAACATCACCAAACACATTCCAATTCCAATCATTTAGATTTTTTTTCAACTTTTTCAATTTAATTTGAAAAACAAAAGATGGATTTCCACTTATAGGTTCAGACCAACATGACTGCACAACTTCCATAAATCTTGGATGAGATAACCACATTTTTTGAATTTTTTTTGGAGTATTCTTTAGCTTTGGAATGTTGATACAACCACCTAACAAGGGAGCATGATCAGAAGCAATTCTTATACCAATTTTGTAACTCCAATCACCATATTTTTGCAACCATAACTGATTAAAGACTGCTATGTCTAATGCACATAAAATTCTTTTACTGCCTTGCTGACAATTAGACCAAGAAAAATGCAACCCAATATGAGGAGCTTGAATCAATTCACAAGTATCCAAACATTCTATAAACTCCAGCATGCCCCTTCTATTTGGACTCCTACATCCAACCTTTTCATCAATAGAAGTAATAATGGTTTCTTCAGTTCACTTTTTACTTCCATGTCAATCCATACAACTCTTCTTTGAACAACACCAACATGAGCATGAACACCTGAGATGAGAGTATCTTCTATACTGATAGTAATCATTTGGAATGACATTGATACTACAGATGGAATTGGTAAAGATTTATTCCAAAATAACCAAATGTTGCCTTTTTTATTAAATATTGAATTATGAATTACCATAGATTACATACCTAGTAAATTCAATTTATTGCAAAAGAAAGAACTACAAACTACTTTTGGTTCAACTACAAAAATAATGAAGGAGTAAATTGATTAAAAGTCCACAAATTATTTTGAGCCCTAGTTCTTCTAAGGCCCCTTATATTCCAAAATAAAACCTTCATTGTTTAGGTTGGAGGTTTTTGTACCTCCATTTCCTTAAGTCTTCCTAAAGTTGTACTTAATTGGATTTTGAGAAATTACCTTTTCAGTTGCCACCGGCAAAACCTCAGTGTTTCTAGTAGAAGCTTGATCCTTGGGAGAGATTGGATTTTGAATTATTTTAGACCAAGAAGTAACTGGAATTTTTGTTGCAGACACAGAGCCATTTGAACCATCCACAAATTGTACCATACTTTTATCTACTGAGTTTTCTTCCACTATTTGAGATAATGTTGTTGAATCCAAGGAATCGGGGATGAGTTATATAATTACTTCCTCCTCCGGCACTCAATCTGTTTCTTCTATCAGAGGACCAAACCTCTCATTAGTTGTTTTGATACCACTAACATTAGCATGGATAATCTCTTTGTTTACTTGAGTTGGTGATATTGGAGTTTGACAGATACCAAAAGGCTCCATAACATGTTTAGGTTTATCTTGCAACTACTCATTTACATCATTCTTATGAATAGTTTTAATTAGGAGTATTATCATCACCCTTGCCCTGCTTGAACCTACATTCAGAGTTTATATGACCTATAATTTTACAGTTTCCACAAAACTTTGGCAATTGAGGTAGTAAGACACTCTCCATAAAACCTCCAAACTTTGTAATTATCCACAGTTTACTATGAATGATTTTTTCTAAATCAATATCTATTAGCACCTTTGCAGAATAACTAATTTCATATTTGAGAGTTGATTCATCAACTTTGATTGGTGTTCCAATAGCTCTGCTAATTTTGAATAATTTTTTTTCATCCCAATATTCTAAACTTAAACCAGGAAAATTGACCCACAATATTGCAGAAGATGTTCTTAGATTTTCAGGTCGGAAATTAGGCATCCAATTTCTGATACGTAAAACTTGGTCATGAACTTCCCATCTGCCTGATTTGATATGTTGTTTATCCCTCTTATTTTCCAACTTAATTGTGAAGAATCTCTTTCTCAAAGGAATAAGATGACATTGACCTTCTAATTTCCAATTACTTCTTAAAATTCCAGCAGCTTCTACAAATTTTAAACGCAAAAAATCTAAACGACCAATTAAGGAGAATTTACAAGAAACATACCTATCATCATCATCAATACTTATTGAAGGAGCCTCTTCAAAAGTTTTTGAAGTATCGACTGAAACCATATTTGAATCTTCATTACTGTTGTGGGATTCCATTTCTTACTGATGAAATCCACTAATGAATACTCATGATTGATTATCTAAGCTAATACCTAAATTATCGAATAAATCTTCACCTGAATTAATGAAGATGGTGCACAGAAAAATGAGATTTCGAGAAAAAAAAATCGCAGAGTCAGTCGCCAAGTTACAGAGCTCGACTCAACCGAGTTTTCTCCAAAAGTGTTTGATTTTATTCGTGCAAAAAAAAAAAATCCCCAGGTGTTGTAGCCCCTATTGCTTAAGAGTAAATACTAACTTAGAATAATAACATTGTTGGGTGTGACAAGGATAATGAATTTTGGAATGCGTTTAGTGCAACAATAGTATGACGTATCTGGAAAACGAGATGTGACAAAGTTTTCAAAGACGTTCAACCCTGGCAGCACTTTCACTAAATCTAAGAAATTTTGAAAGGAAAATTGCAAAGCTAACCTTTTTATTTGGGCATCCGTAAAAATCAATCTGGCACAAAGTAGTTTAATCACTTCTCGGTCCAACTTGGTTGGGGAGCGAGGATCAATGAGTTGGGACTTGAAACTTTCCAAAACTCGACATAATTCTCGGATATAATTATTAGAGACTCAGATTACCTTTGATCATATATATTACTACCAACATCAGAACTTATTAAAACTCATAAAAAATCGGACTTGAAACTCGCCAACACTCAGAATTGGTAAGGAATTATTGACCACCTCGACAAACTAGCAAGTAGCGAGTACTCACTTGGAAATCAACCTTGGAGAGCATTTTTAACTACTTTTATCTAACAATAAAATGGAACAAGGACACCAAAATTTTGTTAGTTAATTTGTTTGGTTTTAAGAAATAACTTGGGATTGGGAGACAAGAGTCATGGGGACCAACATAGCAAAACTTGAGGAAGGAGAGGTACTAGCAGCGAGGGAAGCCCCAATGTCAAACACAACCACACCAACTTAAGGATTCTCTTTCAGGAAGGAGGTTCCAAAAAAAAAACCAGGAAAACTATTTTCCTACGAGAGTTCATTTCACTATCTTTTTGGAACTAAGTAAATTTTTGAAAATCTCAGGCTTTAAAATGTGACTTAAAATGCGACATAGAAAACAATTATATTTATTTTTTAAATCAACATAAGTGCAAGCTGCTTCAACAAATATAAACCGACTAATTTGGTTTCACATTTTAACAAGGGAAAACAAAGATGGTTTGGCTTGTGCTCGAGCTCAAAGACATCCAAAGATGTTTTATTAGGTTTTCGATTCTATGATAATTTTTATTTTCCAAAACATTAAAAAACATTAGCATTTTGAAATTTCTCGCTTATAAACTTAGGGAGGATTCTAAAGTTTCCCATGGTATCAACATAATCGCAAAATCATAGCCTCTCTCTTTGACTCTGGCCGTTGTTGTTGACTATTTTAGGGTTTGATCATCTTCTTCTGTGAGAACATCCTTTGGATCTTCATCTTCTTTGACGTCTCTTTCCTGGTTTTTCTTCATCCTTACTATTTTCGTTTTTTCTTTCATAATTTGCTTCTTTGTGAGTTGTCTGCTGGCGTATTACTCTTACTCCATAAAATATCTTCCTTTTGGTTTTTGTATTTGGTAGGTGAATACTCAACTTTTTAATCCTTATGCGTTTAATTCTTCACCTAATACTTGATATGGGTATTTGTATTCTCATGAACTAACTACTCTTTCCTTGAGTGTTGAGAAACAGGGTGGAGCGGTGAGGCAAAGATCTGGTCAATCTGAACATTTTTAACGGATTCAATGCCCATTCAAAGCAAAATCAGTGTACTTTGAGATCTTCTATTGAGACATTAATAACCTGAATCTTTCGACACCCAGAAAAACCGGCAACCCAGAAATCACGTCAACCCGTTCAAAGCCCAGAATTTCAGGGCAACCATACCTTTAATCCAACACCCATCCCTGCACTTGTTTGAAATTTAATGTGTTGAAGTAACTACCATACAAGGATATTAATGGAGGTGGAGGTGCAGATATGGTTACTGTGGAAGATCTACATAAATATAATGCTTCAGAAACTCTCAAACTGTCTCGGCCTTTTCTGGAAACAACTTAGAAAAATTGCAAGTTATCTTCATACTTTGTCTCAACTAAAAATGGAAACCACTAATCCCGATGAGATCTCTTCCATGGCGTCTAAACTAGCAATCAATCTTAACCTTTTGGAAAATCTTGAACCAACTCTGGTGATAGATGATGAAACATCTGCTAAGTGTTATGAAAACCTCCAACAAATGGTAATAGGCAAGCTAAACTGTCCGTACATGTACCCTCAAAACACCATCAATGCCGACTGTAAGGAAGTTTTTGGCCTTTCTTATGAACCGGATGTTCTGCATGTGCTATGTGAGAATAGAGGAGAAAATCGAATGGTAATCACTTTAAAATCGAGAGATGATGTTGGATTTGTCGCAAGGGGAAGTCCATGGCCTTTCAAGGGTTACCTAATGCAAACTCGAATGAATACTGGCACTGTTCCTCCGGATAAAGTATGCATGAGATATGAATATATGTGGGCTAACCTTAACAAGCTACTTCCTCAACATCATTTCAACGGGATGCCGGCAAAGATAGCGGAAAGAATCGGTGAAAAGGTGAAATTAATGGACCCTAAGGATGGCTTCCTGGCTGATTGAAGATGATCTGTTCGTGCTTTAGTGAAGATGGATATGCAAAAAACTTGCCTAGAAAAGTGAAGATGACAATAGCGGAACAAGAAATAAAGGTGGACCTCTGGTTTGATAAGATGCCGAGAAGACTTTGCTCTAGATGCAGGAAAATAGATCATCCAACTGCTAGATGTGGTGATGTACAACTTGTTCCACAAGAGCTGATTTATACTCTCAACGGTCATTAAGTTCAGCCTATACAAGAACAAATCGGGGAGATGCCAGCTCAGATAACGGAATCACAACTAAACCTCACTTCTAATGATGGCCACGGATTAAACCCAAGGATCATAAGCAGGCAGTCAAGCCCAAATTCGCTGTTGGATATTCAGCAGAATCAAAAAAGGAATAGATATGATTATGTCCCTTTGAGGCAATATATTTGGGGAACATCAAGTAGCTCCGATTTAGGCACCCAACTAGCTATGCCGCCACCAATATCTTTCTCACTCAATACCCAAAACTCTCCACCGATATCTGTATAAATCAATACCATGGATTCCTCTAGAATCGGATGCTCGTCGGTCGCTGCTCAGGTGAGTTATCAAACCAACTCGGACAATGAGTTGACTCGTCTACCTGAAACGCTAATGTTTCCCCCTGGCTTTGCTGAACCGGGTATTATGCCCAACTCGTTCTTTGGACCAGGTTTCTTCGATCCAACTCATCAAACTTCGGATATAAATTCTTCTGATCTAGAACTCAAACTTGCCCCTCTGAGTATGGCAGTTGAATCTTACGGGTTGGTACATGGATACAAAACTAAGCAAGGAAATCAGTGGCTAGCTTCTAATTCTTTTGTCATAAACTGAACCCATCAATAACCAATACTGGATGGTACACCCATCGGTCTGCACTCATCACCCTCAATCAACATTGGAGGCTCATCGACAGCTAACTTCTCGGAAGATATGGGGTTCGATGAAGATCTAAATAGCCCAGAAGTGTTAGCACCACAACAGATTCTAACGAGGCAACTGTTTGGAGAAGATATACAAATACCGGCGGAAACAAATATAAGAAAAGGGAAGAAAGCTCAAATTATTGATGGAGACTATACAATCACGGTCCCGGGTAAGAAACCATCAGTTCCGAGATGTGCTACAGGCAGAGGAAAAGAACCGGCAAAGACTAAGGAGGTGCTACAGGAAGATTTAGTCCCTAATGAACTGAATCAAGTCATTGGACAATACAAAAATGTAACTAAAGGAAGAGTTAAAAAGGTCCCAAATAGAATTAAGAAGACGGCACCAATAGATAAAGTGATGATGGAAGAGCTAGATCAAAATGCCTCATGAACTGAAATGCATGTGAACTACCTACCACACCAATTATACCCCCTAGCCAACCCAAAAATTCCTGCCAGTCTCGATCTCCTGGCTGATGCAACGGTAGACCTTCTTGAACCCATTGAAAATGTTCAGATCGATGGATCTGCATCTTGCTACAATCACTCTGGTACCTCAACTACTCAGGTATATCTCTCTAAACTTCATTTCTATGTATCTTGGTTTACTAACAATAAAATTCTTAAGCTGGTGACCAAAAATTCGGTAGAAAATAAATGTGCTTCAATTCATAACCATCTATATTACTATCTAAGCCCTAAGAGACAACGGTTGGAAGGAATACATAGTCAGAATATTTGGCTTGTGACAGTAAAGATTGAGAATGAGAATTATTGGAGATTTCGTATTAAATTTTGCTCAAATGTGATTACATGTTATGTCATTGTAGTAACGCTGCAGCCGGGTTACGAGAAATGGATCTAGTACGAGGATAATGATGAACAAGGGGTGGATTGATTACAAGTTAAGATAAAGAACAGTGAGATTAATAACAATGAAAAAGAAGAACATGATATAAGAAGTAGTAGTACCAGTAAGGAAATCAATGAAGGAAGTGTATTAACAGAGTGGAAGAAACAAACAGTGGAAGGCGTCAACAACTTTTTGGGAAAGGGAAGAAATCAATAGAAGAACAGAACTACAAATGCATGCACTGTTATCTTAAGTTTAATTTGTCTACTTTATAGTATCAAAGGTCTTAATAGGAGAAATAGTTTGTGTATTTGTATCAGGCTAGTTCCAACTAGGAGTAGCTGCTACATTTGTTTAATTTCTTGTACTCCTTACATAAATAAATGTGGCCTCTTGAACCTAAGAACATATAGTCCAATTCAGAAACTTTTGAGGGTGAAAGCGGATAGAACTATCAGGAAAATTACTACTAATTCTAGTGAGTGGTTGTTGTACCGTCTCTTTTTACAACCTTATGACTATAGGAAGAGTGGGAGTCCTTGTAGGACTGTCGTAGTGGAGTTATGTGGGGGGCTCAGAGTGAGATTAAAGCTTTGGGTTACGAGGGAGAGTGACGGTAGCAGAACTAATTTTTTTGGAGACTACTAGGTGGATTTGGATTAGTGCTCTCTGGGACTCTAGGGAGAGCTACAAGGTAGAGGATTGGGCCTTAAATTTCTTTTTTAAGAAGTGGACTTGGGCCGGTAAGAACGAGTGGTTGTTACGGTTTAGGGCAATGGTGAATACACTTGCATGGAATGGCCAGGGGATAGCGAAAAAACTACCAAGGGATACCCTAGTGGACTTGGTTTTCTCCAATTCCGTAGATATTGTGTTCCTGTCTGAAACTAAGGCGAAGGATAACTCGGTGATTTCCTTGTTTAAAAGATGTCAACTACATAATTGGTGGTTAGTCCCGCCGGTTGGTAGTGCGGGTGGTCTAGCTCTAGGATGGAGTGAGAATGTCGATCTAGAAGTGGTTCAGAGCAATAAGAATATGATAAACGCTCTCTTAATGGATGAAAATACCGAAAAATAAATGTTGTACACTTTCTTCTATGGGAGTATGTATCATGAGTCCAAGATTGAACCCTGGAAGTTTATTAATAAGGTGGCCCGTAGGGCTGAAAGTATGCCCTGGGTCCTCTTAGGGGACCTGAATGTTATTTTCCACCCTTCTGAGAAAATAGGAGGTACTGAAGTTCAGAATTCTGAGGTCACTGAAGTGTTGGCTTTAGTTAATAAAACGGGTCTGATGGATCTAGGATTCGAAGGAACTAAAAAATTCACTTGGTCTAACCAGAGAACAGAAGGAAATATAGAACAAAGACTAGACAGAGCTCTTTCCAATGCGGACTGGTTAAACAACTATCCAGATTTTTTTCTCACTCACCTACCTCCCATTGGATCCGACCACAGTCCTATCCTCCTTCGGCTTAACCGAGAGTCTATGTCAGGGTTTAAACCCTTCCGTTTCCCGGCTATGTGGTTTGAAGATGATTCTTGCCTCGCGCTTATCCATGAATGCTGGGAAAGTTTTATACCGGGATCTCCGGGATTTAAAGTTGTTTCTAAACTTAAGAATCTCAAGATGAGATTAAAAGAATGGAATAAGGGTGTCTTTGGTAATATAACCAAAAACTTGAGAAAGGTGAAGGAAGAACTCGACAAGTGCTACCACAATTCCAATCATGATGCTGAGACTAGAATGCGGTGGAAGAAATTAGTGATGGAATTAGACAAATGGAAAAACATAGAGGAACAATTCTGGAAGGAAAAATCGAGAGATAATGACATTAAGTTAGGGGATAGAAATATTGCCTACTTTCATCTAAAAACAGCAACTCGATACATAAGGAACAAAATCTCTAAGCTAAAGGATGCTAACGGGGAATGGAAAGGAAAGCTTTCTGAAGTTGCGAAAATTCTCAAAAACCATTTTAAGGAAATAGCTACGTCAGAACATAATGGAAGAATGGGAAAAGAGGAGGAAATCTTGAATCTAATCCCTAATTGGGTCTCGGAAGAGATAAATTCCAACCTTGTAGCTATCCCAACTGATCAGGAAATTAAAGAAGTTATCTTTGCAATGCCACCATCTAAATCACCTGGACCTGATGGCTATCCTGCAATATTTTTTCAAAAAATCTGGGACATAGTTGGGAGTGAAGTCACCTCACTTATTAAGAAATTATTTAAAACTTGGTTCCTTCTTAAAGAGATTAATCAAACATTCCTCACTCTCATACCTAAAAAAGAGAAGCCAACTACTCCTGCTGATTTTAGACCCATAAGCCTGTGTAACACGGTGTACAAGACAATCTCCAAAATTTTGGCCAACAGATTAAAACCGCATCTAAATACAATCATATCCCCTTGTCAAGCGGATTTCGTACCGGGTAGACAGATCGTTGATAACATCTTGATAGCACATGAAATTACTCAAGCTATGAAAAAAAGGAAAAAAGGAAAACTCGGATACCAAGGTCTGAAAATTGATATGAGCAAAGCTTTCGATAGGGTAGAATGGGACTATCTAATCAAAATCTTCAAGCAAATGTGATTTTCCGATCACTGGTGTGACTTAGTTTACCAATGCATAAGCACCACGGCCATCTCGGTTCTTCTTAACGGAACCCCAGGAAAAGTGTTCTACCCCTCGCGTGGAATACGACAAGGGGACCCGTTATCCCCTTATATGTTCCTAATCTGCATGGAAGTTCTCTCAAGAATGCTACAGAATGCGGAGTCCAAAAAACAAATCTCGGGGATTAAGATTACAAGAAACAGTCCATCTATAAATCACCATTTGTTTACGGACGATATTCTGATCTTCACTAAGGCAGATATGCGACAATCTTATGAATTTGCTAAAGGACTTTGGAGAATTGTCTTGGCAACTGATAAACCTGGAAAAATCGGGAGTATTCCATACTCCCAATCTTGCCCCGAGACTGAGTAGAGCCTTGACTAGAACACTCCGGATGAAAAAAATGAACCTCAAAGACACCTGGGAGCGCCATTGTTTTTCCAAAAACCGAGACATCTAAACTTTGCGAATTTGATTGCAAAGTTCAGGGCTAGGCTTAAGGGATGGAAAAACATCATTCTTAATCAGGCGGGTAGATCAGTTCTCGTAAAATCTACTCTCGAATCCATGCATATCTACCAAATGATGTGCTTTCCGATACCGATTAAAACTTTAAACATCTTAACTGGTCTGCAAAGGGATTTCTGGTGGGGGGGAAAAGGAGCAGAAGAGTGGTTGCTATATCAAAGCCTGGGGATTTATGACAAAAAATAAAAAACATGGGGGCCTAGGATTTAAAAAAATGAAACTGGTAAATGAAGCAATGCAGACTAAACTAGCTTGGCGAATGATATCGGAGCCGGAGGCCCTGTGGGAGAAAATCTACAAATCAAGCTACTTCCAAAACAACAATCCGCTGCAAGGAAATACTAAAACACAAGGATTAGTGGCATGGTATGGGATTTGAGCGGGCCTGTAAAATGTGAAGAGGTTAGGAGTGTGGGACATTGCGCTAACTTCGGAAATCAATATCTGGGAAGTAAAATGGGTTCCTGGGATGGAGAACCTTCTTCATTCCGAGTCTGTGAGGGTAGAGGAATTGGGTATAAACAAAATAAGGCACATGTGGGACTTCATAAGGATGGTCTGGAACACCACTCTTTTGCTCAAAATTTTCGATCAGGAGACTATCAATCTTATTAGTTGTGTTAGGCCAAGGTTAAATGGAGAAGATATCTACATATGGAGCCTTACCAAAAATGGGAAATTCTCCACCAGCTCGGCTTATGACCATCTCGATAAGGTAAATGTCACCATGTCCATGTCAAACCCCCTAAGTAAAATTTGGAATATTCAAACAACTCCTAAAATCAAACTCTTTCTTTGGAGATGTTCTACCTACTGTCTCCTAGTGAGAGATATCTTGGAGAATAGAATGGAAATCGAAACAGATAAGTGTCCAATGTGTGATTCCGACAGGGAAACCGCTAATCATCTTTTAATTGAATGCCCTTATGCTAGGGCAGTCTGGTTTGGTCTAGCTAGAGCTTTCAGAATATGATATAATCAAAACCTCATAGACTGGATAAAAACTTGGTTCACAAACCCCATAGGCTGGGATAGGAATATGATAGACTGGGTAGCAGTGTGTGTCATTGTAACTTGGAATATATGGAAAGCAAGGTGTGATACGGTATTCTCGGAACATAAACTGTCTGTAAAAGATTTGATCAGCAAGATAGAAAATGAAATAACAGTACAGAATATGGTGTTTACCAATATTTCAAAAAATGGGCAAAAGCATCCACAGACGCCGGAAAAACAACCATGGTTCCCACCACCAGAAGGAACGATAAAAGTCAACTACGATGCTTCTTACAAAGAAGGGGAGACAACAGTAGGATTGGGAATTATTGACAGAGATCAACAAGGCAATTTCGGGTCGGCTCATACGGTTTCAACAGTAGCTACATCAGTACTTATGGCGGAATGCATGGCGTGAAAGGAAGCGGTTCGACGGGCTATTCAAAAAGGGCTCACATCCATAATCTTGGAAGGAGATAATCATGATATAAAGGACTACATGGAAGGTGGTAATATGAATATGGATTGGCAATGCAGGAACATCCTAGAAGAGCTCAAGGAAATGGCAAAGGTCTTCAACAAATTCAAGGTTTCACACACGAAAAGAACAGGGAATGAAGTCGCTGATTACTTGGCAAAAGAAGGAAGAAAAGGTAGGACGATGACATACACAGACTCCAACATCACACAAAAGTTGCTCAATTTAATTTGCATTGATTCTAATTTTAGTACCGGAACTTCGAATGTAATTCAATACACCCAGGTGGATAACGGTTAAGCTCTCTTAATAATATTTTGTCTAAAAAAAAAATATATATAGGGAGAACAAAATTAGGTAAAAATTAAGGAGTTTTGATCCTGAATAACTAGGACTTGTTTGGTCTTAAGTCGCCGACCAAGTCAATAATCATGGGTTAGAAAATGGAGTGACAAAACAAAGACTAGAAAAAACCATGGTAAAAAGGGAAAAATTGCGTTCTTTTTTCCTTCTTTTGAAAAGACTTTGTATGCTTTTTCCCAAAACTCAAGGGAAGCTCAAGTTTATAGTGGTGGAGTACATGTATTCACCAAATTGCGAACGACTTAATTTTTTTTTTTGCGAACGACTTAAATTGGACTCGACCTACATTGGATGCGGACTTGGTGTCTTTAGAGTCTGTAGTTCACACTATGGACCAATCTAATAACTTATATTCCAAATCAAGCCATTGATTTGAAATCACTCATTCTATAATTTGCATTTTGCAGTATGTGTATGGTCAAAACTTCAAAATGCTACAGGTTTTTCGATCACAAATAAAGACTGTATATTCAAGAACACATCAACGCATGGTTCAGATAGTTGACTCAGTTGTACGAATCATAATAAGCTAATGCCGTTTTATTAGACTTTTGTATAGATTTTGAATGGAGTCCATTCAGTACTGCAACTATGCAATTCCATACAAAGACACGATGTTTGGAAATGGAACAAGTCAGTCCATTGCTTGAGAAATTTGAAGAAAGTGGGGAAGGAGGAAGGAGGAAGGAATGGATGAGAGTACGAGGCCAGTCTAGGAAGAATCTAGGGAGAAAGAAAAAACTCACACACAATTGTAAGAGTAAGACCCACTTCCCCAATCAAACATAAAATTGTACCACTTGGTCTGGGACCACCATATCACCTGCTAGCCTACTGTTATAATAGTGCCAACATGGTCCATTCATTGGTGGTTCTGTTCAGGTTGTGAGTCAAGATTAGCCCTACCATATACTGTAGCTGCATATATGTTAGAACTTATACTTCACTGTGTAACATGGTCCATTGCCCATTGGTTCTGTTCAAGCAGTAAAACAAAAGGAAAAACAGTCGTGCAAGGTAAATAAATAAAAAAAACTATGTAAAGGAAGCTTCTTTTGCTTTTATCTGTAAGGTACCCGCCTGTAACCTTAATGCTTAAATATATGGGATGAGATCTAATTGTAATATATACAATGTAGATAAAGCATGATGCATGCGGATGGAATTAAGAATCAATTGCTGTCATATTATAAGTAGCAAAAAAAAAAAAAATGATCTTTTTAGGTACCATTATATGAGAGATCTTCGGAAAGATCATGATAATATTGATCAATCCACTTGTGTATGATGTGAATCTCTTTCTTTCTCACGTCTTGAAGCCACTTCGGATCTTCTTTATCTGAGAACCTTAGGTCCACATGGTGAGCACCTACAAAACAGTATGCAAATGCACGCATCAATATAATATGTACTCTTGAGTAATTTTGTAAGAGGTAGATGTGGTGAATAATTTTCTTTACCTTGTTTTGCAACTATGGCAACTATCCTCTTTGATATGCTCTTCAAAACACTGCCACCAAAAAATAATCAAAACATGTTTTGTTAGACTAGACCCTTTTGGTTTTGCAAATGGACAAGTATAGGAATTACGTACCCGCCACCACTCCAAGGGTCTCTCAAGCCATTAAAGAAGATCATGTTACTTCCAAACCGTTTTAAAACCCTCATTATATCCTGCATATCCATTCGTTAAGTTTATTTCATCATGATGCTGACTTCTAATGTAAGTAAAAAAGATGATAAAACACACAATGAAAACACTTGAGAAATAGTAGTAGTTTTACTCACCATGCCACCAAATTCAGTGGTAGCCCAATTGGGCCTGGGCTCAACACCTAAATATTCCTTACAGAAAGTAGCTCGATCAGTGAAGTCATATTCCGAGGATGGAAATATACTCTTCTTATCATTTCCATCCGTTGGTAGTATCATCTCTGTACATGCCTACAACCCATGGGTTTGGAAACTTCAATTAGAATTTTACTAAAAGTACAGAAACAAAGAAAAAGGTAGAATTGTAGAGTGTGATAACTGATTACGGGATCAGCTAGCCAATTGCGAAACCAGTTGAACTACTCCGCCATAAGCACAATGGGTGTCCTCTATTCGTTTTGTAAACCGTTTCTTGTATAGAAAGGGAAAAGAGAGAAAATGAAGCAAATTTGAAGGCAAACTTATATGCATGATAAAAGTGTAAGGCATGCTCATGGGCCTTTGAGATGCCCATAGCCACAAAGGTCTCTTTGTTCTTCTTTTAGTTGAATTCAGCTATACAAATTGCAGCAAGTCAAAACCACATTGAATTACCAACCTGCCATGTCCACATAGATAGGCCATGGGGATCTGAATGGTCGTTCAGATTAAAACATGTCGAGGTACCACTGGAATTATAGTAGATGTTTGCTGCTCCATATAACTTTGCAAATGTATCATTTCCGGTTGTTGGATCATCAATCGCTTTGCACATCTGTATCAATAATGCAGTTAACAGTACAGGTTATTCGTACAACATTTCACTGCCAATTGAGCCAGTTAAGTTGATAGAAACAGCAAATGAGTCTCGAGTCTTATTGGGCTTTTATTACCTGTCTTATGGGATAGGCTGGCAAAGGATTTAGAAAATTGGAAGGAGTTGGATAGTCAGTCATTGCTGTGTATACAAATGCTGTTTGGAGCCAACCTTCTACCGGCTTCGAGCTGATAAAAAAATAGTGGATATTTCAGAAGTGCTAACAGGGAAAAACAATTCATCCGTCAAGAAATGCAATTAAGATTTAGATTAAATCTTACTCGCAAAGTTTGAATGATTTTTTTAGCAAATCCAAACCACCATGTTGTTCTTCAGTTTCTTCAATCAACTTCCAAGATTCCTTTATCACTTTGTAACAATTTTCACTCACACCCTGATATTATTAACACATGGAATTAAAATTACCACCAAACAATAACTGAAAGGGAATCTCTTTCATTCTGCAGTGTACTTGACCGGAATGGTAACGAATATATCCCTATCGCATTGTCTCATAATCCGCCGCACTACAGTCAAATTAGAGTGCCACCAAAAATACTTCCAGTTCCGAGGTAAAGCATGTCATGATCTCAAATCTATTGGAATCTAAAGTGATTGAGATAAAAACAAATAATTGATGAACGAGTGGGTGGATGTGGGACTAAAGGTTGGTTTTGGGGAGGGAGGACTCGGGGTGGGGGTTAAAGCAAGAATGCGTTTGTTTTTATGCCTATCAAAGATTCAAAAAGATCTTGAGATCTTGTTATCTTAGGGATAAAAACAATTCTTTCAGCTTAAACAAAAGAAAGAATACTATTGGGACTCCGTGATTTATGACATTTAAGATCTAGATAAAGCCACGTTTCCAACAGGGTTCTGCCGGAGAATCTTAAGAATTTCTCACGGTGCATGGATATAGCAGGGTTGTAAAAGAAATTGCATTTTGTAAAGCAGTAAATGCTACCTTGAAATCTTGTGTTATAATGTTGCTGAAGCTGTATGGTGAAACAATTCCTTGGAAACCTAGTATTGGCGCTGATGATGCTAAGGCTCCAATTGCTACATGGGGATATTTTAACCTGAACCATGCTGCCAACACTGCAACAACAGACAGCAAAAATAAAAAATAAAAATCATCTAAATTGATCTTAAACTAAAGAGAGAAAGAGATACATAGATTCATACTTCCTCCATAGGAACCACCAAAGACCACAACTGGTGAATCCTGAGCAGTTAAATTCTTCTTCAAATCAATAATCAAAGTAGCGTAATCAGCCAAAGCTTGTGTCGAACTTAAATACCCAAGTGTAGTTGAATTACTGTAAGCAATTTCTTTATCACCACCAAATGGAATTGATTTCCCATAATATCTATGCTGCACTTATCATTCAAAATTCCATTCTTAAAAAATGAACAAAAACATCATGTAGGAATTGAATTTTTGGCAAATGCATATCGTTTTGTTACCTCTAGGAAAACCAGGAGTGCCTTAAAATGAGGCGCAATCTCGAACATGAAACCGGTATTTTGCGCAAACCATTCAATGTCACCTTCATTTCCAGTGTAGACGAAAATTGGTGCATTCTTTTCAGCACCTCCCCAATACTTATTATTGATCAAATACCTTTCTTGAAAAGTTTCATAACTTTGTGGATGATAATTGAAATGATCAAGAATTTGAGTGAAGTACTTGGTTTCATATAACTCTGTTTTAGTAGATTGATGAAATATTGAATCAGCTTGAATATTAACAGGGGATGGAAATTTGGGATGTGTAAATTTCTTTGCACTGGAAAATGAGAATAGAATAAACAAAAGAGAAACAAGAAAAAATATCTTCATTTTTTTTCTTCTCCTCCTTGTGATCTTTCCAATCACACACACAGTATATAAGAAGACAAACGGAGATGGGGAGTGAGAGATAATGTAATTTGGAGTATGTGGAGGTTATTTTGCTATGGACTTTTCTACTTCTTGCTCTATATTCCATTCTATCAATGAAACCATAATTTGGACAACGTGCAGTTCCGGTGAAAATTAGGAAAATATTCTGGTTTGAGCTTGTTGCGTTTCTGGATGTCATTGTCTTTTGCATCACAGATTTCTATTTGTATCTTGGGAACCTTGAAATGTCCAAACCTTTTCAACTACTACTACAAAAAAAACATGGCCCGATTAACTATTTCTCGTTGAGTAGGTTGAAGTTTAGAATAAATAGTAGTACACTGCAGTAATTATTTTTAATGATCCCACTATCAAATTTTTATTTTAGGACAAAAGATTGTCTGAAGATTGGTGAGATTCTTAATTGGAACAACGACCTGGGACTGGGAGCCTGGATTATAGTAAGAAGGTAAAAACAATCGAGTTATGGTTCTTGTTTCTCCCTCTCAGTGTGGAGGACTGTTTTTTAATACATTGAGCACTCAGCCTTAAAAAAAAATACATCTATAGTTGATTTTAAACTGTAACATATATTTTTTTTAATCACTGTGAGACTTGGAGACAACAGTAACTTAGTGTAATGGCAGAATTGTGGAATTGGTAAATGATTAAGAGGCTTAGATTTGAGCAGCATCCCAATGCAAACGAGTTATGTTAATAGGAGGGAAAAAACGGATTTGAGGAAGGAAAGAAATCTAAAAATTTCTAGTCAATGTCCGGTCGAAGTCAAAATATTGAGAAATAATTCATTTCATTACAAATACCAAACCTAGCCTTATTATAATCTTTATTTTCTAACCTGCATCGACAGAAACTAACATCAAATTAATTTAAACATGATTTAGACTTTTTGTTGATTGATCAAGATGATAACAACTACATATTAATTACAGAAAATGGGCTATATAGCCAAAAGGGTAAGTTTTCTGGGTCAAATGGACGGGTAGACTATCAGTCTGAGTGATATGGACAGTGGCCACGTGGTTTCAATTCTGACACTTGTACCCCCACTAACTCTTCCTTAAACACGGGAAACATCATCTTTTAGATCTGGTTTCTTCTTTCCTCGCTTTCTTCTTCTGCAAAGTTTTATCTTCATCCTACGTCTTCATCAGCGGAACACCAACACCATCAGGATCAATATTATCTCCACCACCATCAACATCTTCATCTCAACCATCATCAACACCATCATCGTAAAAAACAACAACATATCATCTCAAAAGACAAAAACAACAAACTCACCATCAAAGACACCACCACCACCATCAACAACATCATCGTATTCCTTCATTATCCCGACCACTACAAACTCCAGCAACACCATCATCGAAAAACGCCGCCAATATCAAATATTTTTTTTTGAAATACCCTAATTAAATTGAGGTTAATTTCTTAGATTGATTGAAGCTAATTAAAGAAATTGGGTTTTGTTTTCTATCAATTTCACAAGATGAGTAAGTTTCCTAAACCCAATTTTGATAAAAGCCCTTTTTTTTAATGCATTTATATGAATGTTTCATATATCTTGTGTTATTACTAGATGAAACCGGTTTCGTCTTGTGTTTCCACAGGATGAGCCTGGTTTCATCATCCGTTGCTACTAGTTGAGTGTGTTGTACATCTTATGTTTTACTGGATGAAACTGATTTCATCTTGATTTTGCATGGGATGAGCCTGGTTTCATCATTTGTTGCTACTAGATGAATGTTTTGTACACCTTCCTGTTTAGATTGAACTGATTTTAGTTTCATCTAATTTTTATACTAGGATGGAATTGGTTTCATCCTGTTTTATATGGAACCAATAATCTATTTCACCCATTTTAAACTAGGATGAAACCGGTTTCATCTATAGGTAGGATGAATCTATGATTTTTGAATTAGGTATCACTCATTTTAAACAAGGATGAAATTGGGTTTCATCTTATACTAAATTGGGTTGAATTTGGTTTCACCCATTTTAAACTAGGATGTAACTGGTTTCATCATATACTAGTTTACTCTGTTTTTTGCTCTGTTTTTAAACAAGGATGAAATTGGGTTTCGTCCTATACTAAATTGGGTTGAATTTGGTTTCACCCATTTTAAACTAGGATGTAACTGGTTTCATCCTATACTAGTTTACTCTGTTTTTTGCTCTGTTTGAGGTTACTCTGTTTTTTGCTCTGCTTGAGGTTACCGATTGTTGTTGGAGGAGAAGATGTTCATGGATTTATTGGGTTTGGTTTGCATTGGTGTTTGGTTGAGACAATTTGAGCTGCGGGGTGGTAGTGGTGGTGGTATGATGTTGCTAAGAAGATGTGAAATTAAGGGTTTTACATGCATGCAATGGTGGTGATTTGAGCTGAGGTTGCAATGGTGGATTTGAGCTGTTTTTGTTCACGTACATGTTTGAAGGTTACTCTGTATTTTGGTGAGATTGCATATCACTCTGTTTTTTTTCTTCTAATTGTTGTATGTAATATCCCCACGTACTCGGTTCTATGGTATTATGTTTTTTGTTCCTGTAATTTTTAGTGGATTGGAGCAGAAATTCACGTAAATGTTGAGGAGATTCCTCTGTTTTTGTTGAGATTCCTCTGGTTTTCTCCAACCCAGTAAACATTTGAAGAAGATAGGGATATATTGGTCTGTTCAAATTAATTCTTAAAAAATATTCTGGGTCAAATATTCATTTGGCTAAATGAACAGTATTTTTCTGTTTTTTTTTGCTATATAAACAGTATCTAAAGCTAAGAATCTTTTTCACCCAGGAATTTTCTGTTTTGGTCTTTTTGACCAATTTAGGAATAATAGGAATCTTTGCTTAAAAACAAGCTCTCGTTCCACAAGTTGTCGGCCTCTTTATATACTCATCCAATATCATAGAAACAATTAATGCACGGCTGCATAACATCACCGAATCCACCATTTTCAGTCAAAAATCTGAGTGCTTCCTCCTTTCTTTAGCTATTTATCGTCTCTCTTCTTTCGGTTCAAAATACTGATTCTAAGTCAATTATAACAAGACTTACTATAAAAATAAAAAGAAATACGATTTCACGATTTTCCCAGTGTATTTCTTTCCATATTGCAAGGATCAAGGTAATTAAGAAATTAGGGTTCATAAGAAAATGAGAGAGTTTAATTGATTTTAGGTTAGTTTAGTCGTTTGGAAAAGAAGAAGAATGATATTATAGACATTTTATTACTTTACAAAAGAGTCAATCCCTCCTCTAAAATTTTAATTCCCTCCCCTTAATCCTTCCTTCCCCAAATCCATTCATTCCCTCCAATTAACTGCATGCAAACGTACTCTGGAAAAGATATAAGCACCACTATTGAATGATCAAATTTGCCACGGCTTGCATATTTACTGGTGCTTGCTTAATTATCTAATTACCAATGCCAAGCTAGAATAATTAGCAAAGAAACCTTAGACTATTTGGCAGCTCCATGGAATAATATATGACCAATTAGGTAAATTGGTAATCGATTTCTAAAGAAGTTCCATGAATCCTGCGGACTTTAATTGCTAACAAACAAAGTTGCACAGGTACAAATGACTCTATTTGGGTCATCGGGAAGCCTCTCTCCCACTTTTTTTTTTTTTTTTTATGTGTTATTATTATTATAATATTATATTATTACGTGAAACTAGTTGGAAGCCTAACAAGCTAAGTTCCAACGGGATACTACTATATTAATTGAACAGGTTGTTGTGCTAACCTACCAGCGAGCCTCATGGGTAACCTAGCCAAGGAAGCCGAAATGGCGGGAGGGGAGGCTGAGATTGTGTCACAAGGGGGGCAAACTAACACTACCTTCCATGTTAATTCCTGCAATATTACGCCATTGGGGACTCGAACTTGGGACCTCCTGGAGCGCATTAGACTTTGGGGAACGGGAATGACCAGCTGAGCTAGGGGCCCGTTCTTTCTTTTTTTTCCTCCTTCTTCAGAAATATGGTTATTTGCCCAAAAGAATTATTTCTCCGGTTCAAATCGACGGGTAAACTTTTCCTCTGGATCAAATGGACGTGACATAATTTTATTTGAAACAGACAGAAGTGCCCTTACAAAATATCTTCTCACTAGGAAACTACATACAAAATATCGAAAGTAGATCTCCTTTACCATCTTTCTTCAACTACCATTACTGGTTCTCCCTTCATCATCTCCACCACCACAAAACTCCAACTCCACCATCGGTATCATCTTCCTCTGCGATCTCTTCTCCACCACCATTAACATAAACACAATTATTGATAACATCATCTTCCTCCGTCATCTTAATCTCTTCCACCATCACCAACATCGAGTTCATCATCTCTCTCCAACAACACCATCATAGACACTGACTACGCCATCATCAAGATTGGTATTTTCAGAGGCCCTAATTTACTTAAAATTTTTCAAATTAAATTTTTTAGGGCTTTGTGTTAAATCAATATCAGAAGATAAGTGATGAAGAATATTCTCAAATCGTAAGTTTCATAACCTTAATTGTCTTTTAGATTACGTTCAAACTCAAATTAGTTTATCTTTGTTAAAAATTTGATGCACCTGTACATATGTAGATTTGTTTCTAAGTATGAAATTAGAATTTTATGATTGAATCATTTGCACTTGTTTTTATCGAAAATGTTTGCATGTTTATTTTGATTGGAATAATCTGGGTTCATCCTGTTCTAAATTTTCATATTGATTTATTTTTCTTTTGGTAATATGGATTCTTGTATAAAAGAACTTGTTCAATATAGACAGGATAAAACTGATTTCCATCGTGTTTGAATTGGGTTTAATTTGGTTTCACCCATTTTATACTAGGGAGAAATTGGTTTCATCGTGTTTTAGACTCGATTGAGTTATGTTCACCCATTATAAACTAGGATGAAACTGGTTGCATCGTATTTTAGGTTGGGTTGAATTTGATTTCACCTATTTTAAATTGAGATGAAACTAAGTTCATCGTGTTTGAAATTGGGTTTAATTTGGTTTCATCCATTTTAAACTTGGATGAAACTGGTTTCATCATGTTTTAGAGTGGGTTGAATTTGTCTCACACATTTTTAACAAAGGATGGAACTGGTTTCATCCTGTTTTAGTTTTGGTTGAATTTGGTTTTACCTATTTTAAACCAGGAGTAAATTGTTTTCATCCCATTTTAGATTGGACTGAAACTAATTTAATCCCACTTAAACTGGTTTATCTTTCATATTCATGGATTTTTTAATCCCCAAAGTGCTTCTTATTCCTAAAACTACTTACTATAATGTATAAGTTGGTTGGTTCATTATCTTCACGAGATTGAGTAATGGCCCATATACTGACCTTTCCAAGCATAAGGACATTTACGTCATACCCAAATACATGCGATCAAGGTTACCTAGCAGTATGACAAATCCATTGTTCATATTTTCAACTAGTAGTCGGACAACATCATCTTTTGTTGGATGTCGTAAAAAATGTCGACCAAATGGTTGACTACAGTTTTGCAAAGCATATTGAGATTTTCGTATGATGTTGTTTTTTTCCGTACAAGTGTACTCATCATGGGCGTCCGTTGGAAAACCATAACCTAGAATATTTAAGGATATAATGACGTTTTGTTCAGTACTATGTCCTCGTACATTTTATGCATCAAATTGATAGTTGAATTTAGGGTTTACCCACCAAATATCTCTAATAATCCAAATAACCTAGTGTTACGGAATTAGGTATCGACGTTGAAAATCTTCATCAGTATACGCACACCTGTTGATATTATAATCATATGTCATTTGTTAATGATATTCCTCTCGAAATCTCCACGTATATCTTCTTCTCAATACTACTCTTGGTTCTAGAGCTCGCGGTACTTGACTTGTGTATAATTGTGTTAGAGGAGTGCTCGGTTGAACCCACACGTGTTGTTATATCAAGCTTGTTGTCAATTTTAGATGATCAAAACTACATCTTAATTTCTAGTCTACTAAGTCAAGTCTCAGACTAGGTTAGAATTCGGTAGTTGAGTACCAGACATCACCCTCGAAAACTAAAGATTGACGAAGATATTTGAAGAACTTCTTTATCAGGTATGTGAAGACTGAACCATTCTATTTTACTCACTATCTTACCATTCTATCTGTTGAGATGATGTTGTATGACTTCTAGTAGATTTATAAAGAATAAGTTTTGAGTCAAGCTTATCTTGTTAAAAATCTCGAAATATGATTCTAGAAAAGATGTTCAACGATCCTTAAAAATATCAGTTTTAAGCAATTTATTGTTTGAATTAATTAGCGGATCAATTAAAAATTTCCCATGTAAATAATTTTATCACGTGGGAATGTTTCAAACATCATAAGAAAGAAATATTGAACTATCTGATATTTCTGCTAAGGGTAGGTTGGAGAACCAGTTCGCAAACCATAGATATCGGAGTTTAGAATCATAGGAAGGTTAGCGAACCAGTTCGCAAACCATATATGTCCGAGTTTCAGAAATATAGGAAGGTTTGCGAACCAGTTCGCAAACCGTAAGTTCAGTTGGGAACAGTTCAAGAAAAAATGCACCCTGACTCGTGAACAAGCCTAACGGTTCACGAATCGTTGTACCAATTGCGCCAGTAGATTTTAAATCTATTTAGCATTGCTAGAACTCTCTCAAATACTCTAAGACTTCATTGATCGCTCAAACACTTATGTGTGTGCATCACGATTAAATTTTTATGTGTTTAAATGGAAATCAAATTGCTTTGAGTTTTTTTGGCATACTTGCCAAACCGAACTGTCATTATACACGGTTCCAGAACCGGTTCCTAGTGTATATTCTTCAATTGTATTTTCAAGACCTAAAAGTATTTGGTTGATACTCAAGTTATCTTAGCTTGAATTCTGAACAACCCCTAGTCCTTTAAAACTATAAATAGAGATACTCTTTCAACCGGCAAAATCAATCCCTGACACTTTGTGTCATAATTGATTCTAGAGTCATTCTCTATATACCTAGGTTTCCTCTGAGAAACATAATTAGGTATACATCTAAAAGACTTCGCTTTGGGTATTCGTGAAGCCATGTCTGATAATCTTTATCTTGATAGTTTGTGTATCATGATCTTGCTTTTCTATTATCGAGGTTTTCATAATATCTTTCAGGAAATATAGAAAGTAATCGCAAAGTTCTATTCGTCTAAAACTTTGTGACCCCTCAAGATAGATATATAAAAGCTAATCTTAATTGATCTTTTGAAGATTATTTTTGAGAGGTGGTTAAGAATCTAGGTTGATCTTCGGGAGTCGTAAGTTATAGATTTGTGTGGTTTTCTAGCTTTGTTTATTGCAAGCATATTTCATCACCTTGATCTTTTGATCTAAATGGAAATCAAATAGTTTTATCCGTTAGAGGAACATTCATATCAAAAGTCTTCACTTCAGCTGAAGCAACTCTTAGGATATAAAGGACGTTAGTTAAGGGAATCAATTTCATAGATCCTTGTGAGGTTCAAGAGACGTAAGGAGCATTGATTGTAACTGAATCGCTTGGATGGTAGATTCGGTCTCAACTATGTAGTTGCAGGAAATCCCACAATACATCCCTCACAAGAATTCATAATAATCAACACATCTTTATGATCAAGAACAACACTTTTTATTAATTGATTCTAGAAATGTTACAGGAAAGAAATGAAATCAAGAATACAAATATTGTTTTGGACTTTCTCTCTCCTCAAAACTTTCTCAACACTCCAAAATTAATCTCTCTTTCCTTACGCCTATTCAACTCTTTATATAGGGTATTACATAGTGGATGACAGCTAAGCTGTCCTTTAATTTTGGATCTGGCTTGCGGCATTTCGCAAGCTTACAAATGCTAATTTCGCAAATATCCTAAACTTCGCTAGATTGTCACACTTTTTTCATGTTTATGTTTTCATCATCTGTTATGTCACTTTTTATTTTAGTCTGCGACTACATCGCAATGTTGTAAATGAAGATTTCGCAGGAGCATTGTTGGTGCGATATTTTGATCCTACATCTTGCCTTTGATCATGTTTTCTCTACGAAAGGGAGAATGTCATGAGAAATTATACTTCAAAATGCCGCAGTTATTCATATTTCTATATTTTTCTCCCGGCAAGGTTCCATGTATTAAGCATAACCGTCTACATGTGTCGAATATTCCTCTTTTCACCGGTACGTTCAACGTTATCCGGTCATCACTTTTTTTGCTTATTTAAGGGGGGATCTAGTAGAGAAATGATTTTTTTTTCTTTTACTTCTTCGTCTTTCTCACCTCCATATCCTCTGTAAATTTTTATCGTCTGTAACTTTTCTCTTTACATTTTTACGGATTCATCTTTCTGTTACTGTTCTCATGGAATCATCAAGGTTAGTTTTCCTTTATTTTTTTTCTAATTTTGCTGAAATTGATCTTGTTTACTGGAATTATCTTATTTGATTTTTCTTGTCTTTGTGTAATTCCCATACTTTTTCTGTTTCAGCAAAAACACTTCTGGCATCAAAATTACAGTTCAGAACCCTAATAATCCCTTGACTTCGCAACCCAAGGTCGGAGCAAGGAAAAGAAAGTCTGTGAATCACAAGGTAGTACGAAATATTATTCTTTTAATAACAATATTGTTGCATCTGTTTCTTATCTGGATTGTTATTCGCAGGGTGACAATGATGCCAACAAACCCTATAAGAAGTCTAACCATGTTAAGATTGTTGAAACTTATATTCCATTTCCTTCACTTATCTCTTCTAAATCTCATGCGATAACTTCGCAAACTGAAACTTTACTTCCTATCTTTGAAAATGTTGCCTCAGACTTCGCCCCTTCAACTGATCTTCTTACAAATGAAACCTCTCTCATTAATCTTCCTACGAATGAAGTTTCTTCTTATGTTGTTAAAGCTTCTCAAATTGATTCTTCCTTGGTTTCAAATTTTGATATTCCTCAAATTTTTCCTTCAAAAGACACGGTTATTGCTAAGAATTATTTGATTCCTCAGTCTTATGTTATCACCACTTCCTCATCTGAACACCTTCCCTTTTCTAGATAAACTGTATAAGGAATAGACATTGCTTTTAAAGTTTTATTTGACGTTCTGGATGATGCTAAAAAGTCTACCATTGACCCTATCAAATCTGGTATCTGTGAGATTCTAAGTAAATATTTTGGCTCTGATAGAATTGTTTCGCAAACAGATTTAGAGAAAGAGATTGAAGTCTTAAAGGAGAGTCTCCAAGCCAAAACCTCAGAATGTAGCACTTTTCTTCTTGAAAACCAGAAACTTCAAAACGTTTCTTTATATTGCGAACTTCTTCGCAAGAAAAATGACGAGTTAAAAGGTATGAATTTCTTATCTTTGTTCTTAATTTACCTCTTAATAAATTTGTTCTTTCCACGTTGTTTATTCTTAAAAGCCTTATTTCGCTCGTTAAGCTTTAAATCAGAAACGAATAATGGAGAGATATCAGTTTGAATCTTCCGCTGAAGAAATTCGCGTTGATAGAGATATTTGGATGGATCAATGTAAGTGATTAGATAACCTTTATACATATTCTGTTGATCAAATAGATAATCTTACCAAAGAGAATACCCAATTAGTTCAAAATCAACGTTTATTAAGTAATGAAATATCTTGTCTCTCTTATGCTTTGACTAAGGCTAATCTGAAAATGGAAACTTTATCAGATGAGAATAAAATTTTATCTCAAAATAAGCGAACTCTTTCAAACAAGGTGGCGATCTCTTCGCAACATATTAATATGCTTCAAAAAGTATGTGATGACCAAGAACAATCTCTTCGCTCATTGAAAAGTGAACTTAAGGAAGTAACAGAGTCATCTACTGCTGATAAAAATGCACTCTTCCAGGTTAGAATAGCTTTAACTGTAAAGACAAATCAACTTAAAGAACAATACTCCAAATTAGAAGAATCTTTTTCTTCACTTGCGAAGGAAAACGCTTTTCTTATTTCTAAAAAGAAAAACCTTCATTCTCACCTACAAGGTTTAGTTGGAGATAATTTTGATGATGTGATGGACCACTTGGAGAATAGTTGCTTGGCCTTGATTCAATATATTATTTCTCAAAAGGAAGGTAGTCATAAAAATTTGACTGCCTCAACTGTCTCTTCTTTGTCTAATCTCTTTGTAATATTTTCCTTGCGAATTCTTCACCTGAATAGTTTTCTTCGTTTTTCTTTTTCGCAGAATCTGGGAAAAATCTTCATTCCTCTATTTCTGATTTGGAGTCTAAACTTTCCAAGGTTCGCAAATAGAATGGAGTACTTTCTTCTCATCTTCTTCTTTCTCGCGATCGAGCAGAAAGAAGATTTGTCTACCTTGCTTACTTCAAGGATATTCAAGATAGAAATCACCAAAAATCATTCCTTCGCCAAGATCATATCAAAGCTGAAGTTCTTGTGAATAAAATCTTGCTATCCAATTCTCTTCCTCCTGTATCAGTCAAACCTTTAGAAGTAGATGATGATGAGATTCCTCTCCCTGCTGATAGCGATTTTGACTATGAAAGTGGTGATGAAGCTATTTCTCAAGAATAAGATGAAGTAGAAGAACACCCTTCTAAAGAAGCCTCTGCTGGTGATGACCAAGGTGGAAATGAAAAAAAAATTCCTCTCAAAGAAACTATCGCTGGTGAAAATCAAAGTGGAGATGAAACTAGAGTGAATCAAGATGAAGAAAATACTGGCGAGAGTGAGAAAAATAACGAAGAACATCCACTAACTCCTTCTGGCGAACTCAACATTAAAACTTTCAGTTTCTAATGTAATTCCGTTTTCTTGAGTTGTTTCATGTTCTTGACTTTTTGAAAATATTGTACTTCAACCAAATTTGAAATTACTCTTTCGATATTTTGTTTGGAGAGAAAGATAATGCCTCTTGTTTATTAATTCCCATACTTGCCTCTCATTATCTTTCTTGCGATGAACAAATATTTCCTGCATAAAGAATAGTTAATTTTTATAAATTTTTGTTTTGTCATGTGGTCTTATTTTTCCTTCCTAGTTAAAGGTCTTATTTTGCCACCTCTTGTCATTGCGACAAAATCGCAGGATGTTCTTACATTTTCATTTAAGGACCCATTGATCTTGCCTTAACTCTCTCGTTTTATTAAATTTTTTGTTGCGATAATATGACAGGCCTAAAGTTCTTGCGAAACTAAATCCCCGTGATATTGGAATCTTGCGACGAAATCGCAGGACGTCTTTACACTTTCATGTAAAAACCCATTGATCTCGTCTTATCTTTTTCTCTTGTATTATTGCCTCTTCAGGATTATCGCACAAATATGACAAGTCTTGATACTCCCGTGAGTTAAAAGCCTCATGACATTTGCATCTTAAGACACTTATCAGCTCCCTAATGGAGGATGCCGCCCTTATCTTCCCCCTGGTTGCCCCTTTAAGGAGACGTACTTCTGCCATACAAGACTAGCTCCTCCCATCCAGTCTTGACAACAACCAGTTGTTTTCGCATCCTCTATCCCTTTTGCCTATATGGCTTATGGTTACGAGACTGCACCCTAAGTGGGGTTTTCTTCGGGCCGAGTGCATCGTAGTCAAGACTTTCCAAGAATGGCCAGGGTAGTATCATACGCCACGGGCACTCTTGGATCATCCATGTACCTCGGCGCCTTGATCATACTCTGCACTCCTTAGGAGAGTCCTTATTCCCTTAGTCGCCCAACTCAAGTCATATGCTTAAGTTGAGAATCCAAGGTGCCTCTCATGGATGGGCTTTATTGACCCCAAATCTCCATGACTCAGGTTCCAGTAGCGGTGTAACCTTATCGCTGAGCCATGCAATAGGTACCCCCCCTATGACGTACTTTAGGTCTTACATTTACGTCTTGCGAAATTTTATTCGCGAACTAGGGTGTACGCCATTAAGGTTTCCCCATTCTTGATCTTAGATTTTTATGGATCTTAGATCGTCTCTTGCGAAAGTTTCGCATATTTTCATTCTGATTTTGATATTTGTAATCTCGCATCTTCTCTTTCATAAAATTTTTGCATTCATTCATTATTTCGAAATCTATTATTTCCCATGATCTCTTATGGGTAATATCTCTTTAGGTATAATCTGTTTCACGGTCTACCAAGTCTCTGACCCATATCTCTACCTTCAGGATCCATCAAATTTTAATTCCCCTGTTCCAACTATCTCTTTAATGATATAAGGCCCATCCCATTTTTTTGCTAACTTTCCACCATTCTCTCGCTGATATATTGGTGTTTCTCACAGCACTAAATCACCTGGTTGAAATTCACGTTTTTTGACGTGCTTATTATACTCCCGTGCTAATCTTCGCTGGTAATTTTCCATATGTTGTAACGCTCTTTCTCTATTTTCTTCTAATTCATAAAGTTTGGTTAAAATAATACCCGCACTAAGATTTTTCTCCCATACCTCTCTTTTTGTTGTGGGAATAAAAACTTTTGTTGGTAACATAGCTTTAACTCCATATGTTAAACAAAAAGGTGACATTCCAGTAGCTTCTCGCCTAGTTGTGTTGTAATCCCAGACTGCATTATGTACTTGTTTGCAACAAGCTCTATTATGTCCTTCTAATTTCTTCTTCAATATGTATGCGATTGTCTTATTTGTTGCTTCTGCTTGCCCATTAGCCTGTGGATATAGAGGAGTGAACTTTCCACACTTTATCTTAAATGCATTGAGAAACATTTCTATGTTCTTCCCTTCAAACGGTTTCCCATTATCAGATACCAATTGTGCGGGAATTCCAAATCTGCAAATGATGTTTTCAAATAGGAATGTAAAGATGTCTTTGTCGCGAATATGTTGTGCTGCCTTTACTTCTGCCCATTTTGTGAAATAATTTGTTGCGACAATTAAGTATCTTTTTTGTCCATATCCTGGTAAGAATGGTCCCACAATATCTAAATCCCATTTTCCAAAGGTCCATACACTTGTTGAAGATGTTAATAGTGCTCCAGGTGCATGTATTTTCTTTCCGTGCCGCTGACAATCTTCACAACGCCTTGATATTTGCTTTGCATCTTCGTGCATATATGGCCAGTAATAATCTTGCATTTTTGTTCTGTATGCCAAAGATGTTCCTCCGTTGTGATTGCCAGCATCCCCACTATGTAACATTTTTAGCACCTTTTCTCCTTCTTCCCGTGTTAAACACCTAAGTGATGGTCCATTAAAAGATTTTCGATACAATATCCCATCTCTTAATTCATAATTCGTTGCACGACTCTTTAACTTGTGTGCATGTAATCTGTTCCTTGGTGTTTCCATTTTTGCCAAATATGCATGAAGTTCTGTTCTCCAATCTATGATTTCATTTATTTGCTCTTTTTCGCCACCTTCTATTATCATTACGTCTAATTCTTCTTCTTCTTCTTCTTCTTCTTTATTTACTGATGGTGATTGAAGTGTCTGTATCTTTATGCACCTCGCAGCTGGGTCTGTCATCATGCTTGAAATGAAAGCATAAGCATCTTCAAGTCTATTGTCTTTCCTTGAAATGTGCCTCCACTTTATTTTTGGGATTTTCGCTGACAATTCTTCAATAATTTTTTTATATTTCTTCAAAGATGGTTCATTTGTCGTGTATTCTCCTTTTATTTGGCGAACGACTAACTGCGAGTCGCTGGTGATTCTCATATTCTCCAACTTCATTTCTATTGCGAATTTTAGGGCATGCACCACAACTTCATATTCTGTTTCATTGTTAGTAGATGCGAACTCCAGTCTGAAGGAAAAATCCATTTTGGTTCCTTTTGGCGAAATTAGGACAATTACAACTCCATTACCTCCCCCATTTGAGGACCCATCTACCAATATTTCCCATCTATCGGGTTCTGTCAATAGATATCTTGGGTTTCCATGTTCTTCTTCCACATCCATCATTTCTTCCACGGCATCATCATCTTCTAGAGGAAATTCTACTAAGAAATCTGGGATAACCTATGACTTTGGTGAAGACAATATTTCATACTTAATTTCGAAATGTCCCACTTGTGCATTCCATCTCTCTACCCTGCCTGACCTTTTTGAATTCTTCATCACTGATTCAATGGGTACCTTTGTCAACACCTTTACTTTATGTGCTTGAAAATATATGCAAAGTTTGAACGTTGTGTAAACTAATGCCAGAATTAGTTTTTTGATTTTTGAATAATTTCTTTCTGCGGCATTGAATGTTTTACTGATGTAGTTAATTGGTTTTTCAACTCCTGCATCATTTCGCAACAGCACGGCACTTAATGCATGCTAAGTTGTTGCAAGATAGATCAATAGTTCTTCTCCTAGCTCTGATTTTTGTAAAATGGATATATTAATCAGATGTTCTTTTATTCCTTGGAAAGCTTTCTCACATTCATCTGTCCATCTGAATTTTGTCTACTTTTTGAGTATGTTGAAGAAATGTTTACATTTGTCTGAGGATCGCGAAATAAATCTTCCCAGCGAAGCCAAGAGTCCATTTAACTTCTGCACATCTTTTACCATTGCTGGTGTTGGCATGTCGCGAACTGCTTGCACTTTCTCTGGATCAACTTGTATTCCTTCTGTTGATACAATGTAGCCTAGAAATTTTCCAGACGCAACCCCAAAAATACACTTATCTGGATTTATTTTGATGTTAAATTGCCACATCTGTTCAAACATTTCCTTCAGATCTTGTACATGGTCTTTGGCTTCTTTACTTTTTATTAACATGTCATCTATATACACCTCTAGTGTTTTGTTTATCCATTTTGAGAACACCTTCTCCACCATCCTTTGATATGTTGCTCCAGTATTTCGTAAACCAAATGGCATTTTTGTATAACAGTATAATCCTCTTGGTGCAAAAAAAGAAGTTTGCTCTTGATCTTCTTCAGCGAGAGGAATCTGATTGTAACCTTTGTACCCGTCTAGAGAAGATATTTTATCATTTCTCGCCGCTGACTCAACCATTTGTGGAATATCTGGTAATGGAAAGCTGTCTTTTGGACACGCTTTATTTAGATTAGTAAAGTCTATACAAATTCTTATCCCTTTATTTTTCTTCGGGACCACAACCATGTTGGCTATCCACTCTGGATATTTAGCTTGTCTTATAATTCCTGCATCAAGCATCTTCTGTAACTCTTCTTCTATTTGGGGATGATATGTTGTTGCGAT
Source organism: Papaver bracteatum (assembly GCA_023529315.1). Classification (NCBI taxonomy): domain Eukaryota; kingdom Viridiplantae; phylum Streptophyta; class Magnoliopsida; order Ranunculales; family Papaveraceae; genus Papaver; species Papaver bracteatum. The sequence continues at coordinate 9,747 of JAJJWX010002237.1, read as the reverse complement.
TTTTCTTATCCTTTGTTTGAATGGTCTTGCATTTTTGTTAATTTCCAACTTATGACACGCCACAGATGGATCTATTCCAGGCATCTCATCCATGTTCCATGCGAAAATATCTTTATAATCTCACAAAAGATTAATAATTCTTTCTTCTTCATCTGTCTCCATCTTGGTTCCAAATCTTAGCATTTTGGGTTCTTATTTAGTTCCAATATTCACTTCCTTTGTTGGTTCCGCTGCGGTGTAACTAGCCTTTGGTTCTCCCATGGGTGTTGGTTCTTTCATCTCCTTCGCAAGTTCATTTCTTTCTTCTGAAATTTCGCTGGGTATTCCTCTTCTTTCTTCTACTCTTACTATGTAATTCTAAATTCTTCTTCTTTCTTCGCCTCTTTCGCCATTTTTCTGCGAGTTTTTCTCCTCTTTTCTCGTCCTTCATAACACCTTACTTCAATTTGATAACATAATTTCGCACTGTCAGTATCTCCTCTAATTTCACCAATTCCTCTAGGCATATGGAATTTGTTTAATTGATGTAATGTTGATGCTACGGCTTTAATTGCATGTATCCATGGCCTTCCTAATAGCATGTTATATGGCGATTCCATATCCACCACACACATCGTTACCTGTGTTTCAATTTCCCCTAGCGAAATTCGCACCACTATTTCCCCTTTTGGTCTTGTTGTAGATTTTCCAAAGCCATGAACATGATATGTTGAGTGAGTTATTTCTTCATCTTTGTATCCCATTCCTTTGTATGCATGATAAAACATTATATCCACTGAACTTCCTACGTCCACCAAAGTTCTATTTACCGCCCATTCTTCCATGGTTTTTGTGGATTTCATCTGTTCTTTCCGTGTGGTTACTGTGATTACCAAAGGAGATGTGTGGCTCAAATTTTCTCTTGGTATTTATGCTACTGTAAATGTAATTTTATGCTTTTCCCAATCCTTCAAGGGTAATATCTTCTCCACTGTCATGATTTTCTTTCCTTCGAAATGTCGTTTATGTATTCTCCCTCTGATGTTTTAGTGAAATTCATTGATCATTGTTTTTGTAATTAAACTACACTCCAATCTCCTGTTGCATTCCTTGATTTTAACCTTCTCTTCCCTAATTGCTTTATTGATTTGTTTCATCATTTTCTTGACCTCAATTTCCTTAATAACAATCTTTAACCTTGTTTTTCCATAATTTTCAACTTTCAATCCCTGTTTCTAGCGCCATTATGTAGTTGCAGGAAATCCCACAATACATCCCTCACAAGAATTCATAATAATCAACACATCTTTATGATCAAGAACAATACTTTTTATTAATTGATTCTAGAAATGTTACAGGAAAGAAATGAAATAAAGAATACAAATATTTTTTTGGACTTTCTCTCTCCTCAAAACTTTATCAACACTCCAAAATTAATCTCTCTTTCCTTACGCCTATCCAACTCTTTATATAGGGTATTACATAGTGGATGACATCTAAGATGTCCTTTAATTTCGGATATGGCTTGCGGCATTTCGCAAGCTTACAAATGTTAATTTCGAAATTATCCTAAACTTCGCTAGATTGTCACACTTTCTTCATGTTTATGTTGTCGTCATCTGTTATGTCACTTTTTCTTTTAGTCTGCGACAGCATCACAATGTTGTGAATGAAGATTTCGCAGGAGCGTTGTTGGTGCGATATTCTGATCTTACAAACTACATTCTAGTTCGAAGACTGATAGTAGGCTAGTTTCTGTAGCGGCTTAATATAGTTTGGTGTTCAATCTGGACGAGGTCCTAGGGTTTTCTGCTATTGCGGTTTCCTTGTTAACAAATTCTTGTGTGTGTGTGCTTTTACATTTCCGTATCTTTTGATTGTTAAAGTATTATACAATTTCATACTCCTATCAAAAACAAAAAAATTAGGGGCGTACTTGGTACCCCTTCGGTTTCAAATTGTAACATGGTGTTCATCATTGTTCTCTCCTCGTATGAATCTTCATCAATTAGATCCAAGTAATGCATCTACTCTTGTTGTTATTGAAGAAAGAGTAAAACAACTGTCCACGCTTGCTCATTTTTCAAATTAGGATCCATAAAGAGTTTTTTTTCGATTGAAACGACTAGGAATGAATAATATATTGAAGAACAAAAATTGACGAATTTGTGCGAAAATGGGAAATAGATAGAAGTTCTCTGAGTTTAATTATTAGTGGATGTAAGAAATGAAAAGACGGGGGTCTAACAACCTCACCCAATATTTCGCTTAGCAATCTGTATGGACTAACTCCAATATACTTTCAAGAGAATCAACTAGACGGTCAGACTCAATCTCAATAAAAATTATATCAAAGAGTTTGTATCTCTGTTTCACAATGTAATCATCAAATCAAACAGATAAAAATATGTGATCCTGATTATTATGTGAAACAACTTGAATGGTACAAATCATACAGATAGAAATCAGCAAACCAAAGATCAATCAATTTCAATCAACAACCAAAGGTCGGATTTACCAATTGATCGATTCAATGCACAACCTGTGATATTTTAATTATATAACAAAATATAATGCAGAAAAGAAATAACACAGACACCAAAAGTTTTTTTAACAAGGAAACCGCAAATGCAGAAAAACCCCGGTACCTAGTCCATATTTGAACACCACATTATATTAAGCCGCTACATACACTAGCCAACTACAAAGCTAACTTTGGTCTGGAATGTAGTTGAAACCTAATCAATCTCAAACTGATTCAAGGTACAGTCATGCTCTTTAAGTCTCTGATCCCAGCAGGATACTATGCACTTGATTCCCTAGATGATATCACCTACAACCAAGAGTTGCTACGACCCAAAGTCGAAGACTTGATAAACAAATCTGTATCACACAGAAAAGTCTATAGAATAGATAAATTTGTCTCCCACATATATACCTATGAGTTTTTGTTTCGTCTTTTGATAAATCAAGGTGGACAGGAACTAATTGATAACCCAAAATTATATTCCCGAAGAGCAGCCTAGTATTATCAATCACCTCACAATAATCTTAATCGATTAACGAAACAAGATATTGTGGAATCACAAACGATGAGACGAAGGTGTTTGTGACTAATTTTTTTATCTTTCCTATTAGAGATATAAATATCAAGCCAATCTTATGATTGCACTCAAACATGATATAAATAGCAAGATCAGATCACGCAACTACAGAGAAAATAGTTGGGTCTGGCTTCACAATCCCAATGAAGTCTTTAAGTCTTTAACCTTCAGGGTTTCTTAAAAAACCTAAGGTTAAAGGAGAATCGACTCTAGCTTATACAACTAGTATCATACAAGAGGTGTAGGGATTAGGTTTCCCAGTTTCTAGGGTTCTCCTTTATATATATGTCAAATCAGGGTTTGAAATCTAAGTTACCTAGGTAACAAAGCATTCAATATTCACCATTAGATGAAAACCTGATTAGATTCAGGCTAATGTATTTAAACCTTTAGATCGAACTTAGCTTGTTATATAAAAATAAAATGTAACTTCATTCAGGTTTGAGTAACCATACCTAAACGTGTACAATTAGTCAGTTCAACAATAGTTAACCAATGGTTAGCCAAGCACTTTCATATCAACCTTATTCATCTTTACCATAACTAGTTCAAATGACCCAAATGAACTAGTTAGAGAGTTGTTCAATTGCTTAGATCTCAAAGAATTATACAAGACACAATCGAAGAAAAATCAGTTTTGATTCACTCGAATAAATTCAAGAACATTATATCCACGATTTGCAAAGATTGCATTCCTTATTATATAAATGTTTTAGTTAATGAACAAACCGATTTTAGAAAGTAACCTACTTAAGTATGAAACGGGTGCGCGTACTTAAATAACGTTGAGTTTGTATTTCACTTCCAAACTCCAACATAAATTCACGGACGTGAAACTTCCGGGTAAGTATGCGTACGGGTACGCATACTTACCCGGATTTCCAAAAACCACCAGTACGCGTATGCATACTTTGGGTTCCCGGTTTTGGACTTTTACACAAATGTGAGAATACAATATGTTTATATCCAAACATGGTTACTTATTCTAAACTCTCATTTCGATCATTGAAACTTTCTTAGAGGATGTTAAAATAGTCGTTATTCACAAACTATTTTCATCAAAGCGATTTTCAAGTTATTGAAATAATCAACATGACTTTCGTCACGAGTAAAGATGAACTTGGCTAAAGCGAAAGCTCACCAACACATATTTCGAGAAATAGACTTGGATCGAAATATCAAAAATGTATAATTGAAGTCTATATAGCAATACGACTTTTTCCTCAAATAGGAGATTGAAAAGATAGAGTTTTGAGTGATAGATAAGTTTAAGTCTCCACATACCTTTTGTTGATGAAGTTCCACAAGTTCCCTTGACTAGTTCTTAGTCTTCATTTGATGGATGTTGTGGAGTCTAAGGCTCAACTACACTTACTATCTTAATCCGAGACTTAGCTATAAGTAGACTAGAAATCATGACTTATAGTTTTGGCGACTAAACTCGACAAACAAGCTTGAAATAGCAACGCTTGTGATTTCGACCGATCAGTGCTCTAACAATCTCCCCCTTTGTCAATTTTAGTGACAAAACTATCAATACATATATAATACAAAATAAATAAACTTTGTAGCTTCTCATTCAAATGCTTGATCTCCTTGGTTCTTAAACATCACTCGAAATCTTCGTCACTTCCAAGTACTCCAATGATTCTAAAGGTGTTCAACTCAGCATCATCATTGTTGAGGATCCGTATTTATAACAATGAGAAAACCATAGCTTTCAATCATTTTTATACAGTGTCATGGTATTATTATACATCATCAAAGTTCAATTGTATCACAACTTTGACAACAATATTATGGTGATATGTATCACTCCCCCTTAGTCAATACTTCATCTCACATGAAAACCACTCCCCCTTATATAATGATCCGAAAACCATATGTATTTGTAGTATGAACTACACATTAATTCTCCCCCTTTTTGTCAATAAATTTGGCAAATGTACGCAAATTAGTGGGATCCTAATGAAATTTCCATAGAGATTCTTCATGACCAAAAGAAAAGCACATATCAAATTTTTTAGATGCAATCATATAGCCTAAACTAAATGCATTCATCAAGGAGTTTATAAAGATACAATATAACCCCTATAATATTCCACAGTCACACTCCCTTCAAAGATTTGGAAATTAAGCACAGGTTCAATTAAGAACTCTCCTCCATATAATGTCATTCCCGAAAGAACAACAAGAGAGACCTTACTTTCACAAGAAAAGAAGGATTTCTTTAGACATTAACAAATCACATAAGAATATGAATTTGTATCCAAAAATCTCATTTAAATTAACCACAAGAGAACCCATGATTAATTTAATCGGAAATGCTCACACAAGAGAACTTACGGAGCCGCACGATATTTACATAAAGATATGGATCAGGGAATATCAACACTGCGGAATAAACAAAGATTCATTCTATTTTTCATCACTATTTGCACAATGACATATAATAGACTTAATCTTTGTAAACAAAAGTTCATCGTATCTTCCATCAATATTTGCATAATGACATAATAGGATTAACTTTTGTTTGTCAAAAGTTCATTCAATCTTTTATCAATACTTGTATACTGACATATGAAAGACTTAACTTTTGACCACGTATGGGATAATCAAAGTTCACGGACGCAAACACACATATCCCATATCAAGTTGCAATATATAAAATCGTAAAGATTAATATTGCAAAATCATCTTCCAAATAAACTTTAGAATTTAAATAAATAAATCTAAAAACATTGCAAGATGAAAATCGTTGGAAATAACTATGTGTACTCACAATAATGGATATTCCAAACCCTAGTTATCCTTCTTAAAAACATAAGAATAAATTCTCATAAGAAGTTTCCTAGACATTAAGACCTTTGAAAAATTCTTTATTGTCCATGAAATCCTTGTCGTCAACAGCCATTGGGACATAAGGTTCATGAAGCAAGGAGTTGATATCAACAAACCTTCTTGACTGATGTCGATCCAGGGCCTTTTGACTTTCAAGAGTCTTAAACACAAAATCCTTTATTTGTTGTACTTCCTTTCTTAATTCCTTCAATTTTTCAAGAACACCAGAGAATTTCTGAAGATTTGAAGGGACGGTCATTGGTTTTCTCACATTCCTCCTTTTTCTTTTCAAATTTGAGTGAACATGAGGATTGTATTTTTCCTTCATGATTGATGGCTTGACAATCATATTAACATCTTTTCCATCATAACTTATGATTCTTGGAGTCTCCATAACAATATGGGTTTGTGAGAGGAATTTCTCAGAACAAACTCTACAAGCAAACTTGTGATAAAAGAGTTTCTTAAAGAAGGAAAAAAGAATGTAGGGTGGGTTATGAAACCTTTATACACTTTAAAGGATTCATGTACGTACAACTCTTACCCTAAAAAAAGGCAGAATTATCTATTTTAACCCTCTTTTATTGATTAAACAGGGAAGTCCTTTCCAATATCAATTAGATATGAAAAGAGGCACAAATTCTAGACTTACAATGCTCAGTAGAGCAAAACACATGAAAAAAAGAAAATCAAAAAATCTGAACGGAACTTTCTTTTTCTAAAGCCCGAGGTGTGCAAAATCTTGTCTCTTTTGATTAGGCACATGAGACAAGATGCATTAACCAACATAATTTAAGTTGTGCTGGGGTGAACAATAATCTATCCACCATATCCTTTTCGAAAGGAATTTATAGAGCCCTGTTTCTCTTAGTGTTTAGACCATAAATTTCTTTCTAATGATCTAATCTTTATTTGGAAACTAACTTCTTTGAAGAAGAGATGCGATTACATACCTAAAGTTTTGCCTTGTTTGCTAATCGATTCGCTCTTCGTTGAAGTTTGTTGACATATCTCATTTTGTGTTTGAACTTGAAACCACTACACCAAATCCTGGATTTTGTCACAGGGCATATCTGTTACTAAAAAAATTTGTAACACATATACGCCGTTAGAGAAACGCTGTGATATTAAGTGTTATCTTTTTTTGTAACAGTTTTTACTGTGACAAAATTTGATTACAGTCACATTTATAAACTGTTACAATAACTAATAGTAACAGTTAACCTAATTTTAGAATAGCGACATGTGGCTCATTTGTCACAGTAATTATAACAGATTTAATTGTTATTTTATCTTTGCAACAATTAGGTGATGACACGTGTCTTGCACCGCCACGTAGGCAACTATTTTGTTTTTCCACGTGTCACTTTTTCTAACAAATACAATAACACATATAAGTGTTGCATGCTTTTTGCAACAAATTCCCTATGGACACCTGTCATCTTTTTGTCACTATTACTGTAACATTTAAACTGTTACTCTCATTTGTAACAGCATTAGGATGATGACACGTGTTGTTTTTATTCACAGTTTTGGTCACAGTTAAATCTGTGACAATTCTTTCAATTATAATTTAAAAAAATGGATAGTCCAGGTCATTCTCATGGACCTGGGCTTCCAGTTTACATGCCTGCACAATTAAACCTGAAACACAGGCCTGCAATACAACAACCAAACCTGAAACACATGCCTGCAACCTTCGATTTTTCAATCCGTCGAACATTCTCGCAATTTACAATTCATACATATACATTTACAAAAATCATTCTATTCATTATGAACAAAGAAACAAATATGATTGCAAAACAAACTTCCTAGGCACCAAAAAATAAGTGTCTGAACAAACTAATATACACCACCCTTTTTGCCTGCGCGGATAGATTTCAAGATCACCATTATCTTTATTCCATCAGCCTAGTAGTTTAGACTGAAATAGAAAATCCTCCTTTTCGTCTATAAACTGCAGTAAAGCACAACGGATCAGTGGAAGAGAATAAAATAGGACGAACATGAACAGTGATGAAATCAGGATTTCAAATTTGAAATTGCAGGGAGGGGCACAGTGGAGAGACTGTTTTGTTTTTCTTATATGCATATTAGGCACTTGTATATGAGCTGAAGTGAATTAGATGAAATCTGAAAAATTGAACGAGTACATGCATGACTTGGTTAACAACGAACCTTTGTCAGATGACCGGAATAAGTTTCATGGACCCAACTTTTAAGAATTTTGTTTTGGTATACTGCTGATACCTATTTAAGAATGCAAGTGAACTATGATACTCAGAAATTCTATAAATTCAAAGCTTTCAATAGACCAAGTAGTTAATTATCAGAGGAGATAGTGATCAATTCGTTATAACTACGTACAATTATTGTCGAACGCTTCTGAGATATGTAGATGCATTATTTTAACGGCCCCAACAAGTTTTCCTATAACCTGCAATGGAAACAATGTCATCAGTACTCTTGAGAATTTTTAATTTCATCGACTGCATGTTCCCCGTATTTCACCAACAAAAGAGCATTTCATTTCAAAGTACAAAGGACACTACAAGACGTACATAGTTTCTCCAAACCATGATAGTTTATTCCAAGTAATAAAGGGAAAATTAGTAGTTCACAAATATTTACCTAAATCTTTCGAACAAAGAGATTTCTTTTGCAGATTCCTTACTTCTTTTGGTGGTTCAGATTCCTTACTTCTTTTGGTGGTTCAGCTCAATATTGAGCAACATGAGGCTAACCTCTACAAAACATCAAAAAAAATTTGGAAATCTTAAGCCAAATAGTTTTGTTTGATTATCTCCCAAGAGAAAGCATAACGAATGTTACAGAACATTGAGAAAGTGTACAAGATAAATGGGTTTAAGTTTTTTGACCTTTTCCAATTAGCTTCAAGTGTTGTACTTCCTCAGGCCTTCGCCTATGATCTGTTGACTGTGGGCAACTCGTGGTATAATTCCTGCATATCTGTCAAGGTAATTTAGTTGTTGACCTGGATCCTGTAACAACAGTTTTCCTTGTAAAAACTCACAGAAGTAATTTGAGCTAAAGATACAAGTTCCTCACCGTCAATTCTTCGTCTTCTTTTGATATTTTGTAAGTGATACCATCTAAATACCCCCTGCAACACGAAACCCGAATGTTAAAGAACTACTACCTGAGAAACTGAGATTTAAAACTATTAACTAGTGTATAGCATATACCTTACTTTTGAAATTAGGGGCCTAGGTTATGCCATTCTGGAGCCTTGCATAGACTCCTAAATCGCACTATTCTCTCAAGAAAAAAGCAAACTCCTCCCTGTGAAAGTAAAATTTACGCGTAAATAGTTATGATCGGAATGAATTTGATAAAACACACCATATGCATACAAGAAAATATGATATTATATTAAGTCCAACTTTCTTTGCCACCTTTTTCAACAGTGATGAGTGCCAAATATTGCATATTCATACACCTTTTCATTGGCACTTAACTCATCTTTCGCGCTTCAAAGTCATATATTATCCCAAATTCTTCATTTTTACCATTTTCAAGAATAAATATTTGTATTAATTAATTTTGTGTTTTTAAGTATTAAATAAAGCTTGGAAGAATTGAGAAGACAAAAGAGCAGAAAGTTGGAAGCGTTGCAACTTTCGGGTCATGCATCAGTGGCAACCTGTTTACAATACATGGTATTAAACTACCCATGATCCAAGACCCAAGACCCAAATCCGTTTCCACCTCACCCCCATTAGATTCTTTCCAAAACATCCACCTCACCTCCATTCTCTCACTCAATCACTCCCAATTTGTTTCCCACCACCAAATATAT